>OX456984.1:221200055-221772227 GCA_949752695.1 Melanostoma scalare
ACCACTTCACCACTTCAACACTTCACCACTTCACAACTTTACCACCTCACCACTTCACCACTTCACCACTTCACCACTTCACCACTTCACCAGTTCACAACTTCATCACTTCACCACTTCACCACTTCACCACTTCACCACTTCACCACTTCACCACTTCACCACTTCACCACTTCACCACTTCACCACTTCACCACTTCACCACTTCACCACTTTACCACCTCACCACTTCACCACTTCACCACTTCACCACTTCACCACTACACCACTTCACCACTTCACCACTTCACCACTTCACCACTACACCACTTCACCACTTCACCACTTCACCACTTCACCACTTCACCACTTCACCACTTCACCACTTCAAAACTTCACCACTTCACCACTTCACCACTTCACCACTTCACCACTTCACCACTTCACCACTTCACCACTTCACCACTTCACCACTTCACCACTTCACCACTTCACCACTTCACCACTTCACCACTTCACCACTTCACCACTTCACCACTTCACCACTTCACCACTTCACCACTTCACCACTTCACCACTTCACCACTTCACCACTTCACCACTTCACCACTTCACCACTTCACCACTTCACCACTTCACCACTTCATCACTTCACCACTTCACCACTTCATCACTTCACCACTTCACCAGTTGACCACTTCACCACTTCACCACTTCACCACTTCACCACTTCACCACTTCACCACTTCATAATTTCACCACTTCACCACTTCACCACTTCACCTTTTCACCACTTCACCACTTAACCACTTCACCACTTCACCACTTCACCACTTCACCACTTCACCACTTCACCACTTCACCACTTCACCACTTCACCACTTCACCAATTCACCACTTCACCACTTCACCAATTCACCACTTCACCACTTCACCACTTCACCACTTCACCACTTCACCACTTCACCACTTCACCACTTCACCACTTCACCACTTCACCACTTCACCACTTCACCACTTCACCACTTCACCACTTCACCCCTTCACCACTTCACCACTTCACCACTTCACCACTTCACCACTTCACCACTTCACCACTTCACCAGTTCATCACTTCAACACTTCACCATTTCATCACTTCACCACTTCACCACTTCACCACTTCAGCACTTCACCACTTCACCACTTCACCACTTCACCACTTTACCACTTCACCACTTCACCAGTTCATCACTTCAACACTTCACCATTTCAACACTTCACCACTTCACCACTTCACCACTTCACCACTTCACCACTTCACCACTTCACCACTTCACCACTTCACCACTTCACCACTTCACCACTTCACCACTTCACCACTTCACCACTTCACCACTTCATCACTTCACCACTTCACCACTTCACCACTTCACCACTTCATCACTTCACCACTTCACCACTTCACCACTTCACCACTTCACCACTTCACCACTTCACCACTTCACCACTTCACCACTTCACCACTTCACCACTTCACCACTTCATCACTTCACCACTTCACCACTTCACCACTTCACCACTTCACCACTTCACCACTTCACCACTTCACCACTTCATCACTTCACCACTTCACCACTTCATCACTTCACCACTTCACCACTTCACCACTTCACCACTTCACCACTTCACCACTTCACCACTTCACCACTTCACCACTTCACCACTTCACCACTTCACCACTTCACCACTTCACCACTTCACCACTTCACCACTTCATCACTTCACCACTTCACCAGTTCACCACTTCACCAGTTCACCACTTCACCACTTCACCACTTCACCACTTCACCACTTCACCACTTCACCACTTCACCACTTCACCACTTCACCACTTCACCACTTCACCACTTCACCACTTCACCACTTCACCACTTCACCACTTCACCACTTCATCACTTCACCACTTCACCACTTCACCACTTCACCACTTCACCACTTCACCACTACATCACTTCACCACTTCACCACTTCACCACTTCACCACTTCACCACTTCACCACTTCACCACTTCACCACTTCACCACTTCACCATTTCACCACTTCACCACTTCACCACTTCACCACTTCACCACTTCACCACTTCACCACTTCACCACTTCACAACACTTCACCACTTCACCACTTCACCACTTTACCACTTCACAACTTCACCACTTCACCACTTCACCACTTCACCAGTTCACCACTTCACCACTTCACCACTTCACCAGTTCACCACTTCACCACTTCACCACTTCACCACTTCACCAGTTCACCACTTCACCACTTCACCAGTTCACCACTTCACCACTTCACCACTTCATCACTTCACCACTTCACCACTTCACCACTTCACCACTTCACCACTTCACCACTTCACCACTTCACCACTTCACCACTTCACCACTTCACCACTTCACCACTTCACCACTTCACCACTTCACCACTTCACCACTTCACCTCTTCACCACTTCACCACTTCACCACTTCATCACTTCACCACTTCACCACTTCACCACTTCACCACTTCACCACTTCACCACTTCACCACTTCACCACTTCACCACTTCACCACTTCACCACTTCACCACTTCACCACTTCACCACTTCACCACTTCACCACTTCACCACTTCACCACTTTACCACCTCACCACTTCACCACTTCACCACTTCACCACTTCACCACTTCACCACTTCACCACTTCACCACTACACCACTTCACCACTTCACCACTTCACCACTTCACCACTTCACCACTTCACCACTTCACCACTTCACCACTTCACCACTTCACGACTTCACCACTTCACCACTTCACCACTTCACCAGTTCACCACTTCATCACTTCACCACTACACCACTTCATCACTTCACCACTTCACCACTTCACCACTTCACCACTTCACCACTTCATCACTTCACCACTTCACCACTTCACCAGTTCACCAGTTCACCACTTCACCACTTCACCACTTCACCACTTCACCACTTCACCACTTCACCACTTCACCACTTCACCACTTCACCACTTCACCACTTCACCACTTCACCACTTCACCACTTCACCACTTCACCACTTCACCACTTCACCACTTCACCACTTCACCACTTCACCACTTCACCACTTCACCACTTCACCACTTCACCAGTTCACAACTTCATCACTTCACCACTTCACCACTTCACCACTTCACCACTTCACCACTTCACCACTTCACCACTTTACCACCTCACCACTTCACCACTTCACCACTTCACCACTTCACCACTTCACCACTTCACCACTTCACCACTTCACCACTTCACCACTACACCACTTCACCACTTCACCACTTCACCACTTCACCACTTCACCACTTCACCACTTCACCACTTCACCACTTCACCACTTCACCACTTCACGACTTCACCACTTCACCACTTCACCACTTCACCACTACACCACTTCATCACTTCACCACTACACCACTTCACCACTTCACCACTTCACCACTTCATCACTTCACCACTTCACCAGTTCACCAGTTCACCACTTCACCACTTCACCACTTCACCACTTCACCACTTCACCACTTCACCACTTCACCACTTCACCACTTCACCACTACACCACTTCATCACTTCACCACTTCACCACTTCACCACTTCACCACTTCACCACTTCACCACTTCATCACTTCACCACTTCACCAGTTCACCAGTTCACCACTTCACCACTTCACCACTTCACCACTTCACCACTTTACCACTTCACCACTTCACCACTTCACCACTTCACCACTTCACCACTTCACCACTTCACCACTTCACCACTTCACCACTTCACCACTTTACCACCTCACTACTTCACCACTTCACCACTTCACCACTTCACCACTTCACCACTTCACCACTTCACCACTTCACCACTTCACCACTTCACCACTTCACCACTTCACCACTTCACCACTTCACCACTTCACCACTTCACCACTTCACCACTTCACCACTTCACCACTTCACCACTTCACCACTTCACCACTTCACCACTTCATCACTTCACCACTTCACCACTTCACCAGTTCACCAGTTCACCACTTCACCACTTCATCACTTCACCACTTCACCACTTCACCACTTCACCACTTCACCACTTCACCACTTCACCAGTTCACCAGTTCACCAGTTCACCACTTCACCACTTCACCACTTCACCACTTCACCACTTCACCACTTCACCACTTCACCACTTCACCACTTCACCACTTCACCACTTCACCACTTCACCACTTCACCACTTCACCACTTCACCACTTCACCACTTCACCACTTCACCACTTCACCACTTCACCACTTCACCACTTCACCACTTCACCACTTCATCACTTCACCACTTCACCACTTCACCACTTTACCACTTCACCACTTCACCACTTCACCACTTCACCACTTCACCACTTCACCACTTCACCACTTCACCACTTCATCACTTCACCACTTCATCACTTCACCACTTCACCACTTCACCACTTCACCACTTCACCACTTAACCACTTCACCACTTCACCACTTCATCACTTCACCTCACCACTTCACCACTTCACCACTTCATCACTTCACCACTTCACCACTTCACCACTTCACCACTTCACCACTTCACCACTTCACCACTTCACCACTTCACCACTTCACCACTTCACCACTTCACCACTTCACCACTTCACCACATCACCACTTCACCACTTCACAACACTTCACCACTTCACCACTTCACCACTTTACCACTTCACAACTTCACCACTTCACCACTTCACCACTTCACCACTTCACCACTTCACCACTTCACCACTTCACCAGTTCACCACTTCACCACTTCACCAGTTCACCACTTCACCACTTCACCACTTCACCAGTTCACCACTTCACCACTTCACCAGTTCACCAGTTCACCACTTCACCACTTCACCACTTCATCACTTCACCACTTCACCACTTCACCACTTCACCACTTCACCACTTCACCACTTCACCACTTCAACACTTCACCACTTCACCACTTCACCACTTCACCACTTCACCACTTCACCACTTCACCACTTCATTACTTCACCACTTCACCACTTCACCACTTCACCACTTCACCACTTCACCACTTCACCACTTCACCACTTCACCACTTCACCACTTCACCACTTCACCTTTTCACCACTTCACCACTTCACCACTTCACCACTTCACCACTTCACCACTTCACCACTTCACCACTTCACCACTTCACCAGTTCACCAGTTCACCACTTCACCACTTCACCACTTCACCACTTCACCACTTCAACACTTCACCACTTCACCACTTCACCACTTCACCACTTCACCACTTCATTACTTCACCACTTCACCACTTCACCACTTCACCACTTCACCACTTCACCACTTCACCACTTCACCACTTCACCACTTCACCACTTCACAACTTCACCACTTCACCACTTCACCACTTCACCACTTCACCACTTCACCACTTCACCACTTCACCACTTCACCACTTCACCACTTCACCACTTCACCACTTCACCACTTCACCACTTCACCACTTCACCACTTCACCACTTCACCACTTCACCACTTCACCACTTCACCACTTCACCAGTTCACCACTTCACCACTTCACCACTACACCACTTCATCACTTCACCACTTCACCACTTCACCACTTCACCACTTCATCACTTCACCACTTCACCAGTTCACCACTTCACCACTTCACCACTTCACCACTTCACCACTTCACCACTTCACCACTTCACTACTTCACCACTTCACCACTTCACCACTTCACCACTTCACCACTTCACCACTTCACCACTTCACCACTTCACCACTTCACCACTTCACCACTTCACCACTTCACCACTTCACCACTTCACCACTTCACCACTTCACCACTTCACCACTTCACAACTTCACCACTTCACCACTTCACCACTTCACCACTTCACCACTTCACCACTTCACCACTTCACCACTTCACCAGTTCACCAGTTCACCACTTCACCACTTCACCACTTCATCATTCACCACTTCACCACTTCACCACTTCACCACTTCACCACTTCACCACTTCACCACTTCACCACTTCACCACTTCACCACTTCACCACTTCACCACTTCACCACTTCACCACTTCACCACTTCACCACTTCACCACTTCACCACTTCACCACTTCACCACTTCACCACTTTACCACTTCACCACTTCACCACTTCACCACTTCATCACTTCACCACTTCACCACTTCATCACTTCACCACTTCACCACTTCACCACTTCAGCACTTCACCACTTCACCACTTCACCACTTCACCACTTTACCACTTCACCACTTCACCAGTTCATCACTTAAACACTTCACCATTTCAACACTTCACCACTTCACCAGTTCACCACTTCACCACTTCACTAGTTCACCAGTTCATCTGTTCACCACTTCACCACTTCACCACTTCACCACTTCACCACTTCACCACTTCACCAGTTCACCAGTTCACCACTTCACCACTTCACCACTTCACAACTTCACCACTTCACCACTTCACCACTTCACCACTTCACCACTTCACCACTTCACCACTTCACCACTTCACCACTTCACCACTTCACCACTTCACCACTTCACCACTTCACCACTTCACCACTTCACCACTTCACCACTTCACCACTTCACCACTTCACCACTTCACCACTTCATCACTTCACCACTTCACCACTTCACCACTTCACCACTTCATCACTTCACCACTTCACCACTTCATCACTTCACCACTTCACCACTTCACCACTTCACCACTTCACCACTTCACCACTTCACCACTTCACCACTTCACCACTTCACCACTTCACCACTTCACCACTTCACCACTTCACCACTTCACCACTTCACCACTTCATCACTTCACCACTTCACCACTTCACCACTTCACCAAATCACCACTTCACCACTTCACCACTTCACCACTTCACCACTTCACCACTTCACCACTTCACCACTTCACCACTTCACCACTTCACCACTTCATCACTTCACCACTTCACCACTTCACCACTTCACCACTTCACCACTTCACCACTTCACCACTTCACCACTTCACCACTTCACCACTTCACCACTTCACCACTTCACCACTTCACCACTTCACCACTTCACCACTTCACCACTTCACCACTTCACCACTTCACCACTTCACCACTTCACCACTTCACCACTTCACCACTTCACCACTTCACCACTTTACCACTTCACCACTTCACCACTTCACCACTTCATCACTTCAGAACTTCACCACTTCATCACTTCACCACTTCACCACTTCACCACTTCAGCACTTCACCACTTCACCACTTCACCACTTCACCACTTTACCACTTCACCACTTCACCAGTTCATCACTTAAACACTTCACCATTTCAACACTTCACCACTTCACCAGTTCACCACTTCACCACTTCACTAGTTCACCAGTTCATCTGTTCACCACTTCACCACTTCACCACTTCACCACTTCACCACTTCACCACTTCACCAGTTCACCAGTTCACCACTTCACCACTTCACCACTTCACAACTTCACCACTTCACCACTTCACCACTTCACCACTTCACCACTTCACCACTTCACCACTTCACCACTTCACCACTTCACCACTTCAACACTTCACCACCTCACCACTTCACCACTTCACCACTTCACCACTTCACCACTTCATCACTTCACCACTTCACCACTTCACCACTTCACCACTTCACCACTTCACCACTTCACCACTTCATCACTTCACCACTTCACCACTTCATCACTTCACCACTTCACCACTTCACCACTTCACCACTTCACCACTTCACCACTTCACCACTTCACCACTTCACCACTTCACCACTTCACCACTTCACCACTTCACCACTTCACCACTTCACCACTTCATCACTTAACCACTTCACCACTTCACCACTTCACCAAATCACCAAATCACCACTTCACCACTTCACCACTTCACCACTTCACCACTTCACCACTTCACCACTTCACCACTTCATCACTTCACCACTTCACCACTTCACCACTTCACCACTTCACCACTTCACCACTTCACCACTTCACCACTTCACCACTTCACCACTTCACCACTTCACCACTTCACCACTTCACCACTTCACCACTTCACCACTTCACCACTTCACCACTTCACAACACTTCACCACTTCACCACTTCACCACTTTACCACTTCACAACTTCACCACTTCACCACTTCACCACTTCACCAGTTCACCACTTCACCACTTCACAACTTCACCACTTCACCACTTCACCACTTCACCACTTCACCACTTCACCACTTCACCACTTCACCACTTCACCACTTCACAACACTTCACCACTTCACCACTTCACCACTTTACCACTTCACAACTTCACCACTTCACCACTTCACCACTTCACCAGTTCACCAGTTCACCACTTCACCACTTCACCACTTCACCAGTTCACCACTTCACCACTTCACCACTTCACCACTTCACCAGTTCACCACTTCACCACTTCACCACTTCACCAGTTCACCACTTCACCACTTCACCACTTCATCACTTCACCACTTCACCACTTCACCACTTCAAAACTTCACCACTTCACCACTTCACAACACTTCACCACTTCACCACTTCACCACTTCACCACTTCACCAGTTCACCAGTTCACCACTTCACCACTTCACCACTTCACCACTTCACCACTTCACCACTTCACCACTTCACCACTTCACCACTTCACCACTTCACCACTTCACCACTTCACAACACTTCACCACTTCACCACTTCACCACTTTACCACTTCACAACTTCACCACTTCACCACTTCACCACTTCACCAGTTCACCAGTTCACCACTTCACCACTTCACCACTTCACCAGTTCACCACTTCACTACTTCACCACTTCACCACTTCACTAGTTCACCAGTTCATCTGTTCACCACTTCACCACTTCACCACTTCACCACTTCACCACTTCACCACTTCACCACTTCACCAGTTCACCAGTTCACCACTTCACCACTTCACCACTTCACAACTTCACCACTTCACCACTTCACCACTTCACCACTTCACCACTTCACCACTTCACCACTTCACCACTTCACCACTTCACAACACTTCACCACTTCACCACTTCACCACTTTACCACTTCACAACTTCACCACTTCACCACTTCACCACTTCACCAGTTCACCAGTTCACCAGTTCACCACTTCACCACTTCACCACTTCACCAGTTCACCACTTCACCACTTCACCACTTCACCACTTCACCAGTTCACCACTTCACCACTTCACCACTTCACCAGTTCACCACTTCACCACTTCACCACTTCATCACTTCACCACTTCACCACTTCACCACTTCACCACTTCACCACTTCACCACTACACCACTTCACCACTTCACCACTTCACCACTTCACCACTTCACCACTTCACCACTTCACCACTTCACCACTTCACCACTTCACCACTTCACCACTTCACCACTTCACCACTTCACCACTTCACCACTTCACAACACTTCACCACTTCACCACTTCACCACTTTACCACTTCACAACTTCACCACTTCACCACTTCACCACTTCACCAGTTCACCAGTTCACCACTTCACCACTTCACCACTTCACCAGTTCACCACTTCACTACTTCACCACTTCACCACTTCACCAGTTCACCACTTCACCACTTCACCACTTCACCAGTTCACCACTTCACCACTTCACCACTTCATCACTTCACCACTTCACCACTTCACCACTTCACCACTTCACCACTTCACCACTTCACCACTACACCACTTCACCACTTCACCACTTCACCACTTCACCACTTCACCACTTCACCACTTCATCACTTCACCACTTCACCACTTCACCACTTCACCACTTCACCACTTCACCACTTCACCACTTCACCACTTCACCACTTCACCACTTCACCACTTCACCACTTCACCACTTCACAACTTCACCACTTCACCACTTCACCACTTCACCACTTCACCACTTCACCACTTCACCACTTCACCACTTCACCAGTTCACCAGTTCACCACTTCACCACTTCACCACTTCATCATTCACCACTTCACCACTTCACCACTTCACCACTTCACCACTTCACCACTTCACCACTTCACCACTTCACCACTTCACCACTTCACCACTTCACCACTTCACCACTTCACCACTTCACCACTTCACCACTTCACCACTTCACCACTTCACCACTTCACCACTTCACCACTTTACCACTTCACCACTTCACCACTTCACCACTTCATCACTTCACCGCTTCACCACTTCATCACTTCACCACTTCACCACTTCACCACTTCAGCACTTCACCACTTCACCACTTCACCACTTCACCACTTCACCACTTTACCACTTCACCACTTCACCAGTTCATCACTTAAACACTTCACCATTTCAACACTTCACCACTTCACCAGTTCACCACTTCACCACTTCACTAGTTCACCAGTTCATCTGTTCACCACTTCACCACTTCACCACTTCACCACTTCACCACTTCACCAGTTCACCAGTTCACCACTTCACCACTTCACCACTTCACAACTTCAACACTTCACCACTTCACCACTTCACCACTTCACCACTTCACCACTTCACCACTACACCACTTCACCACTTCACCACTTCACCACTTCACCACTTCACCACTTCACCACTTCACCACTTCACCACTTCACCACTTCACCACTTCACCACTTCACCACTTCACCACTTCATCACTTCACCACTTCACCACTTCACCACTTCACCACTTCACCACTTCACCACTTCACCACTTCATCACTTCACCACTTCACCACTTCATCACTTCACCACTTCACCACTTCACCACTTCACCACTTCACCACTTCACCACTTCACCACTTCACCACTTCACCACTTCACCACTTCACCACTTCACCACTTCACCACTTCACCACTTCACCACTTCACCACTTCATCACTTCACCACTTCACCACTTCACCAAATCACCACTTCACCACTTCACCACTTCACCACTTCACCACTTCACCACTTCACCACTTCACCACTTCACCACTTCACCACTTCACCACTTCACCACTTCACCACTTCATCACTTCACCACTTCACCACTTCACCACTTCACCACTTCACCACTTCACCACTTCACCACTTCACCACTTTACCACTTCACCACTTCACCACTTCACCACTTCACCACTTCACCACTTCACCACTTCACCACTTCACCACTTCACCACTTCACCACTTCACCACTTCACCACTTCACCACTTCACCACTTCACCACTTCACCACTTCACCACTTCACCACTTCACCACTTCACCACTTCACCACTTCACCACTTTACCACTTCACCACTTCACCACTTCACCACTTCATCACTTCAGAACTTCACCACTTCATCACTTCACCACTTCACCACTTCACCACTTCAGCACTTCACCACTTCACCACTTCACCACTTCACCACTTTACCACTTCACCACTTCACCAGTTCATCACTTAAACACTTCACCATTTCAACACTTCACCACTTCACCAGTTCACCACTTCACCACTTCACTAGTTCACCAGTTCATCTGTTCACCACTTCACCACTTCACCACTTCACCACTTCACCACTTCACCACTTCACCACTTCACCAGTTCACCAGTTCACCACTTCACCACTTCACCACTTCACAACTTCACCACTTCACCACTTCACCACTTCACCACTTCACCACTTCACCACTTCACCACTTCACCACTTCACCACTTCACCACTTCACCACTTCACCACTTCACCACTTCACCACTTCACCACTTCACCACTTCACCACTTCACCACTTCACCACTTCACCACTTCATCACTTCACCACTTCACCACTTCACCACTTCACCACTTCACCACTTCACCACTTCACCACTTCATCACTTCACCACTTCACCACTTCATCACTTCACCACTTCACCACTTCACCACTTCACCACTTCACCACTTCACCAAATCACCACTTCACCACTTCACCACTTCACCACTTCACCACTTCACCACTTCACCACTTCACCACTTCACCACTTCACCACTTCACCACTTCACCACTTCATCACTTCACCACTTCACCACTTCACCACTTCACCACTTCACCACTTCACCACTTCACCACTTCACCACTTCACCACTTCACCACTTCACCACTTCACCACTTCACCACTTCACCACTTCACCACTTCACCACTTCACCACTTCACCACTTCACCACTTCACCACTTCACAACACTTCACCACTTCACCACTTCACCACTTTACCACTTTACCACTTCACAACTTCACCACTTCACCACTTCACCACTTCACCAGTTCACCACTTCACCACTTCACAACTTCACCACTTCACCACTTCACCACTTCACCACTTCACCACTTCACCACTTCACCACTTCACCACTTCACCACTTCACCACTTCACAACACTTCACCACTTCACCACTTCACCACTTTACCACTTCACAACTTCACCACTTCACCACTTCACCACTTCACCAGTTCACCAGTTCACCACTTCACCACTTCACCACTTCACCAGTTCACCACTTCACCACTTCACCACTTCACCACTTCACCAGTTCACCACTTCACCACTTCACCACTTCACCAGTTCACCACTTCACCACTTCACCACTTCATCACTTCACCACTTCACCACTTCACCACTTCACCACTTCACCACTTCACCACTTCACAACACTTCACCACTTCACCACTTCACCACTTCACCAGTTCACCAGTTCACCACTTCACCACTTCACCACTTCACCACTTCACCACTTCACCACTTCACCACTTCACCACTTCACCACTTCACCACTTCACCACTTCACAACACTTCACCACTTCACCACTTCACCACTTTACCACTTCACAACTTCACCACTTCACCACTTCACCACTTCACCAGTTCACCAGTTCACCACTTCACCACTTCGCCACTTCACCAGTTCACCACTTCACTACTTCACCACTTCACCACTTCACTAGTTCACCAGTTCATCTGTTCACCACTTCACCACTTCACCACTTCACCACTTCACCACTTCACCACTTCACCACTTCACCAGTTCACCAGTTCACCACTTCACCACTTCACCACTTCACAACTTCACCACTTCACCACTTCACCACTTCACCACTTCACCACTTCACCACTTCACCACTTCACCACTTCACCACTTCACAACACTTCACCACTTCACCACTTCACCACTTTACCACTTCACAACTTCACCACTTCACCACTTCACCACTTCACCAGTTCACCAGTTCACCACTTCACCACTTCACCACTTTACCAGTTCACCACTTCACCACTTCACCACTTCACCACTTCACCAGTTCACCACTTCACCACTTCACCACTTCACCATTTCACCACTTCACCACTTCACCACTTCATCACTTCACCACTTCACCACTTCACCACTTCACCACTTCACCACTTCACCACTACACAACTTCACCACTTCACCACTTCACCACTTCACCACTTCACCACTTCACCACTTCACCACTTCACCACTTCACCACTTCACCACTTCACCACTTCACCACTTCACCACTTCACCACTTCACCACTTCACCACTTCACAACACTTCACCACTTCACCACTTCACCACTTTACCACTTCACAACTTCACCACTTCACCACTTCACCAGTTCACCAGTTCACCACTTCACCACTTCACCACTTCACCAGTTCACCACTTCACTACTTCACCACTTCACCACTTCACCAGTTCACCACTTCACCACTTCACCACTTCACCAGTTCACCACTTCACCACTTCACCACTTCATCACTTCACCACTTCACCACTTCACCACTTCACCACTTCACCACTTCACCACTTCACCACTTCACCACTACACCACTTCACCACTTCACCACTTCACCACTTCACCACTTCACCACTTCACCACTTCACCACTTCACCACTTCACCACTTCATCACTTCACCACTTAACCACTTCACCACTTCACCACTTCACCACTTCACCACTTCATCACTTCACCACTTCACCAGTTCACCAGTTCACCACTTCACCACTTCACCACTTCACCACTTCACCACTTCACCACTTCACCACTTCACCACTTCACCACTTCACCAGTTCACAACTTCATCACTTCACCACTTCACCACTTCACCACTTCACCACTTCACCACTTCACCACTTCACCACTTCACCACTTCACCACTTCACCACTTTACCACCTCACCACTTCACCACTTCACCACTTCACCACTTCACCACTTCACCACTACACCACTTCACCACTTCACCACTTCACCACTACACCACTTCACCACTTCACCACTTCACCACTTCACCACTTCACCACTTCACCACTTCACCACTTCACCACTTCACCACTTCACCACTTCACCACTTCACCACTTCACCACTTCACCACTTCACCACTTCACCACTTCACCACTTCACCACTTCACCACTTCACCACTTCACCACTTCACCACTTCACCACTTCACCACTTCACCACTTCACCACTTCACCACTTCACCACTTCACCACTTCACTACTTCACCAGTTCACCACTTCATCACTTCACCACTTCACCACTTCACCACTTCACCACTTCACCACTTCATTACTTCACCACTTCACCACTTCACCACTTCACCACTTCACCACTTCACCACTTCACCACTTCACCACTTCACCACTTCACCACTTCACCACTTCACCACTTTACCACCTCACCACTTCACCACTTCACCACTTCACCACTTCACCAGTTCACCACTTCACCACTTCACCACTTCACCACTTCACCACTTCACCACTTCACCACTTCAACACTTCACCACTTCACAACTTTACCACCTCACCACTTCACCACTTCACCACTTCACCACTTCACCACTTCACCAGTTCACAACTTCATCACTTCACCACTTCACCACTTCACCACTTCACCACTTCACCACTTCACCACTTCACCACTTCACCACTTCACCACTTCACCACTTCACCACTTCACCACTTCACCACTTCACCACTTCACCACTTCACCACTTCACCACTTCACCACTTCACCACTTCACCACTTCACCACTTCACCACTTCACCACTTCACCACTTCACCACTTCACCACTTCACCACTTCACCACTTCACCACTTCACCACTTCACCACTTCACCACTTCACCACTTCACCACTTCACCACTTCACCACTTCACCACTTCACCACTTCACCACTTCATCACTTCACCACTTCACCACTTCATCACTTCACCACTTCACCAGTTGACCACTTCACCACTTCACCACTTCACCACTTCACCACTTCACCACTTCACCACTTCACCACTTCACCACTTCACCACTTCATAATTTCACCACTTCACCACTTCACCACTTCACCACTTCACCTTTTCACCACTTCACCACTTAACCACTTCACCACTTCACCACTTCACCACTTCACCACTTCACCACTTCACCACTTCACCACTTCACCACTTCACCACTTCACCACTTCACCAATTCACCACTTCACCACTTCACCAATTCACCACTTCACCACTTCACCACTTCACCACTTCACCACTTCACCACTTCACCACTTCACCACTTCACCACTTCACCACTTCACCACTTCACCACTTCACCACTTCACCACTTCACCACTTCACCACTTCACCCCTTCACCACTTCACCACTTCACCACTTCACCACTTCACCACTTCACCACTTCACCACTTCACCACTTCAGCACTTCACCACTTCAGCACTTCACCACTTTACCACTTCACCACTTCACCACTTCACCACTTCACCACTTCACCACTTCAGCACTTCAGCACTTCACCACTTCACCACTTCACCACTTCACCACTTCACCACTTCACCACTTCACCACTTCACCACTTCACCACTTCACCACTTCACCACTTCACCACTTCACCACTTCACCACTTCACCACTTCACCACTTCACCCCTTCACCACTTCACCACTTCACCACTTCACCACTTCACCACTTCACCACTTCACCACTTCACCACTTCACCACTTCACCACTTCAGCACTTCACCACTTCAGCACTTCACCACTTTACCACTTCACCACTTCACCACTTCACCACTTCACCACTTCACCACTTCACCACTTCACCAGTTCACCACTTCATCACTTCACCACTTCATCACTTCACCACTTCACCAGTTCACCACTTCACCACTTCACCAGTTCACCACTTCATCACTTCACCACTTCACCACTTCACCACTTCACTCTTCACCACTTCACCACTTCACCACTTCACCACTTCACCACTTCACCACTTCACCACTTCACCACTTCATCACTTAACCACTTCACCAGTTCACCACTTCATCACTTCATCACTTCACCACTTTACCACTTTACCACTTCACCACTTCATCACTTCACCACTTCACCACGTCACCACTTCATTACTTCACCACTTCACCACTTCACCACTTCACCACTTCACCACTTCACCACTTCACCACTTCACCAGTTCACCACTTCATCACTTCACCACTTCACCACTTCACCACTTCACCACTACACCACTTCACCACTTCACCACTTCACCACTTCACCACTTCACCACTTCACCACTTCACCACTTCACTACTTCACCACTTCACCACTTCACCACTTCACCACTTCACCACTTCACCACTTCACCACTTCACCACTTCACCACTTCACCACTTCACCATCACCACTTCACCACTTCACCACTTCACCACTTCACCACTTCACCACTTCACCACTTCATCACTTAACCACTTCACCAGTTCACCACTTCATCACTTCATCACTTCACCACTTTACCACTTTACCACTTCACCACTTCACCACTTCACCACTTCACCACTTCACCACTTCACCACTTCACCACTTCATCACTTCACCACTTCACCGGTTCACCAGTTCACCACTTCACCACTTCACCACTTCACCACTTCACCACTTCACCACTTCACCAGTTCACAACTTCATCACTTCACCACTTCACCACTTCACCACTTCACCACTACACCACTTCACCACTTCACCACTTCACCACTACACCACTTCACCACTTCACCACTTCACCACTTCACCACTTCACCACTTCACCACTTCACCACTTCAAAACTTCACCACTTCACCACTTCACCACTTCACCACTTCACCACTTCACCACTTCACCACTTCACCACTTCACCACTTCACCACTTCACCACTTCACCACTTCACCACTTCACCACTTCACCACTTCACCACTTCACCACTTCACCACTTCACCACTTCACCACTTCACCACTTCACCACTTCACCACTTCACCACTTCACCACTTCACCACTTCACTACTTCACCAGTTCACCACTTCATCACTTCACCACTTCACCACTTCACCACTTCACCACTTCACCACTTCATTACTTCACCACTTCACCACTTCACCACTTCACCACTTCACCACTTCACCACTTCACCACTTCACCACTTCACCACTTCACCACTTCACCACTTCACCACTTCACCACTTCACCACTTCACCACTTCACCACTTTACCACCTCACCACTTCACCACTTCACCACTTCACCAGTTCACCACTTCACCACTTCACCACTTCACCACTTCACCACTTCACCACTTCACCACTTCACCACTTCAACACTTCACCACTTCACAACTTTACCACCTCACCACTTCACCACTTCACCACTTCACCACTTCACCACTTCACCAGTTCACAACTTCATCACTTCACCACTTCACCACTTCACCACTTCACCACTTCACCACTTCACCACTTCACCACTTCACCACTTCACCACTTCACCACTTCACCACTTCACCACTTTACCACCTCACCACTTCACCACTTCACCACTTCACCACTTCACCACTACACCACTTCACCACTTCACCACTTCACCACTTCACCACTACACCACTTCACCACTTCACCACTTCACCACTTCACCACTTCACCACTTCACCACTTCACCACTTCACCACTTCACCACTTCACCACTTCAAAACTTCACCACTTCACCACTTCACCACTTCACCACTTCACCACTTCACCACTTCACCACTTCACCACTTCACCACTTCACCACTTCACCACTTCACCACTTCACCACTTCACCACTTCACCACTTCACCACTTCACCACTTCACCACTTCACCACTTCACCACTTCACCACTTCACCACTTCACCACTTCACCACTTCACCACTTCACCACTTCACCACTTCACCACTTCACCACTTCACCACTTCACCACTTCACCACTTCACCACTTCACCACTTCATCACTTCACCACTTCACCACTTCATCACTTCACCACTTCACCAGTTGACCACTTCACCACTTCACCACTTCACCACTTCACCACTTCACCACTTCACCACTTCACCACTTCATAATTTCACCACTTCACCACTTCACCACTTCACCTTTTCACCACTTCACCACTTAACCACTTCACCACTTCACCACTTCACCACTTCACCACTTCACCACTTCACCACTTCACCACTTCACCACTTCACCACTTCACCACTTCACCAATTCACCACTTCACCACTTCACCAATTCACCACTTCACCACTTCACCACTTCACCACTTCACCACTTCACCACTTCACCACTTCACCACTTCACCACTTCACCACTTCACCACTTCACCACTTCACCACTTCACCCCTTCACCACTTCACCACTTCACCACTTCACCACTTCACCACTTCACCACTTCACCACTTCACCACTTCACCACTTCACCACTTCACCACTTCAGCACTTCACCACTTCAGCACTTCACCACTTTACCACTTCACCACTTCACCACTTCACCACTTCAGCACTTCAGCACTTCACCACTTCACCACTTCACCACTTCACCACTTCACCACTTCACCACTTCACCACTTCACCACTTCACCACTTCACCACTTCACCACTTCACCACTTCACCCCTTCACCACTTCACCACTTCACCACTTCACCACTTCACCACTTCACCACTTCACCACTTCACCACTTCACCACTTCACCACTTCACCAGTTCACCACTTCATCACTTCACCACTTCACCACTTCACCACTTCACTCTTCACCACTTCACCACTTCACCACTTCACCACTTCACCACTTCACCACTTCACCACTTCACCAGTTCACCACTTCATCACTTCACCACTTCACCACGTCACCACTTCATTACTTCACCACTTCACCACTTCACCACTTCACCACTTCACCACTTCACCACTTCACCACTTCACCAGTTCACCACTTCATCACTTCACCACTTCACCACTTCACCACTACACCACTTCACCACTTCACCACTTCACCACTTCACCACTTCACCACTTCACCACTTCACCACTACACCACTTCACCACTTCACCACTTCACCACTTCACCACTTCACCACTTCACCACTTCACCACTTCACCACTTCACCACTTCACCACTTCACCATCACCACTTCACCACTTCACCACTTCACCACTTCACCACTTCACCACTTCACCACTTCATCACTTAACCACTTCACCAGTTCACCACTTCATCACTTCATCACTTCACCACTTTACCACTTAACCACTTCACCAGTTCACCACTTCATCACTTCATCACTTCACCACTTTACCACTTTACCACTTCACCACTTCACCACTTCACCACTTCACCACTTCACCACTTCACCACTTCACCACTTCACCACTTCACCACTTCACCACTTCACCACTTCACCACTTCACCACTTCACCACTTCACCACTTCACCACTTCACCACTTCACCACTTCACCACTTCACCACTTCACCACTTCACCACTTCACCACTTCACCACTTCACCACTTCACCACTTCACCACTTCACCATTTCACCACTTCACCACTTCACCACTTCACCACTTCACCACTTCACCACTTCACCACTTCACCACTTCACCACTTCAATACTTCACCACTTCGCCACTTCACCACTTCACCACTTAACCACGTCATCACTTCACCACTTCACCACTTCACCATTTCACCACTTCACCACTTCACCACTTCACCACTTCACCACTTCACCACTTCACCACTTCACCACTTCACCACTTCACCACTTCACCACTTCACCACTTCACCACTTCACCACTTCACCACTTCACCACTTCACCACTTCACCACGTCATCACTTCACCACTTCACCACTTCACCACTTCACCACTTCACCACTTCACCACTTCACCACTTCACCACTTCACCACTTCACCACTTCACCACTTCACCACTTCACCACTTCACCACTTCACCACTTCACCACTTCACCACTTCACCACTTCACCACTTAACCACTTCACCACTTCACCACTTTACCACTTCACCACTTCACCACTTCACCACTTCACCAGTTAGCCACTTCACCACTTCACCACTTCACCACTTCTTCACTTCACCACTTCACCACTTCACCACTTCACCAGTTCACCAGTTCACCACTTCACCACTTCACCACTTCACCACTTCACCACTTCATCACTTCACCACTTCACCACTTCACCACTTCACCACTTCACCACTTCACCACTTCACCACTTCACCACTTCACCACTTCACCACTTCACCACTTCACCAGTTCACCACTTCATCACTTTACCACTTCACCAGTTCACCACTTCATCACTTCACCACTTCACCACTTCATCACTTCACCACTTCACCACTTCACCACTTCACCACTTCACCACTTCACCACTTCACCACTTCACCACTTCACCACTTCACCACTTCACCACTTCACCACTTCACCACTTCACCACTTCACCACTTCATCACTTCACCACTTCACCACTTCACCACTTCACCACTTCACCACTTCACCACTTCACCACTTCATCACTTCACCACTTCACCACTTCATCACTTCACCACTTCACCACTTCACCACTTCACCACTTCACCACTTCACCACTTCACCACTTCACCAATTCACCACTTCACCACTTCACCACTTCACCACTTCACCACTTCACCACTTCATCACTTCACCACTTCACCACTTCACCACTTCACCAAATCACCAAATCACCACTTCACCACTTCACCACTTCACCACTTCACCACTTCACCACTTCACCACTTCACCACTTCACAACTTCATCACTTCACCACTTCACCACTTCACCACTTCACCACTTCACCACTTCACCACTTCACCACTTCACCACTTCACCACTTCACCACTTCACCACTTCACCACTTCACCACTTCACCACTTCACCACTTCACCACTTCACCACTTCACCACTTCACCACTTCACCACTTCACCACTTCACAACACTTCACCACTTCACCACTTCACCACTTTACCACTTCACAACTTCACCACTTCACCACTTCACCACTTCACCAGTTCACCACTTCACCACTTCACAACTTCACCACTTCACCACTTCACCACTTCACCACTTCACCACTTCACCACTTCACCACTTCACCACTTCACAACACTTCACCACTTCACCACTTCACCACTTTACCACTTCACAACTTCACCACTTCACCACTTCACCACTTCACCAGTTCACCAGTTCACCACTTCACCACTTCACCACTTCACCAGTTCACCACTTCACCACTTCACCACTTCACCACTTCACCAGTTCACCACTTCACCACTTCACCACTTCACCAGTTCACCACTTCACCACTTCACCACTTCATCACTTCACCACTTCACCACTTCACCACTTCACCACTTCACCACTTCACCACTTCACAACACTTCACCACTTCACCACTTCACCACTTCACCACTTCACCAGTTCACCAGTTCACCACTTCACCACTTCACCACTTCACCACTTCACCACTTCACCACTTCACCACTTCACCACTTCACCACTTCACCACTTCACCACTTCACAACACTTCACCACTTCACCACTTCACCACTTTACCACTTCACAACTTCACCACTTCACCACTTCACCACTTCACCAGTTCACCAGTTCACCACTTCACCACTTCACCACTTCACCAGTTCACCACTTCACTACTTCACCACTTCACTAGTTCACCAGTTCATCTGTTCACCACTTCACCACTTCACCACTTCACCACTTCACCACTTCACCACTTCACCACTTCACCACTTCACCAGTTCACCAGTTCACCACTTCACCACTTCACCACTTCACAACTTCACCACTTCACCACTTCACCACTTCACCACTTCACCACTTCACCACTTCACCACTTCACCACTTCACCACTTCACAACACTTCACCACTTCACCACTTCACCACTTCACCACTTCACCACTTCACCACTTCACGACTTCACAACACTTCACCACTTCACCACTTCACCACTTTACCACTTCACAACTTCACCACTTCACCACTTCACCACTTCACCAGTTCACCAGTTCACCACTTCACCACTTCACCACTTCACCAGTTCACCACTTCACTACTTCACCACTTCACCACTTCACTAGTTCACCAGTTCATCTGTTCACCACTTCACCACTTCACCACTTCACCACTTCACCACTTCACCACTTCACCACTTCACCAGTTCACCAGTTCACCAGTTCACCACTTCACCACTTCACCACTTCACCACTTCACCACTTCACCACTTCACCACTTCACCACTTCACCACTTCACCACTTCACCACTTCACCACTTCACAACACTTCACCACTTCACCACTTCACCACTTTACCACTTCACAACTTCACCACTTCACCACTTCACCACTTCACCACTTCACCAGTTCACCAGTTCACCACTTCACCACTTCACCACTTCACCACTTCACCACTTCACCACTTCACCACTTCACCACTTCACCACTTCACCACTTCACCACTTCACCACTTCACCACTTCACAACACTTCACCACTTCACCACTTCACCACTTTACCACTTCACAACTTCACCACTTCACCACTTCACCACTTCACCAGTTCACCAGTTCACCACTTCACCACTTCACCACTTCACCAGTTCACCACTTCACTACTTCACCACTTCACCACTTCACTAGTTCACCAGTTCATCTGTTCACCACTTCACCACTTCACCACTTCACCACTTCACCACTTCACCACTTCACCACTTCACCAGTTCACCAGTTCACCACTTCACCACTTCACCACTTCACAACTTCACCACTTCACCACTTCACCACTTCACCACTTCACCACTTCACCACTTCACCACTTCACAACACTTCACCACTTCACCACTTCACCACTTTACCACTTCACAACTTCACCACTTCACCACTTCACCACTTCACCAGTTCACCAGTTCACCACTTCACCACTTCACCACTTCACCAGTTCACCACTTCACCACTTCACCACTTCACCACTTCACCAGTTCACCACTTCACCACTTCACCACTTCACCAGTTCACCACTTCACCACTTCACCACTTCATCACTTCACCACTTCACCACTTCACCACTTCACCACTTCACCACTTCACCACTACACCACTTCACCACTTCACCACTTCACCACTTCACCACTTCACCACTTCACCACTTCACCACTTCACCACTTCACCACTTCACCACTTCACCACTTCACCACTTCACCACTTCACCACTTCACCACTTCACAACACTTCACCACTTCACCACTTCACCACTTTACCACTTCACAACTTCACCACTTCACCACTTCACCACTTCACCACTTCACCAGTTCACCAGTTCACCACTTCACCACTTCACCACTTCACCAGTTCACCACTTCACTACTTCACCACTTCACCACTTCACCAGTTCACCACTTCACCACTTCACCACTTCACCAGTTCACCACTTCACCACTTCACCACTTCATCACTTCACCACTTCACCACTTCACCACTTCACCACTTCACCACTTCACCACTACACCACTTCACCACTTCACCACTTCACCACTTCACCACTTCACCACTTCACCACTTCATCACTTCACCACTTCACCACTTCACCACTTCACCACTTCACCACTTCACCACTTCACCACTTCACCACTTCACCACTTCACCACTTCACCACTTCACCACTTCACCACTTCACAACTTCACCACTTCACCACTTCACCACTTCACCACTTCACCACTTCACCACTTCACCACTTCACCACTTCACCAGTTCACCAGTTCACCACTTCACCACTTCACCACTTCATCATTCACCACTTCACCACTTCACCACTTCACCACTTCACCACTTCACCACTTCACCACTTCACCACTTCACCACTTCACCACTTCACCACTTCACCACTTCACCACTTCACCACTTCACCACTTCACCACTTCACCACTTCACCACTTCACCACTTCACCACTTCACCACTTCACCACTTTACCACTTCACCACTTCACCACTTCACCACTTCATCACTTCACCGCTTCACCACTTCATCACTTCACCACTTCACCACTTCACCACTTCAGCACTTCACCACTTCACCACTTCACCACTTCACCACTTCACCACTTTACCACTTCACCACTTCACCAGTTCATCACTTAAACACTTCACCATTTCAACACTTCACCACTTCACCAGTTCACCACTTCACCACTTCACTAGTTCACCAGTTCATCTGTTCACCACTTCACCACTTCACCACTTCACCACTTCACCACTTCACCAGTTCACCAGTTCACCACTTCACCACTTCACCACTTCACAACTTCACCACTTCACCACTTCACCACTTCACCACTTCACCACTTCACCACTTCACCACTACACCACTTCACCACTTCACCACTTCACCACTTCACCACTTCACCACTTCACCACTTCACCACTTCACCACTTCACCACTTCACCACTTCACCACTTCACCACTTCACCACTTCACCACTTCATCACTTCACCACTTCACCACTTCACCACTTCACCACTTCACCACTTCACCACTTCACCACTTCATCACTTCACCACTTCACCACTTCATCACTTCACCACTTCACCACTTCACCACTTCACCACTTCACCACTTCACCACTTCACCACTTCACCACTTCACCACTTCACCACTTCACCACTTCACCACTTCACCACTTCACCACTTCACCACTTCACCACTTCATCACTTCACCACTTCACCACTTCACCAAATCACCACTTCACCACTTCACCACTTCACCACTTCACCACTTCACCACTTCACCACTTCACCACTTCACCACTTCACCACTTCACCACTTCACCACTTCATCACTTCACCACTTCACCACTTCACCACTTCACCACTTCACCACTTCACCACTTCACCACTTCACCACTTTACCACTTCACCACTTCACCACTTCACCACTTCACCACTTCACCACTTCACCACTTCACCACTTCACCACTTCACCACTTCACCACTTCACCACTTCACCACTTCACCACTTCACCACTTCACCACTTCACCACTTCACCACTTCACCACTTCACCACTTCACCACTTCACCACTTCACCACTTTACCACTTCACCACTTCACCACTTCACCACTTCATCACTTCAGAACTTCACCACTTCATCACTTCACCACTTCACCACTTCACCACTTCAGCACTTCACCACTTCACCACTTCACCACTTCACCACTTTACCACTTCACCACTTCACCAGTTCATCACTTAAACACTTCACCATTTCAACACTTCACCACTTCACCAGTTCACCACTTCACCACTTCACTAGTTCACCAGTTCATCTGTTCACCACTTCACCACTTCACCACTTCACCACTTCACCACTTCACCACTTCACCACTTCACCAGTTCACCAGTTCACCACTTCACCACTTCACCACTTCACAACTTCACCACTTCACCACTTCACCACTTCACCACTTCACCACTTCACCACTTCACCACTTCACCACTTCACCACTTCACCACTTCACCACTTCACCACTTCACCACTTCACCACTTCACCACTTCACCACTTCACCACTTCACCACTTCACCACTTCACCACTTCATCACTTCACCACTTCACCACTTCACCACTTCACCACTTCACCACTTCACCACTTCACCACTTCATCACTTCACCACTTCACCACTTCATCACTTCACCACTTCACCACTTCACCACTTCACCACTTCACCACTTCACCACTTCACCACTTCACCACTTCACCACTTCACCACTTCACCACTTCACCACTTCATCACTTCACCACTTCACCACTTCACCACTTCACCAAATCACCAAATCACCACTTCACCACTTCACCACTTCACCACTTCACCACTTCACCACTTCACCACTTCACCACTTCACCACTTCACCACTTCACCACTTCACCACTTCATCACTTCACCACTTCACCACTTCACCACTTCACCACTTCACCACTTCACCACTTCACCACTTCACCACTTCACCACTTCACCACTTCACCACTTCACCACTTCACCACTTCACCACTTCACCACTTCACCACTTCACCACTTCACCACTTCACCACTTCACCACTTCACAACACTTCACCACTTCACCACTTCACCACTTTACCACTTTACCACTTCACAACTTCACCACTTCACCACTTCACCACTTCACCAGTTCACCACTTCACCACTTCACAACTTCACCACTTCACCACTTCACCACTTCACCACTTCACCACTTCACCACTTCACCACTTCACCACTTCACCACTTCACCACTTCACAACACTTCACCACTTCACCACTTCACCACTTCACCACTTTACCACTTCACAACTTCACCACTTCACCACTTCACCACTTCACCAGTTCACCAGTTCACCACTTCACCACTTCACCACTTCACCAGTTCACCACTTCACCACTTCACCACTTCACCACTTCACCAGTTCACCACTTCACCACTTCACCACTTCACCAGTTCACCACTTCACCACTTCACCACTTCATCACTTCACCACTTCACCACTTCACCACTTCACCACTTCACCACTTCACCACTTCACAACACTTCACCACTTCACCACTTCACCACTTCACCAGTTCACCAGTTCACCACTTCACCACTTCACCACTTCACCACTTCACCACTTCACCACTTCACCACTTCACCACTTCACCACTTCACCACTTCACCACTTCACCACTTCACAACACTTCACCACTTCACCACTTCACCACTTTACCACTTCACAACTTCACCACTTCACCACTTCACCACTTCACCAGTTCACCAGTTCACCACTTCACCACTTCGCCACTTCACCAGTTCACCACTTCACTACTTCACCACTTCACCACTTCACTAGTTCACCAGTTCATCTGTTCACCACTTCACCACTTCACCACTTCACCACTTCACCACTTCACCACTTCACCACTTCACCAGTTCACCAGTTCACCACTTCACCACTTCACCACTTCACAACTTCACCACTTCACCACTTCACCACTTCACCACTTCACCACTTCACCACTTCACCACTTCACCACTTCACCACTTCACAACACTTCACCACTTCACCACTTCACCACTTTACCACTTCACAACTTCACCACTTCACCACTTCACCAGTTCACCAGTTCACCACTTCACCACTTCACCACTTTACCAGTTCACCACTTCACCACTTCACCACTTCACCACTTCACCAGTTCACCACTTCACCACTTCACCACTTCACCAGTTCACCACTTCACCACTTCACCACTTCATCACTTCACCACTTCACCACTTCACCACTTCACCACTTCACCACTTCACCACTACACAACTTCACCACTTCACCACTTCACCACTTCACCACTTCACCACTTCACCACTTCACCACTTCACCACTTCACCACTTCACCACTTCACCACTTCACCACTTCACCACTTCACCACTTCACCACTTCACCACTTCACAACACTTCACCACTTCACCACTTCACCACTTTACCACTTCACAACTTCACCACTTCACCACTTCACCACTTCACCAGTTCACCAGTTCACCACTTCACCACTTCACCACTTCACCAGTTCACCACTTCACTACTTCACCACTTCACCACTTCACCAGTTCACCACTTCACCACTTCACCACTTCACCAGTTCACCACTTCACCACTTCACCACTTCATCACTTCACCACTTCACCACTTCACCACTTCACCACTTCACCACTTCACCACTTCACCACTACACCACTTCACCACTTCACCACTTCACCACTTCACCACTTCACCACTTCACCACTTCATCACTTCACCACTTAACCACTTCACCACTTCACCACTTCACCACTTCACCACTTCATCACTTCACCACTTCACCAGTTCACCAGTTCACCACTTCACCACTTCACCACTTCACCACTTCACCACTTCACCACTTCACCACTTCACCACTTCACCACTTCACCAGTTCACAACTTCATCACTTCACCACTTCACCACTTCACCACTTCACCACTTCACCACTTCACCACTTCACCACTTCACCACTTCACCACTTCACCACTTTACCACCTCACCACTTCACCACTTCACCACTTCACCACTTCACCACTTCACCACTACACCACTTCACCACTTCACCACTTCACCACTACACCACTTCACCACTTCACCACTTCACCACTTCACCACTTCACCACTTCACCACTTCACCACTTCAAAACTTCACCACTTCACCACTTCACCACTTCACCACTTCACCACTTCACCACTTCACCACTTCACCACTTCACCACTTCACCACTTCACCACTTCACCACTTCACCACTTCACCACTTCACCACTTCACCACTTCACCACTTCACCACTTCACCACTTCACCACTTCACCACTTCACCACTTCACCACTTCACCACTTCACCACTTCACTACTTCACCAGTTCACCACTTCATCACTTCACCACTTCACCACTTCACCACTTCACCACTTCACCACTTCATTACTTCACCACTTCACCACTTCACCACTTCACCACTTCACCACTTCACCACTTCACCACTTCACCACTTCACCACTTCACCACTTCACCACTTCACCACTTTACCACCTCACCACTTCACCACTTCACCACTTCACCACTTCACCAGTTCACCACTTCACCACTTCACCACTTCACCACTTCACCACTTCACCACTTCACCACTTCAACACTTCACCACTTCACAACTTTACCACCTCACCACTTCACCACTTCACCACTTCACCACTTCACCACTTCACCAGTTCACAACTTCATCACTTCACCACTTCACCACTTCACCACTTCACCACTTCACCACTTCACCACTTCACCACTTCACCACTTCACCACTTCACCACTTCACCACTTCACCACTTCACCACTTTACCACCTCACCACTTCACCACTTCACCACTTCACCACTTCACCACTACACCACTTCACCACTTCACCACTTCACCACTTCACCACTACACCACTTCACCACTTCACCACTTCACCACTTCACCACTTCACCACTTCACCACTTCACCACTTCACCACTTCAAAACTTCACCACTTCACCACTTCACCACTTCACCACTTCACCACTTCACCACTTCACCACTTCACCACTTCACCACTTCACCACTTCACCACTTCACCACTTCACCACTTCACCACTTCACCACTTCACCACTTCACCACTTCACCACTTCACCACTTCACCACTTCACCACTTCACCACTTCACCACTTCACCACTTCACCACTTCACCACTTCACCACTTCACCACTTCACCACTTCACCACTTCACCACTTCACCACTTCACCACTTCACCACTTCATCACTTCACCACTTCACCACTTCATCACTTCACCACTTCACCAGTTGACCACTTCACCACTTCACCACTTCACCACTTCACCACTTCACCACTTCACCACTTCACCACTTCACCACTTCATAATTTCACCACTTCACCACTTCACCACTTCACCACTTCACCTTTTCACCACTTCACCACTTAACCACTTCACCACTTCACCACTTCACCACTTCACCACTTCACCACTTCACCACTTCACCACTTCACCACTTCACCACTTCACCACTTCACCAATTCACCACTTCACCACTTCACCAATTCACCACTTCACCACTTCACCACTTCACCACTTCACCACTTCACCACTTCACCACTTCACCACTTCACCACTTCACCACTTCACCACTTCACCACTTCACCACTTCACCACTTCACCACTTCACCACTTCACCCCTTCACCACTTCACCACTTCACCACTTCACCACTTCACCACTTCACCACTTCACCACTTCACCACTTCAGCACTTCACCACTTCAGCACTTCACCACTTTACCACTTCACCACTTCACCACTTCACCACTTCACCACTTCAGCACTTCAGCACTTCACCACTTCACCACTTCACCACTTCACCACTTCACCACTTCACCACTTCACCACTTCACCACTTCACCACTTCACCACTTCACCACTTCACCACTTCACCACTTCACCACTTCACCACTTCACCACTTCATCACTTCACCACTTCACCACTTCACCACTTCACCACTTCACCACTTCACCACTTCACCACTTCACCACTTCACCACTTCACCACTTCACCACTTCACCACTTCACCACTTCACCACTTCACCACTTCACCACTTCACCACTTCACCACTTCACAACTTCACCACTTCACCACTTCATCACTTCATCACTTCACCACTTCACCACTTCACCACTTCACCACTTCACAACACTTCACCACTTCACCACTTCACCACTTTACCACTTCACAACTTCACCACTTCACCACTTCACCACTTCACCAGTTCACCAGTTCACCACTTCAGCACTTCAGCACTTCACCACTTCACCACTTCACCACTTCACCACTTCACCACTTCACCACTTCACCACTTCACCACTTCAGCACTTCAGCACTTCACCACTTCACCACTTCACCACTTCACCACTTCACCACTTCACCACTTCACCACTTCACCACTTCACCACTTCACCACTTCACCACTTCACCACTTTACCACTTCACAACTTCACCACTTCACCACTTCACCACTTCACCAGTTCACCAGTTCACCACTTCACCACTTCACCACTTCACCAGTTCACCACTTCACTACTTCACCACTTCACCACTTCACTAGTTCACCAGTTCATCTGTTCACCACTTCACCACTTCACCACTTCACCACTTCACCACTTCACCACTTCACCACTTCACCAGTTCACCAGTTCACCACTTCACCACTTCACCACTTCACAACTTCACCACTTCACCACTTCACCACTTCACCACTTCACCACTTCACCACTTCACCACTTCACAACACTTCACCACTTCACCACTTCACCACTTTACCACTTCACAACTTCACCACTTCACCACTTCACCACTTCACCAGTTCACCAGTTCACCACTTCACCACTTCACCACTTCACCAGTTCACCACTTCACCACTTCACCACTTCACCACTTCACCAGTTCACCACTTCACCACTTCACCACTTCACCAGTTCACCACTTCACCACTTCACCACTTCATCACTTCACCACTTCACCACTTCACCACTTCACCACTTCACCACTTCACCACTACACCACTTCACCACTTCACCACTTCACCACTTCACCACTTCACCACTTCACCACTTCACCACTTCACCACTTCACCACTTCACCACTTCACCACTTCACCACTTCACCACTTCACCACTTCACCACTTCACAACACTTCACCACTTCACCACTTCACCACTTTACCACTTCACAACTTCACCACTTCACCACTTCACCACTTCACCACTTCACCAGTTCACCAGTTCACCACTTCACCACTTCACCACTTCACCAGTTCACCACTTCACTACTTCACCACTTCACCACTTCACCAGTTCACCACTTCACCACTTCACCACTTCACCAGTTCACCACTTCACCACTTCACCACTTCATCACTTCACCACTTCACCACTTCACCACTTCACCACTTCACCACTTCACCACTTCACCACTACACCACTTCACCACTTCACCACTTCACCACTTCACCACTTCACCACTTCACCACTTCACCACTTCACCACTTCATCACTTCACCACTTCACCACTTCACCACTTCACCACTTCACCACTTCACCACTTCACCACTTCACCACTTCACCACTTCACCACTTCACCACTTCACCACTTCACCACTTCACAACTTCACCACTTCACCACTTCACCACTTCACCACTTCACCACTTCACCACTTCACCACTTCACCACTTCACCAGTTCACCAGTTCACCACTTCACCACTTCACCACTTCATCATTCACCACTTCACCACTTCACCACTTCACCACTTCACCACTTCACCACTTCACCACTTCACCACTTCACCACTTCACCACTTCACCACTTCACCACTTCACCACTTCACCACTTCACCACTTCACCACTTCACCACTTCACCACTTCACCACTTCACCACTTCACCACTTCACCACTTTACCACTTCACCACTTCACCACTTCACCACTTCATCACTTCACCGCTTCACCACTTCATCACTTCACCACTTCACCACTTCACCACTTCAGCACTTCACCACTTCACCACTTCACCACTTCACCACTTCACCACTTTACCACTTCACCACTTCACCAGTTCATCACTTAAACACTTCACCATTTCAACACTTCACCACTTCACCAGTTCACCACTTCACCACTTCACTAGTTCACCAGTTCATCTGTTCACCACTTCACCACTTCACCACTTCACCACTTCACCACTTCACCAGTTCACCAGTTCACCACTTCACCACTTCACCACTTCACAACTTCACCACTTCACCACTTCACCACTTCACCACTTCACCACTTCACCACTTCACCACTACACCACTTCACCACTTCACCACTTCACCACTTCACCACTTCACCACTTCACCACTTCACCACTTCACCACTTCACCACTTCACCACTTCACCACTTCACCACTTCACCACTTCATCACTTCACCACTTCACCACTTCACCACTTCACCACTTCACCACTTCACCACTTCATCACTTCACCACTTCACCACTTCATCACTTCACCACTTCACCACTTCACCACTTCACCACTTCACCACTTCACCACTTCACCACTTCACCACTTCACCACTTCACCACTTCACCACTTCACCACTTCACCACTTCACCACTTCACCACTTCACCACTTCATCACTTCACCACTTCACCACTTCACCAAATCACCACTTCACCACTTCACCACTTCACCACTTCACCACTTCACCACTTCACCACTTCACCACTTCACCACTTCACCACTTCACCACTTCACCACTTCATCACTTCACCACTTCACCACTTCACCACTTCACCACTTCACCACTTCACCACTTCACCACTTCACCACTTTACCACTTCACCACTTCACCACTTCACCACTTCACCACTTCACCACTTCACCACTTCACCACTTCACCACTTCACCACTTCACCACTTCACCACTTCACCACTTCACCACTTCACCACTTCACCACTTCACCACTTCACCACTTCACCACTTCACCACTTCACCACTTCACCACTTCACCACTTTACCACTTCACCACTTCACCACTTCACCACTTCATCACTTCAGAACTTCACCACTTCATCACTTCACCACTTCACCACTTCACCACTTCAGCACTTCACCACTTCACCACTTCACCACTTCACCACTTTACCACTTCACCACTTCACCAGTTCATCACTTAAACACTTCACCATTTCAACACTTCACCACTTCACCAGTTCACCACTTCACCACTTCACTAGTTCACCAGTTCATCTGTTCACCACTTCACCACTTCACCACTTCACCACTTCACCACTTCACCACTTCACCACTTCACCAGTTCACCAGTTCACCACTTCACCACTTCACCACTTCACAACTTCACCACTTCACCACTTCACCACTTCACCACTTCACCACTTCACCACTTCACCACTTCACCACTTCACCACTTCACCACTTCACCACTTCACCACTTCACCACTTCACCACTTCACCACTTCACCACTTCACCACTTCACCACTTCACCACTTCACCACTTCATCACTTCACCACTTCACCACTTCACCACTTCACCACTTCACCACTTCACCACTTCACCACTTCATCACTTCACCACTTCACCACTTCATCACTTCACCACTTCACCACTTCACCACTTCACCACTTCACCACTTCACCACTTCACCACTTCACCACTTCACCACTTCACCACTTCACCACTTCACCACTTCACCACTTCATCACTTCACCACTTCACCACTTCACCACTTCACCAAATCACCAAATCACCACTTCACCACTTCACCACTTCACCACTTCACCACTTCACCACTTCACCACTTCACCACTTCACCACTTCACCACTTCACCACTTCACCACTTCATCACTTCACCACTTCACCACTTCACCACTTCACCACTTCACCACTTCACCACTTCACCACTTCACCACTTCACCACTTCACCACTTCACCACTTCACCACTTCACCACTTCACCACTTCACCACTTCACCACTTCACCACTTCACCACTTCACCACTTCACCACTTCACAACACTTCACCACTTCACCACTTCACCACTTTACCACTTTACCACTTCACAACTTCACCACTTCACCACTTCACCACTTCACCAGTTCACCACTTCACCACTTCACAACTTCACCACTTCACCACTTCACCACTTCACCACTTCACCACTTCACCACTTCACCACTTCACCACTTCACCACTTCACCACTTCACAACACTTCACCACTTCACCACTTCACCACTTCACCACTTTACCACTTCACAACTTCACCACTTCACCACTTCACCACTTCACCAGTTCACCAGTTCACCACTTCACCACTTCACCACTTCACCAGTTCACCACTTCACCACTTCACCACTTCACCACTTCACCAGTTCACCACTTCACCACTTCACCACTTCACCAGTTCACCACTTCACCACTTCACCACTTCATCACTTCACCACTTCACCACTTCACCACTTCACCACTTCACCACTTCACCACTTCACAACACTTCACCACTTCACCACTTCACCACTTCACCAGTTCACCAGTTCACCACTTCACCACTTCACCACTTCACCACTTCACCACTTCACCACTTCACCACTTCACCACTTCACCACTTCACCACTTCACCACTTCACCACTTCACAACACTTCACCACTTCACCACTTCACCACTTTACCACTTCACAACTTCACCACTTCACCACTTCACCACTTCACCAGTTCACCAGTTCACCACTTCACCACTTCGCCACTTCACCAGTTCACCACTTCACTACTTCACCACTTCACCACTTCACTAGTTCACCAGTTCATCTGTTCACCACTTCACCACTTCACCACTTCACCACTTCACCACTTCACCACTTCACCACTTCACCACTTCACCAGTTCACCAGTTCACCACTTCACCACTTCACCACTTCACAACTTCACCACTTCACCACTTCACCACTTCACCACTTCACCACTTCACCACTTCACCACTTCACCACTTCACCACTTCACAACACTTCACCACTTCACCACTTCACCACTTTACCACTTCACAACTTCACCACTTCACCACTTCACCAGTTCACCAGTTCACCACTTCACCACTTCACCACTTTACCAGTTCACCACTTCACCACTTCACCACTTCACCACTTCACCAGTTCACCACTTCACCACTTCACCACTTCACCAGTTCACCACTTCACCACTTCACCACTTCATCACTTCACCACTTCACCACTTCACCACTTCACCACTTCACCACTTCACCACTACACAACTTCACCACTTCACCACTTCACCACTTCACCACTTCACCACTTCACCACTTCACCACTTCACCACTTCACCACTTCACCACTTCACCACTTCACCACTTCACCACTTCACCACTTCACCACTTCACCACTTCACAACACTTCACCACTTCACCACTTCACCACTTTACCACTTCACAACTTCACCACTTCACCACTTCACCACTTCACCAGTTCACCAGTTCACCACTTCACCACTTCACCACTTCACCAGTTCACCACTTCACTACTTCACCACTTCACCACTTCACCAGTTCACCACTTCACCACTTCACCACTTCACCAGTTCACCACTTCACCACTTCACCACTTCATCACTTCACCACTTCACCACTTCACCACTTCACCACTTCACCACTTCACCACTTCACCACTACACCACTTCACCACTTCACCACTTCACCACTTCACCACTTCACCACTTCACCACTTCATCACTTCACCACTTAACCACTTCACCACTTCACCACTTCACCACTTCACCACTTCATCACTTCACCACTTCACCAGTTCACCAGTTCACCACTTCACCACTTCACCACTTCACCACTTCACCACTTCACCACTTCACCACTTCACCACTTCACCACTTCACCAGTTCACAACTTCATCACTTCACCACTTCACCACTTCACCACTTCACCACTTCACCACTTCACCACTTCACCACTTCACCACTTCACCACTTCACCACTTTACCACCTCACCACTTCACCACTTCACCACTTCACCACTTCACCACTTCACCACTACACCACTTCACCACTTCACCACTTCACCACTACACCACTTCACCACTTCACCACTTCACCACTTCACCACTTCACCACTTCACCACTTCACCACTTCAAAACTTCACCACTTCACCACTTCACCACTTCACCACTTCACCACTTCACCACTTCACCACTTCACCACTTCACCACTTCACCACTTCACCACTTCACCACTTCACCACTTCACCACTTCACCACTTCACCACTTCACCACTTCACCACTTCACCACTTCACCACTTCACCACTTCACCACTTCACCACTTCACCACTTCACCACTTCACTACTTCACCAGTTCACCACTTCATCACTTCACCACTTCACCACTTCACCACTTCACCACTTCACCACTTCATTACTTCACCACTTCACCACTTCACCACTTCACCACTTCACCACTTCACCACTTCACCACTTCACCACTTCACCACTTCACCACTTCACCACTTCACCACTTTACCACCTCACCACTTCACCACTTCACCACTTCACCACTTCACCAGTTCACCACTTGACCACTTCACCACTTCACCACTTCACCACTTCACCACTTCACCACTTCAACACTTCACCACTTCACAACTTTACCACCTCACCACTTCACCACTTCACCACTTCACCACTTCACCACTTCACCAGTTCACAACTTCATCACTTCACCACTTCACCACTTCACCACTTCACCACTTCACCACTTCACCACTTCACCACTTCACCACTTCACCACTTCACCACTTCACCACTTCACCACTTCACCACTTTACCACCTCACCACTTCACCACTTCACCACTTCACCACTTCACCACTACACCACTTCACCACTTCACCACTTCACCACTTCACCACTACACCACTTCACCACTTCACCACTTCACCACTTCACCACTTCACCACTTCACCACTTCACCACTTCACCACTTCACCACTTCAAAACTTCACCACTTCACCACTTCACCACTTCACCACTTCACCACTTCACCACTTCACCACTTCACCACTTCACCACTTCACCACTTCACCACTTCACCACTTCACCACTTCACCACTTCACCACTTCACCACTTCACCACTTCACCACTTCACCACTTCACCACTTCACCACTTCACCACTTCACCACTTCACCACTTCACCACTTCACCACTTCACCACTTCACCACTTCACCACTTCACCACTTCACCACTTCACCACTTCACCACTTCACCACTTCACCACTTCACCACTTCACCACTTCACCACTTCATCACTTCACCACTTCACCACTTCATCACTTCACCACTTCACCAGTTGACCACTTCACCACTTCACCACTTCACCACTTCACCACTTCACCACTTCACCACTTCACCACTTCACCACTTCACCACTTCATAATTTCACCACTTCACCACTTCACCACTTCACCACTTCACCTTTTCACCACTTCACCACTTAACCACTTCACCACTTCACCACTTCACCACTTCACCACTTCACCACTTCACCACTTCACCACTTCACCACTTCACCACTTCACCACTTCACCACTTCACCACTTCACCAATTCACCACTTCACCACTTCACCAATTCACCACTTCACCACTTCACCACTTCACCACTTCACCACTTCACCACTTCACCACTTCACCACTTCACCACTTCACCACTTCACCACTTCACCACTTCACCACTTCACCACTTCACCACTTCACCACTTCACCCCTTCACCACTTCACCACTTCACCACTTCACCACTTCACCACTTCACCACTTCACCACTTCACCACTTCAGCACTTCACCACTTCAGCACTTCACCACTTTACCACTTCACCACTTCACCACTTCACCACTTCACCACTTCAGCACTTCAGCACTTCACCACTTCACCACTTCACCACTTCACCACTTCACCACTTCACCACTTCACCACTTCACCACTTCACCACTTCACCACTTCACCACTTCACCACTTCACCACTTCACCACTTCACCACTTCACCCCTTCACCACTTCACCACTTCACCACTTCACCACTTCACCACTTCACCACTTCACCACTTCACCACTTCACCACTTCACCACTTCAGCACTTCACCACTTCAGCACTTCACCACTTTACCACTTCACCACTTCACCACTTCACCACTTCACCACTTCACCACTTCACCACTTCACCACTTCACCACTTCACCACTTCACCAGTTCACCACTTCATCACTTCACCACTTCACCACTTCACCACTTCACCACTACACCACTTCACCACTTCACCACTTCACCACTTCACCACTTCACCACTTCACCACTTCACCACTTCACTACTTCACCACTTCACCACTTCACCACTTCACCACTTCACCACTTCACCACTTCACCACTTCACCACTTCACCACTTCACCACTTCACCATCACCACTTCACCACTTCACCACTTCACCACTTCACCACTTCACCACTTCACCACTTCATCACTTAACCACTTCACCAGTTCACCACTTCATCACTTCATCACTTCACCACTTTACCACTTTACCACTTCACCACTTCACCACTTCACCACTTCACCACTTCACCACTTCACCACTTCACCACTTCATCACTTCACCACTTCACCGGTTCACCAGTTCACCACTTCACCACTTCACCACTTCACCACTTCACCACTTCACCACTTCACCAGTTCACAACTTCATCACTTCACCACTTCACCACTTCACCACTTCACCACTACACCACTTCACCACTTCACCACTTCACCACTACACCACTTCACCACTTCACCACTTCACCACTTCACCACTTCACCACTTCACCACTTCACCACTTCAAAACTTCACCACTTCACCACTTCACCACTTCACCACTTCACCACTTCACCACTTCACCACTTCACCACTTCACCACTTCACCACTTCACCACTTCACCACTTCACCACTTCACCACTTCACCACTTCACCACTTCACCACTTCACCACTTCACCACTTCACCACTTCACCACTTCACCACTTCACCACTTCACCACTTCACCACTTCACTACTTCACCAGTTCACCACTTCATCACTTCACCACTTCACCACTTCACCACTTCACCACTTCACCACTTCATTACTTCACCACTTCACCACTTCACCACTTCACCACTTCACCACTTCACCACTTCACCACTTCACCACTTCACCACTTCACCACTTCACCACTTCACCACTTCACCACTTCACCACTTCACCACTTCACCACTTCACCACTTTACCACCTCACCACTTCACCACTTCACCACTTCACCACTTCACCAGTTCACCACTTCACCACTTCACCACTTCACCACTTCACCACTTCACCACTTCACCACTTCACCACTTCAACACTTCACCACTTCACAACTTTACCACCTCACCACTTCACCACTTCACCACTTCACCACTTCACCACTTCACCAGTTCACAACTTCATCACTTCACCACTTCACCACTTCACCACTTCACCACTTCACCACTTCACCACTTCACCACTTCACCACTTCACCACTTCACCACTTCACCACTTCACCACTTTACCACCTCACCACTTCACCACTTCACCACTTCACCACTTCACCACTACACCACTTCACCACTTCACCACTTCACCACTTCACCACTACACCACTTCACCACTTCACCACTTCACCACTTCACCACTTCACCACTTCACCACTTCACCACTTCACCACTTCACCACTTCACCACTTCAAAACTTCACCACTTCACCACTTCACCACTTCACCACTTCACCACTTCACCACTTCACCACTTCACCACTTCACCACTTCACCACTTCACCACTTCACCACTTCACCACTTCACCACTTCACCACTTCACCACTTCACCACTTCACCACTTCACCACTTCACCACTTCACCACTTCACCACTTCACCACTTCACCACTTCACCACTTCACCACTTCACCACTTCACCACTTCACCACTTCACCACTTCATCACTTCACCACTTCACCACTTCATCACTTCACCACTTCACCAGTTGACCACTTCACCACTTCACCACTTCACCACTTCACCACTTCACCACTTCACCACTTCACCACTTCATAATTTCACCACTTCACCACTTCACCACTTCACCTTTTCACCACTTCACCACTTAACCACTTCACCACTTCACCACTTCACCACTTCACCACTTCACCACTTCACCACTTCACCACTTCACCACTTCACCACTTCACCACTTCACCAATTCACCACTTCACCACTTCACCAATTCACCACTTCACCACTTCACCACTTCACCACTTCACCACTTCACCACTTCACCACTTCACCACTTCACCACTTCACCACTTCACCACTTCACCCCTTCACCACTTCACCCCTTCACCACTTCACCACTTCACCACTTCACCACTTCACCACTTCACCACTTCACCACTTCACCACTTCACCACTTCACCACTTCACCACTTCAGCACTTCACCACTTCAGCACTTCACCACTTTACCACTTCACCACTTCACCACTTCACCACTTCAGCACTTCAGCACTTCACCACTTCACCACTTCACCACTTCACCACTTCACCACTTCACCACTTCACCACTTCACCACTTCACCACTTCACCACTTCACCCCTTCACCACTTCACCACTTCACCACTTCACCACTTCACCACTTCACCACTTCACCACTTCACCACTTCACCACTTCACCACTTCACCAGTTCACCACTTCATCACTTCACCACTTCACCACTTCACCACTTCACTCTTCACCACTTCACCACTTCACCACTTCACCACTTCACCACTTCACCACTTCACCACTTCACCAGTTCACCACTTCATCACTTCACCACTTCACCACGTCACCACTTCATTACTTCACCACTTCACCACTTCACCACTTCACCACTTCACCACTTCACCACTTCACCACTTCACCAGTTCACCACTTCATCACTTCACCACTTCACCACTTCACCACTACACCACTTCACCACTTCACCACTTCACCACTTCACCACTTCACCACTTCACCACTTCACCACTTCACTACTTCACCACTTCACCACTTCACCACTTCACCACTTCACCACTTCACCACTTCACCACTTCACCACTTCACCACTTCACCATCACCACTTCACCACTTCACCACTTCACCACTTCACCACTTCACCACTTCACCACTTCATCACTTAACCACTTCACCAGTTCACCACTTCATCACTTCATCACTTCACCACTTTACCACTTTACCACTTCACCACTTCACCACTTCACCACTTCACCACTTCACCACTTCACCACTTCACCACTTCACCACTTCACCACTTCACCACTTCACCACTTCACCACTTCACCACTTCACCACTTCACCACTTCACCACTTCACCACTTCACCACTTCACCACTTCACCACTTCACCACTTCACCACTTCACCACTTCACCACTTCACCACTTCACCACTTCACCACTTCACCATTTCACCACTTCACCACTTCACCACTTCACCACTTCACCACTTCACCACTTCACCACTTCACCACTTCACCACTTCACCACTTCAATACTTCACCACTTCGCCACTTCACCACTTCACCACTTAACCACGTCATCACTTCACCACTTCACCACTTCACCATTTCACCACTTCACCACTTCACCACTTCACCACTTCACCACTTCACCACTTCACCACTTCACCACTTCACCACTTCACCACTTCACCACTTCACCACTTCACCACTTCACCACTTCACCACTTCACCACGTCATCACTTCACCACTTCACCACTTCACCACTTCACCACTTCACCACTTCACCACTTCACCACTTCACCACTTCACCACTTCACCACTTCACCACTTCACCACTTCACCACTTCACCACTTCACCACTTCACCACTTCACCACTTCACCACTTCACCACTTAACCACTTCACCACTTCACCACTTTACCACTTCACCACTTCACCACTTCACCACTTCACCAGTTAGCCACTTCACCACTTCACCACTTCACCACTTCTTCACTTCACCACTTCACCACTTCACCACTTCACCAGTTCACCAGTTCACCACTTCACCACTTCACCACTTCACCACTTCACCACTTCATCACTTCACCACTTCACCACTTCACCACTTCACCACTTCACCACTTCACCACTTCACCACTTCACCACTTCACCACTTCACCACTTCACCACTTCACCAGTTCACCACTTCATCACTTTACCACTTCACCAGTTCACCACTTCATCACTTCACCACTTCACCACTTCATCACTTCACCACTTCACCACTTCACCACTTCACCACTTCACCACTTCACCACTTCACCACTTCACCACTTCACCACTTCACCACTTCACCACTTCACCACTTCACCACTTCACCACTTCACCACTTCATCACTTCACCACTTCACCACTTCACCACTTCACCACTTCACCACTTCACCACTTCACCACTTCATCACTTCACCACTTCACCACTTCATCACTTCACCACTTCACCACTTCACCACTTCACCACTTCACCACTTCACCACTTCACCACTTCACCAATTCACCACTTCACCACTTCACCACTTCACCACTTCACCACTTCACCACTTCATCACTTCACCACTTCACCACTTCACCACTTCACCAAATCACCAAATCACCACTTCACCACTTCACCACTTCACCACTTCACCACTTCACCACTTCACCACTTCACCACTTCACAACTTCATCACTTCACCACTTCACCACTTCACCACTTCACCACTTCACCACTTCACCACTTCACCACTTCACCACTTCACCACTTCACCACTTCACCACTTCACCACTTCACCACTTCACCACTTCACCACTTCACCACTTCACCACTTCACCACTTCACCACTTCACCACTTCACCACTTCACAACACTTCACCACTTCACCACTTCACCACTTTACCACTTCACAACTTCACCACTTCACCACTTCACCACTTCACCAGTTCACCACTTCACCACTTCACAACTTCACCACTTCACCACTTCACCACTTCACCACTTCACCACTTCACCACTTCACCACTTCACCACTTCACAACACTTCACCACTTCACCACTTCACCACTTTACCACTTCACAACTTCACCACTTCACCACTTCACCACTTCACCAGTTCACCAGTTCACCACTTCACCACTTCACCACTTCACCAGTTCACCACTTCACCACTTCACCACTTCACCACTTCACCAGTTCACCACTTCACCACTTCACCACTTCACCAGTTCACCACTTCACCACTTCACCACTTCATCACTTCACCACTTCACCACTTCACCACTTCACCACTTCACCACTTCACCACTTCACAACACTTCACCACTTCACCACTTCACCACTTCACCACTTCACCAGTTCACCAGTTCACCACTTCACCACTTCACCACTTCACCACTTCACCACTTCACCACTTCACCACTTCACCACTTCACCACTTCACCACTTCACCACTTCACAACACTTCACCACTTCACCACTTCACCACTTTACCACTTCACAACTTCACCACTTCACCACTTCACCACTTCACCAGTTCACCAGTTCACCACTTCACCACTTCACCACTTCACCAGTTCACCACTTCACTACTTCACCACTTCACCACTTCACTAGTTCACCAGTTCATCTGTTCACCACTTCACCACTTCACCACTTCACCACTTCACCACTTCACCACTTCACCACTTCACCACTTCACCAGTTCACCAGTTCACCACTTCACCACTTCACCACTTCACAACTTCACCACTTCACCACTTCACCACTTCACCACTTCACCACTTCACCACTTCACCACTTCACCACTTCACCACTTCACAACACTTCACCACTTCACCACTTCACCACTTTACCACTTCACAACTTCACCACTTCACCACTTCACCACTTCACCAGTTCACCAGTTCACCACTTCACCACTTCACCACTTCACCAGTTCACCACTTCACCACTTCACCACTTCACCACTTCACCAGTTCACCACTTCACCACTTCACCACTTCACCAGTTCACCACTTCACCACTTCACCACTTCATCACTTCACCACTTCACCACTTCACCACTTCACCACTTCACCACTTCACCACTTCACCACTACACCACTTCACCACTTCACCACTTCACCACTTCACCACTTCACCACTTCACCACTTCACCACTTCACCACTTCACCACTTCACCACTTCACCACTTCACCACTTCACCACTTCACCACTTCAAAACACTTCACCACTTCACCACTTTACCACTTCACAACTTCACCACTTCACCACTTCACCACTTCACCAGTTCACCAGTTCACCACTTCACCACTTCACCACTTCACCAGTTCACCACTTCACTACTTCACCACTTCACCACTTCACCAGTTCACCACTTCACCACTTCACCACTTCACCAGTTCACCACTTCACCACTTCACCACTTCATCACTTCACCACTTCACCACTTCACCACTTCACCACTTCACCACTTCACCACTACACCACTTCACCACTTCACCACTTCACCACTTCACCACTTCACCACTTCACCACTTCATCACTTCACCACTTCACCACTTCACCACTTCACCACTTCACCACTTCACCACTTCATCACTTCACCACTTCACCAGTTCACCAGTTCACCACTTCACCACTTCACCACTTCACCACTTCACCACTTCACCACTTCACCACTTCACCACTTCACCACTTCACCAGTTCACAACTTCATCACTTCACCACTTCACCACTTCACCACTTCACCACTTCACCACTTCACCACTTCACCACTTCACCACTTCACCACTTCACCACTTCACCACTTCACCACTTTACCACCTCACCACTTCACCACTTCACCACTACACCACTTCACCACTTCACCACTTCACCACTACACCACTTCACCACTTCACCACTTCACCACTTCACCACTTCACCACTTCACCACTTCACCACTTCACCACTTCAAAACTTCACCACTTCACCACTTCACCACTTCACCACTTCACCACTTCACCACTTCACCACTTCACCACTTCACCACTTCACCACTTCACCACTTCACCACTTCACCACTTCACCACTTCACCACTTCACCACTTCACCACTTCACCACTTCACCACTTCACCACTTCACCACTTCACCACTTCACCACTTCACCACTTCACCACTTCACCACTTCACTACTTCACCAGTTCACCACTTCATCACTTCACCACTTCACCACTTCACCACTTCACCACTTCACCACTTCACCACTTCATTACTTCACCACTTCACCACTTCACCACTTCACCACTTCACCACTTCACCACTTCACCACTTCACCACTTCACCACTTCACCACTTCACCACTTCACCACTTCACCACTTCACCACTTTACCACCTCACCACTTCACCACTTCACCACTTCACCACTTCACCAGTTCACCACTTCACCACTTCACCACTTCACCACTTCACCACTTCACCACTTCACCACTTCAACACTTCACCACTACACAACTTTACCACCTCACCACTTCACCACTTCACCACTTCACCACTTCACCACTTCACCAGTTCACAACTTCATCACTTCACCACTTCACCACTTCACCACTTCACCACTTCACCACTTCACCACTTCACCACTTCACCACTTCACCACTTCACCACTTCACCACTTCACCACTTCACCACTTTACCACCTCACCACTTCACCACTTCACCACTTCACCACTTCACCACTACACCACTTCACCACTTCACCACTTCACCACTTCACCACTACACCACTTCACCACTTCACCACTTCACCACTTCACCACTTCACCACTTCACCACTTCACCACTTCACCACTTCAAAACTTCACCACTTCACCACTTCACCACTTCACCACTTCACCACTTCACCACTTCACCACTTCACCACTTCACCACTTCACCACTTCACCACTTCACCACTTCACCACTTCACCACTTCGCCACTTCACCACTTCACCACTTCACCACTTCACCACTTCACCACTTCACCACTTCACCACTTCACCACTTCACCACTTCACCACTTCACCACTTCACCACTTCACCACTTCACCACTTCATCACTTCACCACTTCACCACTTCATCACTTCACCACTTCACCAGTTGACCACTTCACCACTTCACCACTTCACCACTTCACCACTTCACCACTTCACCACTTCACCACTTCACCACTTCACCACTTCACCACTTCATAATTTCACCACTTCACCACTTCACCACTTCACCACTTCACCTTTTCACCACTTCACCACTTAACCACTTCACCACTTCACCACTTCACCACTTCACCACTTCACCACTTCACCACTTCACCACTTCACCACTTCACCAATTCACCACTTCACCACTTCACCAATTCACCACTTCACCACTTCACCACTTCACCACTTCACCACTTCACCACTTCACCACTTCACCACTTCACCACTTCACCACTTCACCACTTCACCACTTCACCCCTTCACCACTTCACCACTTCACCACTTCACCACTTCACCACTTCACCACTTCACCACTTCACCACTTCACCACTTCACCACTTCAGCACTTCACCACTTCAGCACTTCACCACTTTACCACTTCACCACTTCACCACTTCACCACTTCACCACTTCAGCACTTCAGCACTTCACCACTTCACCACTTCACCACTTCACCACTTCACCACTTCACCACTTCACCACTTCACCACTTCACCACTTCACCACTTCACCACTTCACCACTTCACCACTTCACCCCTTCACCACTTCACCACTTCACCACTTCACCACTTCACCACTTCACCACTTCACCACTTCACCACTTCACCACTTCACCACTTCACCACTTCAGCACTTCACCACTTCAGCACTTCACCACTTTACCACTTCACCACTTCACCACTTCACCACTTCACCACTTCACCACTTCACCACTTCACCAGTTCACCACTTCATCACTTCACCACTTCATCACTTCACCACTTCACCAGTTCACCACTTCACCACTTCACCAGTTCACCACTTCATCACTTCACCACTTCACCACTTCACCACTTCACTCTTCACCACTTCACCACTTCACCACTTCACCACTTCACCACTTCACCACTTCACCACTTCACCAGTTCACCACTTCATCACTTCACCACTTCACCACGTCACCACTTCATTACTTCACCACTTCACCACTTCACCACTTCACCACTTCACCACTTCACCACTTCACCACTTCACCAGTTCACCACTTCATCACTTCACCACTTCACCACTTCACCACTTCACCACTACACCACTTCACCACTTCACCACTTCACCACTTCACCACTTCACCACTTCACCACTTCACTACTTCACCACTTCACCACTTCACCACTTCACCACTTCACCACTTCACCACTTCACCACTTCACCACTTCACCACTTCACCACTTCACCATCACCACTTCACCACTTCACCACTTCACCACTTCACCACTTCACCACTTCACCACTTCATCACTTAACCACTTCACCAGTTCACCACTTCATCACTTCATCACTTCACCACTTTACCACTTTACCACTTCACCACTTCACCACTTCACCACTTCACCACTTCACCACTTCACCACTTCACCACTTCACCACTTCACCACTTCACCACTTCACCACTTCACCACTTCACCACTTCACCACTTCACCACTTCACCACTTCACCACTTCACCACTTCACCACTTCACCACTTCACCACTTCACCACTTCACCACTTCACCACTTCACCATTTCACCACTTCACCACTTCACCACTTCACCACTTCACCACTTCACCACTTCACCACTTCACCACTTCACCACTTCACCACTTCAATACTTCACCACTTCGCCACTTCACCACTTCACCACTTAACCACGTCATCACTTCACCACTTCACCACTTCACCATTTCACCACTTCACCACTTCACCACTTCACCACTTCACCACTTCACCACTTCACCACTTCACCACTTCACCACTTCACCACTTCACCACTTCACCACTTCACCACTTCACCACTTCACCACTTCACCACTTCACCACTTCACCACTTCACCACTTCACCACTTCACCACTTCACCACTTCACCACTTCACCACTTCACCACTTCACCACTTCACCACTTCACCACTTCACCACTTCACCACTTCACCACTTCACCACTTCACCACTTCACCACTTCACCACTTCACCACTTCACCACTTTACCACTTCAACACTTCACCACTTCACCACTTCACCAGTTAGCCACTTCACCACTTCACCACTTCTTCACTTCACCACTTCACCACTTCACCACTTCACCAGTTCACCAGTTCACCACTTCACCACTTCACCACTTCACCACTTCACCACTTCACCACTTCACCACTTCACCACTTCACCACTTCACCACTTCACCACTTCACCACTTCACCACTTCACCACTTCACCAGTTCACCACTTCATCACTTTACCACTTCACCAGTTCACCACTTCATCACTTCACCACTTCACCACTTCATCACTTCACCACTTCACCACTTCACCACTTCACCACTTCACCACTTCACCACTTCACCACTTCACCACTTCACCACTTCACCACTTCACCACTTCACCACTTCACCACTTCACCACTTCACCACTTCACCACTTCACCACTTCACCACTTCACCACTTCACCACTTCACCACTTCACCACTACACCACTTCACCACTTCACCACTTCACCACTTCACCACTTCACCACTTCACCACTTCACCACTTCACCACTTCACCACTTCACCACTTCACCACTTCACCACTTCACCACTTCACCACTTCACCAGTTCACCACTTCACCACTTCACCACTTCACCACTTCACCACTTCATCACTTCACCACTTCACCACTTCACCACGTCACCACTTCACCACTTCACCACTTCACCACTTCACCACTTCACCACTTCACCACTTCACCACTTCACCACTTCACCACTTCACCACTTCACCACTTCACCACTTCACCACTTCACCACTTCACCACTTCACCACTTCATCACTTCACCACTTCACCACTTCACCACTTCACCACTTCACCACTTCACCACTTCACCACTTCACCACTTCACCACTTCACCACTTCACCACTTCACCACTTCACCACTTCACCACTTCACCACTTCACCACTTCACCACTTCACCACTTCACCACTTCACCACTTCACCACTTCACCACTTCACCACTTCACCACTTCACCACTTCACCACTACACCACTTCACCACTTCCATCACTTCACCACTTCACCACTTCACCACTTCACCCGTTCACCACTTCACCACTTCACCACTTCACCACTTCATCACTTCACCACTTCATCACTTCACCACTTCACCACTTCACCACTTCACCACTTCACCACTTCATCACTTCACCACTTCACCACTTCACCACTTCACCACGTCACCACTTCACCACTTCATAACTTCACCACTTCACCACTTCACCACTTCACCACTTCACCACTTCACCACTTCACCACTTCACCACTTCACCACTTCACCACTTCACCACTTCACCACTTCACCACTTCATCACTTCACCACTTCACCAGTTCACCACTTCACCACTTCACCACTTCACCACTTCACCACTTCACCACTTCACCACTTCACCACTTCACCACTTCACCACTTCACCACTTCACCACTTCATCACTTCACCACTTCACCACTTCACCACTTCACCAAATCACCACTTCACCACTTCACCACTTCACCACTTCACCACTTCACCACTTCACCACTTCACCACTTCACCACTTCACCACTTCACCACTTCATCACTTCACCACTTCACCACTTCACCACTTCACCACTTCACCACTTCACCACTTCACCACTTCACCACTTCACCACTTCACCACTTCACCACTTCACCACTTCACCACTTCACCACTTCACCACTTCACCACTTCACCACTTCACCACTTCACCACTTCACCACTTCACCACTTCACCACTTCACCACTTCACAACACTTCACCACTTCACCACTTCACCACTTTACCACTTCACAACTTCACCACTTCACCACTTCACCACTTCACCAGTTCACCAGTTCACCACTTCACCACTTCACCACTTCACCAGTTCACCACTTCACCACTTCACCACTTCACCACTTCACCAGTTTTCACCACTTCACCACTTCACCACTTCACCAGTTCACCACTTCACCACTTCACCACTTCATCACTTCACCACTTCACCACTTCACCACTTCACCACTTCACCACTACACCACTTCACCACTTCACCACTTCACCACTTCACCACTTCACCACTTCACCACTTCACCACTTCACCACTTCACCACTTCACCACTTCACCACTTCACCACTTCACCACTTCACCACTTCACCACTTCACCACTTCACAACACTTCACCACTTCACCACTTCACCACTTTACCACTTCACAACTTCACCACTTCACCACTTCACCACTTCACCAGTTCACCAGTTCACCACTTCACCACTTCACCGCTTCACCAGTTCACCACTTCACTACTTCACCACTTCACCACTTCACCAGTTCACCACTTCACCACTTCACCACTTCACCAGTTCACCACTTCACCACTTCACCACTTCATCACTTCACCACTTCACCACTTCACCACTTCACCACTTCACCACTTCACCACTTCACCACTTCACCACTTCACCACTACACCACTTCACCACTTCACCACTTCACCACTTCACCACTTCACCACTTCACCACTTCACCACTTCACCACTTCACCACTTCATCACTTCACCACTTCACCAGTTCACCACTTCACCACTTCACCACTTCACCACTTCACCACTTCACCACTTCACCACTTCACCACTTCACCACTTCACCACTTCACCACTTCACCACTTTACCACCTCACCACTTCACCACTTCACCACTTCACCACATCACCACTACACCACTTCACCACTTCACCACTTCACCACTACACCACTTCACCACTTCACCACTTCACCACTTCACCACTTCACCACTTCACCACTTCAAAACTTCACCACTTCACCACTTCACCACTTCACCACTTCACCACTTCACCACTTCACCACTTCACCACTTCACCACTTCACCACTTCACCACTTCACCACTTCACCACTTTACCACCTCACCACTTCACCACTTCACCACTTCACCACTTCACCATTCACCACTTCACCACTTCACCACTTCACCACTTCACCACTTCACCACTTCACCACTTCACCACTTCACCACTTCACCACTTCACCACTTCACCACTTCACCACTTCACCACTTCACCACTTCACCACTTCACCACTTCACCACTTCACCACTTCACCACTTCACCACTTCACCACTTCACCACTTCACCACTTCACCACTTCACCACTTCACCACTTCACCACTTCACCACTTCACCACTTCACCACTTCACTACTTCACCACGTTCACCACTTCATCACTTCACCACTTCACCACTTCACCACTTCACCACTTCACCACTTCATTACTTCACCACTTCACCACTTCACCACTTCACCACTTCACCACTTCACCACTTCACCACTTCACCACTTCACCACTTCACCACTTCACCACTTCACCACTTCACCACTTTACCACCTCACCACTTCACCACTTCACCACTTCACCACTTCACCAGTTCACCACTTCACCACTTCACCACTTCACCACTTCACCACTTCACCACTTCACCACTTCACCACTTCACCACTTCACCACTTCACCACTTCACCCCTTCACCACTTCACCACTTCACCACTTCACCACTTCACCACTTCACCACTTCACCACTTCACCACTTCACCACTTCACCACTTCAGCACTTCACCACTTCAGCACTTCACCACTTTACCACTTCACCACTTCACCACTTCACCACTTCACCACTTCAGCACTTCAGCACTTCACCACTTCACCACTTCACCACTTCACCACTTCACCACTTCACCACTTCACCACTTCACCACTTCACCACTTCACCACTTCACCACTTCACCACTTCACCACTTCACCCCTTCACCACTTCACCACTTCACCACTTCACCACTTCACCACTTCACCCCTTCACCACTTCACCACTTCACCACTTCACCACTTCACCACTTCACCACTTCACCACTTCACCACTTCACCACTTCATCACTTCACCACTTCACCACTTCACCACTTCACCACGTCACCACTTCACCACTTCACCACTTCACCACTTCACCACTTCAAAACTTCACCACTTCACCACTTCACCACTTCACCACTTCACCACTTCACCACTTCACCACTTCACCACTTCACCACTTCACCACTTCACCACTTCACCACTTCACCACTTCACCACTTCACCACTTCACCACTTCACCACTTCACCACTTCACCACTTCACCACTTCACCACTTCACCACTTCACCACTTCACCACTTCACTACTTCACCAGTTCACCACTTCATCACTTCACCACTTCACCACTTCACCACTTCACCACTTCACCACTTCACCACTTCATTACTTCACCACTTCACCACTTCACCACTTCACCACTTCACCACTTCACCACTTCACCACTTCACCACTTCACCACTTCACCACTTCACCACTTCACCACTTCACCACTTTACCACCTCACCACTTCACCACTTCACCACTTCACCACTTCACCAGTTCACCACTTCACCACTTCACCACTTCACCACTTCACCACTTCACCACTTCACCACTTCACCACTTCACCACTTCACCACTTCACCACTTCACCCCTTCACCACTTCACCACTTCACCACTTCACCACTTCACCACTTCACCACTTCACCACTTCACCACTTCACCACTTCACCACTTCAGCACTTCACCACTTCAGCACTTCACCACTTTACCACTTCACCACTTCACCACTTCACCACTTCACCACTTCAGCACTTCAGCACTTCACCACTTCACCACTTCACCACTTCACCACTTCACCACTTCACCACTTCACCACTTCACCACTTCACCACTTCACCACTTCACCACTTCACCACTTCACCACTTCACCACTTCACCCCTTCACCACTTCACCACTTCACCACTTCACCACTTCACCACTTCACCCCTTCACCACTTCACCACTTCACCACTTCACCACTTCACCACTTCAGCACTTCACCACTTCAGCACTTCACCACTTTACCACTTCACCACTTCACCACTTCACCACTTCACCACTTCACCACTTCACCACTTCACCAGTTCACCACTTCATCACTTCACCACTTCATGACTTCACCACTTCACCAGTTCACCACTTCACCACTTCACCAGTTCACCACTTCATCACTTCACCACTTCACCACTTCACCACTTCACTCTTCACCACTTCACCACTTCACCACTTCACCACTTCACCACTTCACCACTTCACCACTTCACCAGTTCACCACTTCATCACTTCACCACTTCACCACGTCACCACTTCATTACTTCACCACTTCACCACTTCACCACTTCACCACTTCACCACTTCACCACTTCACCAGTTCACCACTTCATCACTTCACCACTTCACCACTTCACCACTTCACCACTACACCACTTCACCACTTCACCACTTCACCACTTCACCACTTCACCACTTCACCACTTCACCACTTCACCACTTCACTACTTCACCACTTCACCACTTCACCACTTCACCACTTCACCACTTCACCACTTCACCACTTCACCACTTCACCACTTCACCACTTCACCACTTCACCACTTCACCATCACCACTTCACCACTTCACCACTTCACCACTTCACCACTTCACCACTTCACCACTTCACCACTTCACCACTTCATCACTTAACCACTTCACCAGTTCACCACTTCATCACTTCACCACTTCACCACTTTACCACTTTACCACTTCACCACTTCACCACTTCACCACTTCACCACTTCACCACTTCACCACTTCACCACTTCACCACTTCACCACTTCACTACTTCACCACTTCACCACTTCACCACTTCACCACTTCACCACTTCACCACTTCACCACTTCACCACTTCACCACTTCACCACTTCACCACTTCACCATCACCACTTCACCACTTCACCACTTCACCACTTCACCACTTCACCACTTCACCACTTCATCACTTAACCACTTCACCAGTTCACCACTTCATCACTTCACCACTTCACCACTTTACCACTTTACCACTTCACCACTTCACCACTTCACCACTTCACCACTTCACCACTTCACCACTTCACCACTTCACCACTTCACCACTTCACCACTTCACCACTTCACCACTTCACCACTTCACCACTTCACCACTTCACCACTTCACCACTTCACCACTTCACCACTTCACCACTTCACCACTTCACCACTTCACCACTTCACCACTTCACCACTTCACCACTTCACCATTTCACCACTTCACCACTTCACCACTTCACCACTTCACCACTTCACCACTTCACCACTTCACCACTTCACCACTTCACCACTTCAATACTTCACCACTTCGCCACTTCACCACTTCACCACTTAACCACGTCATCACTTCACCACTTCACCACTTCACCATTTCACCACTTCACCACTTCAACACTTCACCACTTCACCACTTCACCACTTCACCACTTCACCACTTCACCACTTCACCACTTCACCACTTCACCACTTCACCACTTCACCACTTCACCACTTCACCACTTCACCACTTCACCACGTCATCACTTCACCACTTCACCACTTCACCACTTCACCACTTCACCACTTCACCACTTCACCACTTCACCACTTCACCACTTCACCACTTCACCACTTCACCACTTCACCACTTCACCACTTCACCACTTCACCACTTCACCACTTCACCACTTCACCACTTCACCACTTCACCACTTTACCACTTCACCACTTCACCACTTCACCACTTCACCAGTTAGCCACTTCACCACTTCACCACTTCACCACTTCTTCACTTCACCACTTCACCACTTCACCACTTCACCAGTTCACCAGTTCACCACTTCACCACTTCACCTCTTCACCACTTCACCACTTCACCACTTCACCACTTCACCACTTCACCACTTCACCACTTCACCACTTCACCACTTCACCACTTCACCACTTCACCACTTCACCACTTCACCAGTTCACCACTTCATCACTTTACCACTTCACCAGTTCACCACTTCATCACTTCACCACTTCACCACTTCATCACTTCACCACTTCACCACTTCACCACTTCACCACTTCACCACTTCACCACTTCACCACTTCACCACTTCACCACTTCACCACTTCACCACTTCACCACTTCACCACTTCACCACTTCACCACTTCACCACTTCACCACTTCACCACTTCACCACTTCACCACTTCACCACTTCACCACTTCACCACTTCACCACTTCACCACTTCACCACTACACCACTTCACCACTTCACCACTTCACCACTTCACCACTTCACCACTTCACCAGTTCACCACTTCACCAGTTCACCACTTCATCACTTCACCACTTCACCACTTCACCACTTCACCACTTCACCACTTCACCACTTCACCACTTCACCACTTCACCACTTCACCACTTCATCACTTCACCACTTCACCACTTCACCACTTCACCACTTCACCACTTCACCACTTCACCACTTCACCACTTCACCACTTCACCACTTCACCACTTCACCACTTCACCACTTCACCACTTCACCACTTCACCACTTCACCACTTCACCACTTTACCACTTCACCACTTCACCACTTCACCACTTCATCACTTCACCACTTCATCAGTTCACCACTTCACCACTTCACCACTTCACCACTTCACCACTTCACCACTTCACCACTTCACCACTTCACCACTTCACCACTTCACCACTTCACCACTTCACCACTTCACCACTTCACCACTTCACCACTTCACCACTTCACCACTTCACCACTTCACCACTTCACCACTTCACCACTTCACCACTTCACCACTTCACCACTTCACCACTTCACCACTTCACCACTTCACCACTTCACCACTTCACCACTTCACCACTTCACCACTTCACCACTTCACCACTTCACCACTTCACCACTTCACCACTACACCACTTCACCACTTCACCACTTCCATCACTTCACCACTTCACCACTTCACCACTTCACCCGTTCACCACTTCACCACTTCACCACTTCACCACTTCATCACTTCACCACTTCATCACTTCACCACTTCACCACTTCACCACTTCACCACTTCACCACTTCACCACTTCATCACTTCACCACTTCACCACTTCACCACTTCACCACGTCACCACTTCACCACTTCACCACTTCACCACTTCACCACTTCACCACTTCACCACTTCACCACTTCACCACTTCACCACTTCACCACTTCACCACTTCACCACTTCACCACTTCACCACTTCACCACTTCACCACTTCACCACTTCACCACTTCATCACTTCACCACTTCACCAGTTCACCACTTCACCACTTCACCACTTCACCACTTCACCACTTCACCACTTCACCACTTCACCACTTCACCACTTCACCACTTCACCACTTCACCACTTCACCACTTCACCACTTCACCACTTCACCACTTCACCACTTCACCACTTCACCACTTCACCACTTCACCACTTCACCACTTCACCACTTCATCACTTCACCACTTCACCACTTCACCACTTCACCACTTCACCATTTCACCACTTCACCACTTCACCACTTCACCACTTCACCACTTCACCACTTCACCACTTCACCACTTCACCACTTCACCACTTCACCACTTCACCACTTCACCACTTCACCACTTCACCACTTCACCACTTCACCACTTCACCACTTCACCACTTCACCACTTCACCACTTCACCACTTCACCACTTCACCACTTCACCACTTCACCACTTCACCACTTCACCACTTCACCACTTCACCACTTCACCACTTCACCACTTCACCACTTCACCACTTCACCACTTAACCAGTTCACCACTTCACCACTTCACCACTTCACCGTTCCGTACCGTTTTTTTTAAATCCGACTTTCTCGTTCATGCCGTTACACGATTTTGACGAAATTTTATAATTAAGAAGTCGTAGGTTGTGAAAGATTGCGACTCAACATTTGCAAAGTTTGAATTTTTGAAATTTTTACTAAATTTAAAAAAAGTTTTTTTTTTTTAAATATTTTCGAAATTGTGCATTTGATTTTTTTCCGAAACAATATCTTAAAACTTGCATGCTCTTTTTCTAAAAGGAAAAAAAATAAAAAACCGGCTTTTGAAAAAAACGGTTTTAACAATTTTCATTAAATTTTATATGTACTAAAATGTGGCGTTTTTAGATTTTCACAAAAAACCTCTGGAATATTTAATTTATTTTTTTTTAAATATTTTTTTTGCGATATTCAATTTACATAATTGATGTGTAGTTGGCAACCCTATACCACCAAATATATTATGAAGAGTGTGAAATCTTGTACTCAGCCTCAGAACTTTGATATTGTACTTAGCACACAATCGCAAGTTCGTGCTACCCATTTGTGCACATTTTCTATGTGGTACTTTACAGCTTCAATAAACTTGTCAAAATCCATCGATGGACAATCTGAGTTTTATAAATAAAATAAATAAATATGGTGGCGCAACAGAGCGAGGAGCCCCTGGGCTTAGCGCATTTCTCACAACCACGCCTTGTGAGGGAATAGAGGGGACCTACAATTTTCTGCCGGTCCCGAACGGCTAATTGAGAAAGCTCTTTTCATGCCAATGAATTTACTAACGGAGGACTTGCCAATTCCTCACGAAAGGCGAAACCCATGAAAAAACATTTTTGCCTCTGCTGGGATCCTAACCTCGAACCTCTGGGTTAGCTTGTGGATATGCTAACCATCACGCCACGGGTACCACGTTATATACTAGAATCCAAATTTCATTTGAAAGACAGTAATTATTAAGAACACCATTGTTTATTTTTGATATGATCTGTTATACAAAATATTGTATAGTCTGGGGCATTAGCCAATTATATTGCGCAATAATTTGTACAATAATATTGAGAGTCTAAACGCCTTACAAACAGCTGATCTTCCAATTGACTTCTCTTATCGTACTCCAGTAAAAGCGTGCAGCAATTCAGGGCGCAATGAGCGATTGCATTGTGCTTACATCAGTGCAACAAAAGAGTGCAAATGCAGTTTGATAAAAAACTGTTCCATCCCAACACCTCAATGCAATTTTAAACGATCAGTCGATATCTTTGTCAATAAAATGCAATTTGTTTTTGAACTAATGATGATAAGCTCATAACATAACCTTCTAAACCGTCTACCGATACATCAACAGTGACGTAATTTCCTCTCCTATGATGGCCCCATATTCCTTAAGAATTAACTCATGCACTTTGAGTTGGTCTCAATATAAAGAAAGAGACTCATTAAAATAAATAAACACAGTTGCGCACGAGAGCGGGGAGCCCCGTGGCCTAGTGCATTTCTACCAACCATTCTTTGTGAGAGAACGGAGGGGACCAATCCGAATGGTTATTCGAGAAAGCGCTTTTCATGGCAGTGAATTTATTTTCGGAGGACTTGCCAGTTCACGTGAAAGGCGATACCCGTGGAATTCGAACCACAAACTCTCGCGTAACAGCAGACAAGCTAGTTATTATATCACGGGCTCCACAAAAACTCATTACGAATAAATAATAATAGCCGGAGAGCTAGTGACCGATTTGCTCACCTCATTTTAGCAAGGCTCAAACTTTGCTCATAGAAAGATGTAGGCCCGACAAGTATAAAAGTGCCCGTCTTACACTCCGGTTCCGTCCATGAGGCCTTAAGATTAGCTTGAAGTTGTAAAAAATAAGTGCCCATTTACCTCATTTTAGCAAGGCTCATTTTTTAATATAATAAAATAGCATTGTAAGACGTTTAAGCTGTCCATGACATGCTGTAAGACGCTCGTATATATATAAGATGACATAAAAATAGACACACATTTCAAGTGTAAGACGTTTATTCGGTCAATAACCCTCCGTAAGACGCTGAAAATTAAATTAACTTTGTTTATTGTGGCAAAATTACATTTTTTCTTAATTCAATTACACAATTTACAGAGATTGGTTATTAACTGCCTTACTACTGCTAAGTTTTTAAACAATAAATAGAAATGTGGTACGAGAAAAGCTTGAAGGAAAAGCTACGACTGAAAACCTTCATTAAACTGCAAAAAAAAAAAAAATGGTATATACGTACATGTACAACATGTAATAATATATAAACAAATATATAGTTTTCTAAATTGAGAAAGGGGGAAGGGGGGAGTTGTAGCCTGACAAAGTCTTTTTCAAGATAATCTTTTACTCTTTGTGAGCTTATAACTTATTTATGATAAATAACTTAAAAATAAAAATAAATAGTTTAAAATTAAATTAAGATAGAAACAATTATAGTCTATTGATTTATATGTCATTTCTTAAGGAACTCGACATTACTAAACCATCCTCATTCATTTTTTCAATATATATCTCGAGAACGAAGCAAAATTTTTATGCAATTGCAAGGACGTTTTTTGTAGAGAACAAGTTTTTCCATAGGAATGCATCTTTTTAAAAATTTAAAAAAAATATTTTTTATCCAAAATAATAAAATTCCCGACAGAAAAAAAGGAAATTTCTTTCTATGAGCAAAGTTTGAGCCTTGCTAAAATGAGGTGAGCAAATCGGTCGTTAGCTCTTGGTCTATAACGTTGGTTTCTATGGAGTAAGAGAGAGAACGTTAATTATTCATTTCATTAACATGAAAAGTTCTTGGTAAGCCTTAGTTCCTCAATATATTCCATCCAAGGGAAGGTTGAACATAGTTCTATGGACCTGGCCCATCTTTAGCCTGTTGCGCCTAAAAATACATATGCATAGGATTTTTTTATTTATTTAGATACAAAAATTAAGAAAAATAAAAATTTATATCAAAAACTACTTACGAATAAATGCTCGTTACAGCGGTTTTCATAACAAGTGAATAGAGAATACCAGCACTTCACCTTCGAAAAGATAATCAAAGCTTAAAATAAAAGGAGGACTAAAGACTCGGAACTTGCCAAGCTTGTAAGAGTTGTATTGAAAACTTTTCTTTTGCTCTATTCGTCTGTAAAATTTCTTGTCATTTGAGTTGCGAAATATCCTTGTCACTAAAAGGCTTCAATAATTATTTTTTCGAACTTTGAACAGCATGCTGGGAATACGATTGAATCTTATATTAATGCTTTGTAAAAAACTGCGTTCTTTTCGGTTTAATTCATTTCCATTCTTCTTTGGTTGACTCCAAGCGTGGCCGTGGGTGAAAACAATTCCTAAAATGCAATTGGGCCCCAGGAAATCCTAACAGCACCAGTCTATTTAAAACTGTAAGATTTTAATGGTGCTTAACAACCCTTCATCAAGTACAAGATGTTAAATAAGAGAATTACTAGATTCCAACTCCTAGAAATCATTTCCATCGATGATTTACTCAAACGACTGTCACCTATTCGAATGACTAAGCAAATTATCACCAAAGCAATCCTCTTTACTGAAGTATGACACACAGTTTCCCTCTAAACATAAACTGAAAGCATATTTCAAAACTATTACTTCATAGATTGTCTGGCCGACGAGAAAACAGAACAAAAGTGCGTAAGAATTCGGTCTTAGGTCATTGAGCACTCGAATGACATAAACACAGAAACGCCCTTTCCACATCGTAATAATTCTTTTCACATCACTTCCCGGCAAGTTATCAGAAATGGGTTATAGCAATACATCCCTACAAACACCTGACTTTTCATCAGATACTTGTTGCCTCGACTAAATCTCTTTCAATGTCTGTGATGCATCATAGTCTCTCATTCTCAGCAACAAATGCCCCTTTCAAATCAACATTGTTATAGCAGAATTGATCCTGCGCATTACTTTCACTACCACATGCCACTATTTTGTGCCATATGCAGTAGTCCCAAAAGAATATCACCGTGTCCGTTTTTCTCCGCATTCCGTTTCTGATTAAACAATCTGTTGGACATTCGGTCTTCCTCTCTCTCATTTTTTAACCCCATCAAACTTTAGTGAAGGCCCAGCTGATGCAATACCATACTCCCAGCTGGGCGTTAGTCCGCCGTCTCGGCTTCTGAATGAAATCTCATCTTTCTCCACATTACAGGAAAATTTAAAAAAAACTAATTTATTAACATCGGGAGCCTATGAAGGAAATTCTACAGAGAGTACACACTCTGTCAGGTAAATTGGGAAAACTTCCAAACACTTTCAGTCGCGGATTCTACAACGACGAGTACTCAATGGATATATCCACTATCTACACGACTGAAGGCTTTTGCACACATCTGCTCTGTGCTTTGCTTTGTTTTTGTATGTTTACTCTAGTGATGTAGAAAATTATTGTTAGCTCATAGGGACGAAATGATCTAACGTATCGGAATCGGTATCATACCTGGTCCAAGGTCAGAAGAATTGAACTTTTATGGCGCATTAATCAATTGACAGGGTGGTTGTGGGCCAGTATTAAATGGAAATGCTTATAAAGTTGATGCTACCTCGTACATACTTTAAATTTGGTCGAACAACAAAGGCATGGCAGTTCATTTACACACGTGTGTGAGTTGCTTTTATTTAGACTTGAATAAATGAGATTAAGGCTGGTTTATGACAATGTTAAGTTGCTTCCTCACTACTTAGGGACTCATTTTATTTATGGTTATTGTTTTTTGTGCTGTGAAAGTGGCATCACTTAAATAAGCGCGTCAGTTCTCTTTAACCTCAGTTGCTTCAAATGAAAAGAATGAAAGGTCTTCTACTTAGAGTCGGAAACTAATGAAAAAATTAGCCACACTGTACTAAAGGACAGATGGATAGACAGCCACACAGAATAATCCTTACAAACACAAAGACTGACAGAGACTATATTTTGTTTTAATCGTTTCCAGTGTGAAACCGAACGATCGTTATATCCAATTTAAGCTCCTTTATTGAGTTCGAACTTCAGATTCAACTGACACTGTGAAAGTGGCGAAATAGGTTTGAGAACATGGATTAGTCACCTTCTGCTTCCCAGTTCTTGAATTAATAAGGAGGGTGGTGCAATAGAGCCGAGGCCAAGCATATTTCCCACAATCATACCTTGTGAGAAATGGAGAGGGCCTACACTTATTTGCCAACTCCCAACTGGGCATCGAGAAAGCGCTTTTCATGGCAGTGAAACTACTATCGGAGGAATTCCCAATTCCTTTTTTATTTTCTGTTGGAATTCGAGCCTCGAACCTCTCACATAACGGGCAGAATGGGTAACCATAACGTCACGAGCACTCAGCTATTGTCTGAACGAAAATGGCCGTTCGACAAGATTTTTCCCACATCCGGTACTCTGTTCAAGGCCGCCGAACCTTCTAAAGGCTGTCAATTTCAATGGTTGTAGTTGAAATTTCAACTACAGGTTCACACAGCCAAATATCGACAACGATAGGACAAGTGAGAAAATCAACAGTCTCAGTTAAAAAATGAAAAAAAAAATTACTCATACGCCACCCACAACATAAATTCTTTTCAAAACTTTTATCAATCTACTTTCCAATTATTTTCGCCTCTGCTTCACTGCAACATTCCAATTCTCAATTTTCCTTAGCATCAAGGATAAATGTTTCAGAAAATGTATTTTCATTCATAGTCTACCAACAAATAAGTTTACACAGCAAAACCCCAGTTTTTCAATGTGAATACAACTAACACACACACACACAGAGACTATGGGAAAACTCACCCCTCCAATTGCACACAAGGCAAACAACATTTCCAACACATCGAAAGGAAAATTCAAGTAAAAACCCTGATATCAACAATCGGAACGGACAGTCTGTTCAGTGTTTTCATTGGAGTTACTCCTTCGTTAGCAGAAAAGAAATCGAATTCGTGTGCTCCATCTGAAAATTTTTGTTGTGAAAAATAAACATTTTCCTGTGAAAATTTAAGTTTTACACAAAGGTGATTAATACAAAGTGCCTGAAAGTTATTAAATTCTGCATTAAAGTGTCGTCTTTGTAAAGGGAAATAGCTGGCAAATTGTCACCTTCTGTAGGCTGCTCAGAGAAATTGCTACTCATTTTTTTATTTTATTTTTCATCTCGTGGGAGTCCTATTAATAGCTATCCTTTAAAAAGGAAATTTCATATTTAAACGCTTTATCCTTGCGTGGTACTGTTTTTCTTTTCTTTGAATTTCAAATTCTTCTGAAAGTTACTGTGCAGAGATTCTGCAAGTCATTACCGTACATCCGACTGAGCTTTAATTTTAAGGAATCAAGAGATTCGTATGTTTTTTTTTTTTCATCTTCTCAAAATTATGAATTTCCTTCCTTACACAAGGCCAAAGTGTGTTTAAGCTTGTGATTAGCTTTCCGATGCGAGAAATTCCGTAGGTGAAAATATTCTCTTGTAGCCTTGTAGGCTCATCTCCCTTAAGAAATATCCAATTATCTTAATAAATTTTCGGTTCGCAAATCACACACACCCATAGCTTGTGCCTGTGCTGCAGCACTGTACTGTGTAATATGCCGCAAAATTTCATCTCGAGAACACCCTCAGATGATTGATGCTTCGCGTTGTAATTTGATTCTAAGTGATTTCACATGTTTCCTGTTAAACATGTTTTCTGCATGATTAGATCTCCAAAAAAGAGCTAGGCGTGTGTGGACTCATTTTTTAAAATTTAATTTGTTGTAGTGAATGGTTTTGTGATTTTCTAGGTTCTTTAAAAGTAAAAATATTGAACGCGTCGTGTAATAGACAATTGTATTGATAGTGCAAAGCTTATTAACAATTTAAAGTGAATATTTCTAGGTTCATCGCATCGATCTTTCTCAAGGGTAAGTTGAATTGTTTATGATGACAAATATTTTTCAAAGCTTGGGATGTTAGCACTTTTCGTTATGAGTGAACGCCATTAGTATATACGTATCCACCAGTTATCCTTTCCATGAGCCAGACTTCTTATTATGAAAATTGATGTATCGAAAAGAAAAAAGTCGGTTTTTTGTTGCCCTGCTTTAATAGGTTGTTTAGAAAACAGTTTGTGAGGTGATATTGAAAAATCGTTGAAAAAACATCGTACAGTTTAAGATAAAACGGATTAAAGAGCTAATAAGTATCAACACGTTACAGGGCAATTATCTAATGGTGATCTCAGATGAACACGTAATTGAAATTTGGGTTTGCCTTATGCGTATTTTTTCTTTCGTTATGACCTAAACCATAATACCGTCACCGCAGATCGATTCCCAGAAGCATCTCGTCTGACATATAAGTCTATACTTGAGTAATGTGGGACACTTATGTAATATTACCTCACTGACTTTACAGAGTGGATAAGAGATTCAACAATCAAGATGCGGTTTTTTGCTATTCTCAATGTGTTGTCTGGGCTATCGATAACGACACGAATGAAGGAAAATTTTTTTGCTTGATGAAGACATTAAACGAAACAAAACAAAAGTATGAACTAAGCTGCTAAAGTAAATATATAGAAGTTATCGAGAGTTGGTAGGGTCACTGAAAAATTTATTTATTAAAAATTAAGGACTAAGTTGTACGAAAGAATATAAAAAGCCATAGAAATTTGTTTGGAGTGTTTTGATTAGTGTCACATAAAAGGCTGCTGGAGCTTATCAAATTTAAGGTTCGTTATAAGTTCATAAAAGAAAACTATAAATGTTTTTCATCGGCTCTTTTGGTTGTAATGATATAATGAACAGAAAAAACTCTATTTCATTCTTTTCCCAACGTTTCGATGGTGGTTGCCATCTTCTTCAGGGGAGTCTTTATTAACAAAAAGAAAGTATTAGTATACACACACGTTGTACAAATAGGACTTATTGTTTGACTTACATTTATGTTAACAAATACAAAAATTTAAACTCAAGTTGATATACGTTAAAACACAATATGAAAGATTTAAAGACTATCTTTATATATTGCAAATTTTAATGAAGAAACCACTTCCTGAGAGGTTTTGTCATTCGACAGTTTAGTGTCAACTGTTCCTCTGGGTTTTGTTGTTTGAAACCAGTGTGCAATACACTGCTAAGATGTTCTGTGTGTCCTGTTTTCGGTTCATGTTGTTTTTGTTGTTGATGATATGCAGTGTCTCGAGAGTGTAACGTTTAGATGCATGTCTCTCCCTTTCAAGAATTTCAACTCTTTTAAAATCTGGAACATGTCCTGTTTCTACAGCGTGAAGAGCCAGTGCTGTCTTCCCCGAAGTTTTTGATTTAATATCAGATTTATGGTTGGAAATGCGTTGTCGAAGAAGATGTTTTGTTGTTCCAACATAGCAAAGATCGCAACCTTCATTGGTTTTTCCATTACATTTTATTTTGTAAACGACATCTGTTCTCCGATCTTTATCTATTTTCGGTTTTAAGTTAGTGAACAGCGATGCAACCCTATGATTTGACCAATACGCTATATTTACGTCTTTGATGTTTTGGCTCATAACGTTCTTAAAATTTTCCGATAATTTTGGAACATAAACAACACCTTTATAAACCCTCGATCTGCTTTCCTCATTCTTCTCTACAGGAGCTATGTTTTTTTGTCGAAGAATAAGACATCGTATCAATTCTTTAGGGTAACTATTGTCCAGAAGGATTTGTATGATCTTCTCTTCGTTTGCGGAGTGAAATTTCGGGTCACTCAGGGTAAATACTTTTCGAACCAAGTTTGAAGCGGTGTTAAGAATGATATGCTTTGCTTGGTTTGAGCGAAAATTGACAAGTCTTCCCGATGCTGTGTCCTTCTGATGCCAGTTGAATGAGAGCCGGTTGTTTTCGCGATGGATATGAACATCCAAGAACGCTATCGCCCTGTTTTTTCCCCTCTCAACGGTGAATTGAATTTTTTCATTAAATTCATTGAGGCATCCCAGCACATTGTCAATTTCATTCTGGTTAACGACAGCAAAAATGTCATCGACATATTTCACAAGAATTTTTGGTTTGTCAAGCTTTTTGAAAGTTTCATCCAACAAAAAATCTAATACCGAATCTGCAATGGTTGGCGAAAGTGGATTACCCATAGGCATTCCATAAATCAGTTTGTACAACTTGTCTTTGATTTGAAGGAAGTTGTTTTCTTTCAGACAGAAAGTTATAAGGACAGAAGTCTCATGAGCATACAAAAAGCAAAATACTTTCTTTTATGTTACTGTACGTTTTTATTCGCAAATTCAAGCACCAAACTTATGTTTGCATGTTTTGTGCAAAACAATTACTAAGCAATCTATATTTTAGCTGAGCAATAACGCATCTTAACGATAGTCATTTTACTTGAACGTTTATTGTCGCTTTCAGAACCGATTCGTTTTACTTTGATGTGTGTTGTGCTGAACGATTTTTTTTATAGTTAAAGATTATTTTAAAATTGTTTTTAAGGATATTCGTGATAAAATATGTGCGGTCCCGCAACCTGACAGTTACTTTGGCTGTATTATAACAAAACAAAACGAAAATATTAAATACAATTTTACGATATCTCGCTTCGTTTTCAAGATATCGATACTTTAAGTCGAACAATTTTTTGGCCTCCAATTGCGGCGTTTATCCAAAATTTACATATGTAAACCAAAAATTTTTTTTTCGGCTTCAAGTCTCCAAATCGATAAAAAGGAAAAGCTATCGAAAAATTTCATTTTGCTTTTTAATTTTATTTTGGCCTAATTAAGCCAAACTAATTGCCAAATAGCGGAGCCACGTATATCGTACTATCTTAAAAATGAAAGCCAATGATTTTCTTGGTAAAAAAACGTAAACTTACATGTTAACAATACCGCAAGTTCGTCTTTTCTTAAAACAAATCGAATTTTATCTCACTTTTACTCTTATTCAAGACTTAAAAACACAAAAAACAACTTTGAACTGATCAAAAGAATTTATCTGATTCACCCATTTCAACAACTGATATTTTATTATATATTCTGACTATTTATTATTTTTAATAAAATTAAAGGTAGCATTACACTCATATCATATATAAAGAGTGGCTAAATTTTAAGGGCCGATGTTGATTTAGAATAAGACACAAATTATTTAGGAAATTATTGTCATTTCTTTTTATTATGATAATATTGGAATGTTTCAATTATGTATGGAACAAAATGTCGGCCAAATGGCCGCCGCTACCTTGGCGGCATACCTTCATCCGATGGTCCAAATTTTCCATGACTGAGACATAATTGAGTTTCCGTTAATGTGCCGAATTATCTCATCTTTTTGCTCTTGAATTGTTGCTGGCTTATCGACGTACACCTCTTCTTTTAAATAACCATAAAGAAAGAAATCCAACAGTGTCAAATCACATCTTATTGGCGACCAATCGACATCGCCACCACGTGAGATAACACGGCAACTGAATTTGTTACGCAAAAGAACTACATATCGTCCTCATCCATATGTTCCAATTCGGGCCATAAAAAGTTCGTCATCATCTCATGATAGCGAACAGCATTCACTGTAACAGCCTGACCGGCCTCATTTTTGGAAAAAATACGGCCCAATGATGCCGCCATCCCATAAGCCGCTCCAAATAGTCACTCTTTGTGGGTGCATTGGTTTTTCAGTAATCAAAATAAAAAAAATAAATAGGGTGGCGCTACAGAGCGAGGAGCCCCTGGGCCTAGCGCGTTTCTCACAACCATGCCTTGTGAGGGAATGGAGGGGACCTACAATTTTCTGCCGGTTCCGAACGGCTTATCGAGAAAGCGCTTTTCATGGCAATGAATACTAACGGAGGACTTGCCAATTCCTCGAGAAAGGCGATACCCGTGGAAAAAACATTTTTGCCTCTGTTGGGATTCGAACTCGAACCTCTGGATTAACAGGCGGACATGCTATCCATCACACCACGGGTACCACAGTAATCACTTCAGTAATCACTCTTGGATTATCATTCGCTCAAATGTGGCAATTTCGCTTATGGATGAATCCACTGAGGTGAAAATGTGCCGCATCACTGAAGATGATTTTCTTCGAAAATTAATTATCCACTGTTGCCATTTCTTGCCACCATTCTAATCTAACCATTGAAGACACTTGAATTGGTCAAGAGGCTTTAGTTCTTGAGTCAATTGTACCATGTAGGGGTGTAAATGCAAGTCTTTATGCATAATGATGTTCATCAACGACGAGCGTGGGAAGGGCAATTGTTGGGCACTACGACGATTTGAGGTGGATAGCTCTTCAGCCACACTATAGCGAAAAGCAGCAATATTCTCTGCAGTACGAGCTGCACGAGCATGCACTTGTGTTTTCACATCTCCTACAGACCCACAAATTTGCTTAAATTCTTACACGATTTTTCCGATTTTACGCATATTTTGATGATTAAATTGAACGAAAAAATCACGAAGTGCACGCCGATGTGCATTTTGATTTGAACGCCCATTTTCATAATATAGTCTTATAATAACTTTAACGCGTTGCTCTATTGTGTATCTTTCCCTGGTTCAAATTGAATAAGTCTGAAATGAGGAAAAAAACTGGGCGTTTAGGTGAGGTTTACATTCAACATCGTACCTTAGAATTGAACCACCCTTTATATGGACAATACTGTCATATGCATGCATGACTGCATTTCTCTCTGTATGGCAAGTGATATTACACTATGTCATATATAACATGGTCACAAGCTATTATATAATTTTATTAACATTATATGACAAACAAATGTGAAGCTATCACACTTGTATGGCAATCTGTGACACTTAAATATATGACAAACATAAATATATGAACCAGTCATATAAAAACGATTATTTTTATATGACTTGTATTTGCCACACAACTAGCGTCCTATGTTTTGTTATATTTATTTGTCGGACATAGTTGATAATATGATACATTAGTTCTCATTCCTTTAATTGAAAATAAAAATGAGTTAAAGCAAGCATTTGTATTGTACATACCTATTGACTATCAATAAATGCCAAAGATTCCGTGTAACTGACGGTTTTGTTCGTATTTTAATTTCAAAAATTTATTCGTGAAGTTTCCGTCAATAGAAAAATAATAAAACATTGGTATGAGGTGAGGTATCAGAAATGCTGCAAATGATGCAACTCGAAATCAATTCATGGAATGGATTTAAATTTTAGGCTCAGATGTTATTAGTACAAGGAGAAGGGATTCAAAATCTGATGGGAAATTAATTTCAAGCTTTAATTAATTTATTCAATTAAAAAATGTAGTGACCACCAAACAAAAAATATAATTAATCTTTAAAAGGCAAACACAAGCAAAATAGTACAGCATATGGGATAGCATAACGTTCAGACACGTTATGTCAAAACAAGACACATATTTGATTTTTAAAAAATTTTTATATGACCGGAACTATGTTTCTATATTACACTCTGCCATTTTTATGTCCTAAAATCGTATATGGCAGCATATAATACAACATTGTCACACTTATGTATATGACAATGTTGTGCCATATTTATTTAGCAAACTTGTCATATTTATATGATAGTGTAATAGTGCCTTAAGTCAAGTGGTAGAAAATGAGGAAAATAAAATGTGAATTTTAATAAAATTGTATGCCGTACCCATGATGTAATGGTAAGCATGTTTGCCTGTTAGGTGGGTCAAACTCCCTTTCAACTTAGGTTTTTTTCCACAGGTGGAAAAGTTTGGCAAGTCCTTCGATAGAGACTATACTGATATGAAAAGCGCTTACTCGAACCTAGCCGTAGGGAAATGGGAAAATATGTAGCTTCCTTTGATTACACACCACGGCATGATGCCCTGCGGCCCTCCAACTCCGTTGTACCACCCTGTTAGATTTATAGTGTGTTTTAGTAAAGACAAGAAACAAATTTTACGACAGACAGGCACCCCATCTCATATGATTTTTTTTTTGTCTTGGCCCAATCTATCCGTCCTACGATTTTGTCGTGCATATAATGGAAAACACACTGTTTAGTGGTCTAAAACAACCGACCATTTTTTCCATATAATGACAACTGATCAAAATTAAGTTGACACCTTAAAATCCATTCAAATAAGCTTTTAAATAAAGTTGATAATATTACTACTAAACCTTCATAAAATAAAAAATACCACCTTTTATCCGTTTTACCACGTATCCGTTTTGAATGGATTCGCTGTCTCCATGTTGTAGAATGTAGACGTTACAATACAAGAGCATTGTCTTCATAAACTAAAGTGACGTATTATAAAATTGTCCCAAGAGCATTGAAGCAATAATGAAAATTCAATCAAGAAGACCTAACCAAAGTTGGTTTGTGGTGTTACGACAGTTTAAGAATACGTACTGTGGTGAAAAGTAAATATAAACAAACATTCACATTCTAATTAACTTTAATTATTTTTTTATTATGAAACTAAAATTAGCACTAGAACAATTTTTTTTATAAATAAGACCGACGCGCTTTGGACGGACTATGCTTTCATCTTCGAGTTTTAAAGTCACCACTAATTAATTTATAAATTTGACCGAAACGCTTTGCTTTCACTTGTAAAATAGCTATGTCGTGATATAAATTTTTGTTCAGTATCAATAAATAAATTAATAAGTAATCGATAATATCTGAAATTGTGGTCCGTCTTCGTTTATTTCACAACTGTTTCATCAGTTTAGATGTAGAACAAAATCTCTTGGCCAAGTAGTGGATAAAATCACATTGATGATGATTTGAAAGAAAAGAATATTTAATTGGAACGCAGATCATTTTCGATAAGAGGCAACCTTCGGTCAAGGTGAAACACGAAGTCTTTAGACTCACAAGAGAAGATCCAACGCAATTCTTATATTCTATCTGGAAAGCAGACGAAGATGAAATTTAGATTGCAAAGTAAAAACGCAATGAGAACGATAAATTTTGATACATACATAAATAGACTACTCCTTGTTTGTTGTATAAGTTGATTTTCATTTGAAGCTAAAGACAAATTAAAAGGATAATCAAACTCACGAAAGAGAATACAAGAAACTAAATTATAGATTAAGAACAATGTAGTGGCTACAAGTTTAACTCACAACCGAAAACAGTAGACCATCCAAACGCTTCAGCGTATACAAACTTATTTCAACGGAGAGAATCTATGGTAAACATTTACTTGAAGCAAAAACGCATGCAACCATTTTACTTGCCCCAAACATTATGTATTTACTTGAATCGTATGCTGTCGGAATGGTTTTGTGGAGAGAAATTGCACATTATAACTTTCCGGTTTATTCCAAACTTTAAAAGCTAATACTACATTGAAAATAGCTATGCTCTGCTCATTATGCGTTCTAGCACAGATAAGTTTGGACAACGTTGGATGATTTATGTGACTGCCGTGCAGGAGAAGTCGCCAGTATAATTTTCAGGATTATTTTAAACGTTAAAAGTAAATATTTGTTTGAATATAGCCTCTTAGTATTCAGGACCATGACTAAAGAATACCAAACGAAAGAAACAAAGTCCTTAGGATTCTCTTACCTCTTCTTTGTATAGGAAAGCAACAGACCATAATTCTGTGTTCATTCGACTACTATGCAAAATCAAATATAGGTAGTATTTGCCAGGCGTTGCTTGCACATTTCGTTTTTGCAGATCTGCTCAGTGAGCGAAGAATTGTTGTTTTAAGCAATGTGTCTAAAGTGAATATAGAATTGGACCGATTTCCAGGGAAAGCTCAAACAAAAAAAGAAAGCGAGAAGTAAGGCTAGGCGGGCAGTAGACATCTAGTTAAACATATTCCGTTGTAGTGGACGCTATGCAGCCCTGAACTCCCAAGTTAAACTGGCTGTCACACCATGACTGCGGCAACCAGACTGCATATTGGGCCCCTAAGTCTAAGGGTTTCTGTATTCATTAAGGTAAAGTTCACTATCTAATGATTAGATACACTCTCTTGAGTTCATATTAAATGATGTGTTGTTGGCTGTGAAAGTTACATTGTATGTCAGATAACCTTTTCTTAACATAGATGGACTCTGTAACGCAAGAGTATTGCGATTAAGAGAATTTATTCTTCATGCATAACCAGACGGTAAGCCATCTAGTGGTTTCTTTTTAAATTATAGGTTATTATGACTTTTGAAAAACATTGGGAACAATTGAAAACTTATTTCCAAAGTGAGTGCTGTATAAGTGTATAGCCAATATAGTACGTTATTTGTACGCAATTTTGTGCAAAAAGTTTGTATGATTGGCTTGCTGGTGAACAACATCCATGGTCCCCTCTATCGTACGGTGCGCATAAGGAAAAATGCGGTTGCTGTAGGCGTGTGTGGAAAACTCAATCTCCACGACATTGATTTTAACAGCCTAAGGATAATTCTGCTCAGAGATCTCCGACTATTTGTTAACAAGATCCTATTTAAAGTGTACGGCCATCTTATCACTTCACAGTATGTCCCTTACAGTAGCTTGAATTGAACATCGATTTTAAACCAAAAATCTCCTTTTCTGACGAAGTGCGTTCTGATCTCGGCGGCTACATTAACAAACAAAATATTCGAATCTGGAGTTCGAAAATTCGACAGAGAGTGACAATTTGGTGTGGAATGTGGAGTGGTGGGGCATTGTTGAATCATTTTTTTCAAAATCAGGCTAAGAACTTTTTCTGGTCAACGGTGTTATAGTTATAGACCCATGTTAATTGACTATTTTTTCTACTGAAATTGATGACATTCATTTGAACGATATCTGGTTCTTTGCTCACAAAATTCCTAAATCTTGTTGCTATTCGATTAAGAGAAGAGAATTGCAGCTGCGGTTTGACCACTTTCGACTTTTTTGCCGGGTGCCGTCAAATCAGATATTATACCAACAATTGCGGTAAAGACTCAAGCATTAAAGGATAGTATCATACAAGCAATCCGTAAACTGCACCCCGACACCCTCAACAAGGTCTTCGAAAATTGGAGTGACAAAATGCACTACTGCGAAGCCAAGCAGGCAGCCACTTGAATGCTGCTGCTTTCCATAGCCAATGGGAATGTTTGCTATTATTAGAGCAGCCATGTAAAAAAATTAATTTTGGTAATTTTATTGCGTTTTTGAGAGAGGCTTCCATTTTATGCATTCTTTACGTGGTTGTTAGATAACATAGCAGAGTTAAGAACCAGCGTTTGAAATCTGGCTGATATCATGTGTAACGCCTTTGACGGCATTAAGTAGAGATATCTCACTGCATTGACGTGCGTCTCTAGGTGTTCAGTGGTTCTTTTTAAGGATTCAACACGAACAAAGTATTCAAATGCCTAGCCCTGAATGTGTCCCTGCGTCGCAGACAGTATTTGCCTTTTGTAATTTTTAGAAGTTCGAAAATCTGGACATGAAATTTTGAAAGTATCACTATAAAAATCCACGCGCACAAATCTTAAGCCCTTATTTTTATATGAGATTTTCAACTTAACAGCCTGCAATGATAAGACTGACCTTACTTTGAGTGGTTTCGTTTTAAAGAAATCAACACGAGTAATAATGCAGTGACTAAGACGTACATGAGGATATCTTTTACTTTGTCACTGCCCAGTAATCTGCCTCAGCAAGAAAAAATTCCTAAACAGTCTTTAATGAGCTAGAAGAATTTTCAGACTTTCCAGGCAATAGCCTATTGAACTTTATTAAGGCCACAAGATGGTTAAAAGCTGACTAACTATAGACTCATAGCATTTAAGCTCTGAAAGACGTTACAATACCCCAGGGAACCACAATGAATCTACATTGAACTAAGAGTGGCGGAATTAAAATCATCCGCCAGACCATTCTACCTAACCAAACAAAAGTGAAGAGTTATTATCAAATCAGACAAAAAGTTCGTGTTAAACGAACAAACACGAACTGCACAATCTATTTTAATTCCTCAAACGAATCGTGTAAGTTTGCGTTCGGCCTATCCCCACATAGACATATCCTGAGATTTCGGCCATTAAAAATTTGGCGCTGTTAATGAGCTAAAATTACTTCTACTTACTGCATTTTTGCATTTACTTTCTTAAGCGGTATATGAAAGTAATAAATTAGTCAATAAATATTGTTCTCTTATACTTTCACTAATTTGTAGAGAGTAAAATAAGTAACTGGTCTTTCTAGATCTTCAAAACCTGTCCACCCTCACTACCTTAAAAATACTCGTTAAATACTCATCTTTGGTTTTAAACCCTTTCCATTTTCAAAGCTATTCGAGTATACCGAAAAATAATGTGTCCTTCACTAAAAATCCTCAATCTGTTTGTTACGAACCAGGACTTTTGAGCTCTTTATAATTCAATTCCAAAATGTAATCATGAAATTGTTCAGCTTTCAACCATTTCTACAGTGTTTCCGTAAAATCAACCGATGCGTAGCTCGCAACTGTCAGTTTGATTGGATGGTGTTTTATGATTATTCGTGTTCATTGCCAGCCTTAAGGGAAAATCTGTTAGAAGAATCCTTGGATACACTACATACTCGTATTATGTACATTGTTGATATCCATTTTCAACCATCCAACTGGAGCCACACTGAGTACCTAACAAAAGCACTCTTACTGCCAGCAAACCACACACATACGCATCGTTGAATTATTTAGATAAAATATTAACAAATATTTTGTATTGTGATCCTGTGATGTTTGTTGTGAGTTCACTTGAGTAATATTTTTGCCATTACCATTCCGGCCTTTTCTGATGGTAACAGCTTGGAAAATTCAAATTTATTCATAAAAATGTACAATGCTTATAAAGGAAATTAAAGAGATTAAGCATTTTCATTTCGATTATGGTTTTAATTTTTATTCTTCTGTTCTGATTTCGGTGTGTTGGATTTTCGTTTGTCGTTGTTAGTGGTGGTGGTGGTGGTGGTAGTGCACTACAGGTTTATAAAATATGAATTATTTAGGGAATTATTATGAGCACATGAGCGATTCGTGGTATTGAATTAATTTTGTGGTTCATCGAATTAATTTTTTTTTGGGGAATTTATTCGTAATCAGTTGTTTGAGGAGAATAATTCTTCACGTGGTGAACTTAATCACTTTAGTTAGCAACATTTTTTTTGTGTTTTGAGTTTATCGAAAGTGAGGAGGAGTCAGGGCTCATCATGCGTTTTACCACAGATAAGTGTGGACATGGTTGGATGATTTATGTGACAGATAATTGAAAGTTTCCATTAGCAATGGCGAGTTTTAGATTTAACGTTCCTGTTTTGTATATCTAGTGTGTATGCTATTAAACTTGAATAAAACAATTTTGAACATCAGCTATGTACATCGATGACCCTGATTAAAGAACACAGGTATTTATGTATTTCTGGTTTTATTCAACAACCAGTCAATAGTGTTTTGGTGACTGGTCTGCCTGTATTTATAGTTGGTTCTTCAAAAACTCTTTGGATTTACTTTAAAACAATAAAAACTTAGTCTTTTGCGTCTTTCAGGAGGTTGATTGTCCCATAAATACGTGAAACAAAAAATTGATGAAACCTTTTTCATTCCTTTACACTGATTGTTTTATCATGAATTTTGTATTGATGGGATGGTATTGCAGAGAGGAAGTGCACAAAAAACCAATTATTACAGTACGAACAACGATATGGTTGCCAACTTCTCAATAATTGCGTTTCGTTTCACTAAAGAAAGGGGTACAGTTTTTGTTTATTATGCTTTCCATTTTTGGCACTGGACTGGGTGAAAATTCTGTGGACAAAGTTTATAAGATTTTACTAAATATATAAAATATGCAATAACTTGCTACAAGAAAGTAATAAACTTTGATCATTTTTCTTTATAAAATCATTTGTCTAATGTATGTAGTTTCAATATTTTCATCTAACAGATTTCTTACCTCGTGATTAAAAGTCGACCACGTTCTTGAAACTCGTAAAATCGAATGGTTTTATTTCATTTGTCAAATGACAGTTTCCGTTTTTCTGACATGATAAGTTAGGCTTCTACCATAAGAGAGTTACAGGGCAGTGGCGTGGCGTCCATATAACACGATTCCTATCGTCTTACCTTTTAAAATGTGTCCCTTGTTCGTAGAAAAAACCAGCAACATAAGTCTACAACAAGTCTACAAAGCAGTCAACAGCCTATCTTTGCCCATACATACAATGTTCTTCAAGCACTATTAAATTTGCGAGATACACACACAATACACATAGCATACACAAAACACAAAGCATTGAAAATCGCCGCGCAGTACATATTCTGTGTTTGTCCCTGTCTTTCCTACGATATATTTCCACCCCGGTGCCTCCCTTTTCAATACACGTTCTCTTATTGAAAAAAGTAAGACGATAATTTTCGTCTTACTGCAATTTCTGCTTGGAAAAAATAATACAGTTTTCGCCTTAGAGTAATGTACGGCGAATTCGGTTTTGTTGTGCTGTTTTTTTTTTGTTCTACTGATCATTGTTTTGAATTATTTGCAAGTTTAAAGTGAATTTCAACCTAAATGACTTAAAGTATAGAAAAATTGGCTTCGATTAATCCACGTTTGGAATTTAAGGTACCTTCTTCTTTGAGTATGGCTGGAGGGGAGAGGAAAATTACAAAAAAAAAATCTTTTGACGATTTCGTATTTCGATAGCAAAGGAAGGAAGGAACATTTCTACAAAGTTTGAGCAAAATCGGAGGTATAGCAACATTTCGGATTGACCGTTTTCATATGGAATGGCTCGTAGGTGATTCATTTTTCTCGACTTACCATTTGAAAATATCCACGCCACGCCACTGTTACAGGGTGACTCATTTTATTATTAAAACATGTCATCATCGTACATACTTTAAAATTCGCAGCTGATTGAAATCATCGCGAAGATTATTTGATATGCTAACGAAGTTTAAGTGTTCCCATCGAGTTCATCAGTTGGCTGATGTGAGATGTCAAAAGCAGTGTTACTAATAATAATAGTCTTACATTTATTTTTGTTGTGAGTTGTGACATCTTTAACTATACCAATTCGATGGCTCATCAGAGCGGGGACCGCCGCGCCGGGGAATGTGAAAGAATGGAGGGAACTTACAATCTTCTGCCGGTACCGAACGACTAATCGAGAATGCGCTTTTCATGGCAATGAATTTTCTATCGGAGGACTTGTCATTTCCTCGTGAATGTTGATACCCGTAGTAAAACATTTTTGGTTTCTGTGGAGATTTGAACCACAAACCTTCCTCGTAACAAGCTGACATGCTTACCATTACGCCAAGAGCACCGCTTTATTAAAATGTGTGCTGAAAATTTGTGTCAAGAGTTGAGATATAAGAGAAACGATATAGCTTTGGATGCATATTATTTAATACCTTTATATTAAAAACTATTTTAAAACTTAAACCATAAATAAGCTCACTTTAGTCAAAGTTTTGCTCAATCGCAGAATCATTACTTATTTAGAGACAGAACTAACGAACTGTTTTTTAGCTCCATTAAATCGAAATCGTCTTCAGTATCCTTTTTTACAATGTATTTTATTTCTGTAGTTTTTTTCTGGAAGACAGACAGACACATTGTTAAAATTCGAAGCCAAAATCTTCGCTTAGAATTTCTCATTTCAGTATTTACAGCGCTGTTTTATGCTGTTGTAACAATTGCTAAAGTCTATATCATTCCTCCAACATCTAAAAAATGTTTTTCATTTCTCAAAAAGTTCATCAACAGCTCAATACTACCATTTTTAAGTTGAGGATTTTGACATGAATATTTTAATACATACAAAAGCATCAAACAGGTCGTTTGTTACATATGTAAATTGAAGCTAGTTGTTCATCAACATCTAGAGATGGTAGATAAATAGCGAGTGATTTCTTAAGACCTATCGGAAATTAAAAAAAATCAGGAAACTGCATGAAACCCTCATTTGAATCAATAGTACGGTCGCTATAATCTTATGTTTTAAGAATATTTCATGCAAGTCTAGTGGTCGGGTATGCAAGTTGTTAACAGATTATCTGTCTGTTAGACAGATAAAAGTTGCATTTGGTGGTAAGAGTTCAAATCTAAGCCTGTTTTCCAAGGAGTTCCACAGAAATCAATTCTTGGTCCGATACTCTTCAGTATGTTTTTCAATGAAATACCATTTCGCTGTTTGCATGCTTCTATCCACTTGTAGGTAGATGACATCTGACTTTTCTAGCCTGGCTTTTTCACCATATCATGAAAGCCAAGCCGGGAACATCCAGCTGCCCATAATAAATGACAAGGTCGGATTTATTGACCAAGAACACATCAATTCCGGAAGAGCTGGAGGATGTTCAATGAATGATGTTTAATTAATGCTAAACTCTTTCAAAAAAAGAAAAAAGGTTAAGAGACAACAGGCTATTAAAGAAAGGTTTTATCCTAGTACTTTCTTTTATGTTGGGATGGTAGATTACATCAGCTGAACATTTTTGGCTTGCATAAGAAACCTTCATAATTACGCTGCTATTTTCGTTTTTATTGTCAGCTCTGCTTATAGTCCTGATATTAAAACAATTTTTTACAAAATCAAATACGTCTCCTAACTTAAAAACCACACGGTCAAATCGAAATACATACCCTATAGTAGCTCATTTACTTAGGTGGGTATTACAGTTCGGCATGAAGCTGGGCCTCAACCAACATCTTTCGCTAACTATTTCGATTTCGGGGGAGCGCCGTCTTATTCAAGTCGGCTGAGGACTTTTCCCACTTGATTGAGCCACCTGAGACCAGGTTTTCTCCTTCCACGATTTCCTTGCAATGTGCTTTCGAAAACCCGTAGAGATTTTGTCTAAATTAGGGTTACTGAAAGTACTTTTGAATTCATTCAAATCTTTACGCAGGCTTTGAGAATTTATCTGACAAATGTATCTCATTTGTTTCGAAAAACTTTCAACATTGTCCTAGTTTTTTTTTATTTGCAAGGCTGCCGACTAATAAAACTCATTTAATATTAGCTAGCTAAACTCATTAAACACGCCTTCTGCACAAGACCAAAGAGCCACCACGAAAAAAACTTAATTTTACAAAAAAATATTGCTGAAAAAATCTAGAAGATATGAGGATACTAAGCTGCGATAATCCAAAGGACCTGTGCTACGTGAAACGTTCGGTGTGTTAAAGTCAGTCTCCGATTGCCTCTGTTGTTCGAGTGTTCCAAACCAACAACAACAACAGCAACGCTGTTCTCTTTATTTGATCAACAATGTAGTCTTTCTGTTTGGCATCACATACCTCTAATTTCATTACTTCAATAGTTTTTACGAGTTGCAATTAAATCGCCTCAAGGAAAATTTCAAAACATTATTGTCTTGTTGATATAATTTTAACTGTAGTTTCTAAATTGCTGACAATTACCCGTTAACTTCTCTTGTCAATCAGTTCCAAAGTCTGCAAAGAATTACCAATTTTCTTTTTCTCTTTAAATAGAACTTCCAGTCTAACTTTGAACGCTTGGAACGCATCCAGAACTCCATTTAAAATGCATGAGTGAAATCCTCTTTAAATTGCTTAACTCCTCCTACACACCATACACAATGGCAGCTTTACAACAACCCATCAATGGCTAACCACACTAATAGGACGTATAACGTAACACAACTTGCAAACAAGAAGCAAACACTTTAAATGCTTCCTATACTTCCCAAAAAACTTTTATTTTATTTTTCCTATTTATCCAGCTTTGCTCCCTTTCTCTCTCTGGTCCTATGATGGTCATACTGAAGCACTAAAGTAGGTACGTACCATTAAGTACAAACTCTTTCTCTCTCTTATTCCACCGGCTCTATTTGGTCCTTCAGCAATTTCAAGCAATCTTTGGAACAAAATTTAAAACAAAAAAGCCTTGCAAAAAGTTTCCATCTCGTCCGTCGTCTATTATGCGGAACGGTAGAAAGTTTTTCATTAAATACCCACAAAGGGTGAACACAACATAAAAACTTAAAGAAGGACACTTGACATAATGACGGGATAATAATCCTCATCTGGATTTATTATTAAAAGTAAAAATCGTTTGCCAAAAACTCATTTGTTAGGAAGTGCAGGCTCGTTATGTAGATTGTAGAGAGAAAGTTGCCTAGGCAAGATGAGGTAACTGTGAGCTTCAATGTCAATAGCTTAAGTTTTGTAGAGTAACGTCTCACCTGTTCATAATGAGGCAGGGATTTGTATCAAAGGATCACACTTAAGTTGAATAATATTGCAGCAAGAAGTGCTATATTATGCTGTAGAGGCTGTCCTTTCTTTTATTGTGTGTGTGTGTTGGGAATTTGAGTGATTTTTCATTTTTGCAACTAAAATATTTTTCAATTTGTTTCAAGGAAAGAATCTCTTGTTTCGTTTAATTGCAAATTTCAGCAGTCGTGTGTGCACAAATATGGAGAAGATTCTTGAAAAGAAAAATGTTTGCCGTTGATTTTACTTCTTTTTTTTTTTTACTTAGAAACAATAAGGAGGTTGGATGGGGGTAATCGTGTTTTATTTGTTTACTCGAAGCCCACCCCCTGCTTTCAATTATAGCTATTTGCTCAGTCAGAAGGTTTGACACGAGGGGTAATTTTTTGGAAAATCAAGTCATAAAATAAGAAAAGAAAGTTTATGTGTGGAGCTGATAAATTTTATGAGCCGCAGGGCTTTCTTTTGCCATTGGAACTCATATTGGAAGAAGGGGGCTACTTTTTCTTTGTGTGCCACAGGTGTTGGTTCTTATGTATTGATTGGATTGGGGCTTTGGATGGTACACGAATGAATTACCTTTTCGCTTGGAATCGCTGAACTGGTAAATTTAGGGATTATCAAAAGATGTACTAAGCAAAATATTGCATACATAGAAAGAAAATGTTAGACCCGAACATCAGTGAAGTATGTACTATCGGAAAAAAATTTTATAAACGAACTGTAAAAGTTTTGTTGTTTATAAGTCGTATGTACCTACGAAGCGTGCTCTTGAGCAAAGCTTTGAGGCCACAGAAGAAAAATGAGCGTGTTGTAAATTTTATCATGATTCTACAAATCGGGGTGCAACTGGGGCATAGAAAGAAGATTCTTATAATCGAGTTGGATCATGAGCGGTTTTGTTTTTCTTTTTACTTGAGTGGGCAAAATTTTGTGGGGTGTGCGATAGCCGTAAGTAAGATAAGTTTGGGTTTGTTGTCCTTCTATTTTATAAGCTTTCACTTTGATCATTATTCGTACTCATCTGATGGGTTTTTCGTTAGGTATTATTAGAAAAACTCACCTTTAACTACTAATTAAAAAGAGTGTTTTAGAAAACTCGAAATATTTCCATCAACTTTTTTTTTTAACTATGCTTGAAATGGTCCCACACGTGAGTTATAAATAAATATAAATAATTAAAATATAAATTATATAAATTTAAATTTATTATATAAATTTTTCTTGTCATTTAAAAGCATATTATTTCAACTTGCCACTGAGAGACAATCTGTAGCTAAGCTGTTTGAACCAAAAAAGTATCTAAAAGTCAATTTTTTTGACACTGTGATGCACACTATGGTAGAATAGTCAAAAGATCGGGATGATTTCGTGTGTTTGACGAGGAGAACCGGTTTTTTTTTCTTTGTAATACAACTAAACCAAAATTGATGACTTTCAGAATGGAAATCTACGAGTTACAAATGAATGTTTTAAACTGTGTCTGAATCTTCAGAATTGATAAGCACAAATGTATTTTTTTGGGCAGTTGAACTTTACCTTAACTTGTTGCAAAAACTTTCAAGAATTCAGAATAAGTGAAAAAACCTTGCCTAGATTCTCATTTCTCATTTTATTATTTATTTTATACTACCACAAATTTATTAAAAATGCATATGGTAAGTGTGAGCAAACTCACCAGGCTCCAAATCAGTGAACTGGTTCACACCTTGGGTGTAGCTGGTAAGTCCTTTCTTGTATTCTTCGTTGTGCTTTGCAATCCCCTTCAAAGCATTACAGAAGATTCCCTTGCGACGGTAGTCCTCTGCTCCTGAATAGTCCTTATGGAACTTGACCTAAAATTCAGAAGAAGTGCTTAGTCAATGTGTCAAACCAGGCAAAATGTATACGCATTCTCTACTTTGTACGCAGTCCATGTTTCATCAGAGCAACTCAGAACAACTCCGAGAATAGCTGCTACGATCAAATGTACCAAATTGAACTTCATTGTTTCCAGTGCGAATTGTGAAGGTTACTAACTGCAAACCCTTTTTTCCAATCCTTTATATACCTACTTTAACAGTAAAAGATACATCTGTTTTCAAAACACTGTATTTTTTGAAAGAAAAACAAAAGTAAATTGACATACATATAAGTAAATAAGCACGTGCTGAGAGTAATCGATTAATCTAACATCGTTTATTTATAAATATACAGGGTGTCCCGTAATTCATTTTACATACTTTGGGATATGATTCTTGGTGTTATTCTAAGAAGAAAATTGTTTTACAGTAAAGTCCGTTTCTCAAGTTTAACATCACTTTTTGACAATTTAAAAAAAGGCTAACTTTGGTGTACCCTGACCTGTGTTAAATTCGATATCTCTGTCAATACTGATGATAGAGACCTAATCTTAGACTCAATTTTTTGTAGAAATAACAGCCTTTAAGACTGTATTTAAATTAGGCTTCCATAGGTTTAGGGTTGCCAGATTTTCAATTTTAAGTGGTGTTCAAATTTTCTTCCCTAAACAAAGTTTTGACTTTGAGGTCATTTTTTTGGAGAAAAGGCCTGATAAACATAGAGTTTCTTTATTTTTTACAGATGAACAAAACAATAATAAAGAAAAAACTCAACATTAAGTTAACTCAAAAACCCATAAATTTTATGATACTAAGAAAAATACAAAATGGGAAAAATTTAAAAAAAAAATAAAAAAAGTTCTTGCTTTGAGGTTTGTTTGAATAAAACAATAATATGATCACTTTTAGTAGTTTTTTTATTTATTTAATACAAATACAATTATAACAAGTGCTCAAAGCGCCCTCCTTCGTTTTGAATCCATGCCAGAGCCCGTTTTTGGATTTCATTGTGGGTGTATATGGACATCAATAAGGTAGGTAATGTTGAAAAAAAAAATCTGTTTTCATGAAGTGTGCAATGTTTAGTCAGTGACAAATGACAACTGAAATATGTCACAAAACTAATTTTTGAGTTTCAGAGCTTAACAATCGACAACAAATACCGCATAATATGTTCATGGAATGTTAGGTTCATATCGTATGAGTCATCAACCGCATGGCTAAACATTTGTGTGTAGCTCCAAGCTCCAACAACGGCACGGTTGTGAGAATTGCGCTAGACTCCAGCGTTCCCTGAGGTCTTTCACTCAGTTTATTTACTTATTTTTATCTAATCTTCTGTCTGTGTGTTCTGTTTTTCATTTTAAAAAATTGATTGGAAAGAAAAATTCACCTTTTATTCTCTGTGGTAATGATGTTTTCTGTGTTCTTCTATAAGAACGTTGTTGTAACCGCTTCTTGATGGTTTCCATGTCTGCCTGTTAACCCAGATGTTCGTGGTTCAAATCCCAACAGAAGCAAAAATGTTATTCCACGGGTATCACCTCTCGCGAGGAATCGGAAGACCCTCCGTTAGTAAATTCATGGTCATGAAAAGTGATTTCTCGATTAGCCGTTCGGATCCGGCAGAAAATTGTAGGCCCCCTCCATTCCCTCAAAAGGCATGGTTGTGAGAAATGCGCTATGTCATGGGGCTCCTCGCTCTGTTGCGCCATCCTGTTTATTTATTTTTGTAATATTTTAAAACTGTTGTATGTTGTATGATCTGTGAAACAGGATCCTGGTGTAATACATATTTGATTTTTGCACAATTTTGTCGAGATTCATTTGAATTATGAATCGTCTTTTCGAAAACCTCATTCGACATCAGCGAGTTCCTTATCGATCATGGCAGAGCAGTGTGCATTTTCAAAAGTCATCCCGAAAAATCCAATGAATTTTGCCAAAATTCTGAAAACGGCCATAGTGCTATTTAACGAATCAAGACTATTTTTTGTGGGGCTATCCTAAGGCTCGTGCCTATGCCACAAGTCCGCTTTGATTGACGCATTGAAAGCCCACATTGAAGCATTTATTCCCAAAATACATCTCGTTTGGATAGAACGCCCCGAAAATCAGGATGTTGCTCGAAGGCATAGGTCTCGCAACATGGCCACCAAGTTTAACACGAATTTGTCAATTCTATATTAATTTGAGCCCCGTTGTATGGGACCTCGTTAGAGTAATAGTGCATACGTAAGAAGATTCTAGTGTTCGATGCAAACCGAGACAGCGTTGAAGACACTGTCTCTCGAACACCCGAATCTTCACCATTTGGGAAAGGGCAATATTGAAACACAAAGGCCAGCCATAGACAATATTGGCCGAATTTTGGCTTGTAGCTAATTACCTTCACCCTGGGGTCAAGCCGATTGCTGTAAGACAGCCATTTCGTCAGGACGGCGCGGCATTCATATGTCTATCGAAATACAAATACTGATCCAACTAGATCTCGAGGTACTTCACTACACTTTTGCTCGCCAATTGCTGTCCGCTGGTATCAACTATGACCACCTAACGCCAATTTTACCACGTATCTCAAGGCCCTAGCCAACAGAATCCGAAACTGAATTGTCTCCAACTTCTGGACATTTATTTTCAGTTTCCAGTCGTCGCAATATCGCTGAAGTCACACTGGGAGAGAATTCGAATAACTTCGACCTTCGGCACCGTTCTGTATGCAATCAGGTCGTCGGCGTACGCTATTGCCCGAGTTACTACCTATCAGATCGCTGGTGTAGATGCTAAAGGGAATCGGCGAGTTGACCGCTCCCTGCTGAAAACCATTTTTGATTTCGAAAGTGCCACTTATAACAACGAACTTTCTACCGTTGAGTAAGTATATCATAAAGCACATACAACATAGGTTTACTGATGCCTTTTACCTTCTAACCAAACTGTGTCGAAGGCCTTCTATAAGTCCACCAAAACCGCACCCGTGCAATGTTTCTTGGACTTGTTCCATTGGATGTCAGAAACGAGCTTAGATGCTGCATGAATTGTGTCATGTCCTGCTTTGAACCCGAACTGATTATCCGGGATGATATTGTTGTCCGCTACCCTCATCACCAGCGCTCTATTAATGACTTTTTCGAATACCTTGCTGATGCTTGGGAGAAGGCTTATCGTCTGGAGATTCGCCGGATTGGAGTTGTCCTTTCCCTCTTTCGGGAGAGGATGCACCATAGCTGTCTTCCAACGCACTGGAAAAAACGCATTATTCAGCGCGTTTTTGTACAATGTGGTATAAATGTCAATGGCCTCAATCTACTCGTATAAGTGGCTTGGTTCTACGTTGGGTATACCATCCACACCTGCTGACTTCTTAATCCCCTTGGAATCGTCGAAAATGAGCTTGAGCTTCACCTTCGTGAGAAACAAGGGACTGGGTCCCGTTCTATCGTCATTAGAATCGTCATTAGAATCGCCATAAAATCGTCATTAAAACGGGTGAAACCGTGATCGCTAAGTTGTTATATCGTTTCTCAGGTAGAAGTGGTGCACGGAGGCTCTGTTTTCCAGGTCGTGGTTCGGGCGAGTGCAAGGCAGACATGCTAACCATCAGGCTACGGATATGAAATGAAATAATCTTCCAAAAGTGAAACTATATCAACCGTACTTTCGATTCTAGTAAAGGTTTCGTATATTTTTGTAAATTTTATTTGTTCTTTTTCTCATTTCTGATAGATCGTAAAAAATCAGCCTTAGAACCATAAAATAAACTGAGTTTAATTTAATGCTTTGAATATTTGAATTTTCAAAGCAAGCACAATTTTGAATTATCAGTTTTGCATTTATTTGTCAGGAGCTAAAGCACTCTGATCACTCAAACAAAGAAACCTGAACAGAAAGTTTTGTTAATTTGATAAAAAGGATTGTTCCATAAATTGTAAATACCTTGAATTTGAGCTGCACACTTGTTTATTACAAGTAATTAGCATTCCACTGAAAATATAACGAAGGATCAGAATAAAGAATGACGAGAAAAACAACCTCTTCAACCTTTACTTTGCCTTTGATTTAACGAAGGAATGTCTTGATGAATAATTTCTGCTTTTCAAACTGAAAACATGCATTAAAAACAGGAGATGTTTTGATATTCCTCCGTTACTTGCGTTATTTTCACAACTTTGCACTGTAACTTTGCTTTCAAATAAAAACAAAAGGTAAATTTCCCCCAAAAACACAAACTGAAAAGAGAGCAAGGGGTCGGTCACATGGCAAGAGTCAAAAGTTGTCTACTCAAAATATTTGTTTTTGAATCCTGCAAATTGTTTTGTGAAGAAGAGAAAAACATTTTCTCGAACAAACAAACTGAGAAAAGTTCATTTTCTTCACCGTGTTTCCCTTTGGGGCAATGGTGTTGCGTTGATTATTTTATTTGGCACTCCGACTCCCAATAATTTCATCACATTAAGAACACTCAATATCCGCTGTCTGATCCATCATTCGACAGAGAATCAGTGAATCAGCGAAAATGTTTTTAATAAACAATGAATTTGAATGTTGATCGTCCATTTTACGACTCAAATCAACACAATGTTAGAATAAATCAGTGTACAATAATAAACCGATTGTGCACAAGAATACAAAACAAAAATACAAAAATCAATTTCCCACGTAAATCAATTGGTGTGTCTGTGTGTGTTTTTTAGATGAAATGTTTACATTATTTACATCCATGCTCTGAACATTTTTTTATCAAACATCAAACTTGAATCTCGGCAATAAAACTCTATGAATAATGTTTTTTAAATGAATATTGCGTTAATAAATCTTTCGCGGTGCCACCGTTGAAACAATATACGGTGAGGAATGACTTTCTCGTTCATTTTAATTTTAATTGTTTTCGGTGAAATTTTAACAAATTCCGTTTGTGATGCAAATTCCGGTTTTGGTGAACGTGTTGAAAAGGAGGTTTTTGTGGTTTTCCATGCAAAGCTTTTGATGTAACAGTTTTTCTATTTTTGATGATATTCTGAGTAATGGGTTGGTGTTGAAAGGGATTGGCGGTTTGGTGGAAAAAACGTTGAAAATTTAGTCAGAGACACTATGAGAGGGAGTCAACATTTTTTCTTTGATTTCGTAGATAAACAAAATTCTTTGACTTTGCTTTTTTCATTAAAACGTGATTGATTGTTTGAACGCATTTTTGTGGAATTTAAATTATTTGAAAATGTTTTTTGCATACATATGTTGTTTTCGATTTTGGTATCTATCACATGGTGAACTTTATGATCAAAGGAACATCAGAAGCACCATGGAGAGGGAGGCCATCAAAAGAACGGTTATTGGCTTCAACAGAGTCTTAACACGCGTTGAATTGTGAGCAAAAAAATTGCACAGTCTACTTTGATATTCAAGTAAATTCGCAATGACAAATCTAAATGCTGGCCGAGACCTTGTGCTTCAAAGGAAATTAGGGCATACAAGGCTAAGTGGCCGTGGCGTGATGGTAAGCACGTCGGCCTGTTAACTGAGAGGTTAGTGCTTCGAATCACAACGGAAGCAAAAATGTTTTCGCCTTTCGCGAGGATCTGCCAAGTCTTCCGATAGCAAATCCATTACCATGAAAATCACTTCTTCGATTAGCCGTTCGAAATTGGCTAAAAATTGTAGTTCCCCTCCATTCCCTCACAAGGCAACGGCTGTCAGAAATACGCCCCGGGACTGCTCGCTCTGTTGCGCCACTCTATTTATTATATTTTTCAAAGGCTAACGCGCAATAAACGGCCTGGTTGGGGCAGCTAGTTTTGCGTTGTATGGCAGCCCGTGCTCTACGCAGCCCCAAACCTTCATGTTAAACGGCTGTCGCAGTAATCTTAGACTACTCAGCGAAACAAACACCGTAACTTTAACGTGGGTTCCAGGACATCGTGACTAGTGCTGTAGCAAATGGTATGTATTCGTTACTCAGTAACAAGTATTCTCTTTCGTACCGAATAATGAAACGTTACTCGCAAAAAAATATCGTTACTTTTACGATGTCGTTACTGTCGTTATTTTCTTTACTTTCGTTACTTTCGTTACTTACGTTACTTTCGTTACTTTCGTTACTTTCGTTACTTTCGTTACTTACGTTACTTTCGTTACTATCGTTACTTTCGTTACTTTCGTTACTTTCGTTACTTTCGTTATTCGGTATTGGTATTTTCATTTCGCATGTTTAGTTACTTTGGGTAGTTTGGCACTCGGGTATGTATTTCGCATGTTTAGTTACTTTCGGTACTCGGTATCGGCATTTCGTATGTTTAGTTACTTTGGGTAGTTAGGTACTCGAGTTGGCATTTCGTATGTTTTAGTTACTATAGGTAGTTTGGTACTCGGGTGGGTAGTCGAGTTGGTATCGATATCAGTACCAGTACCTGTACCTTGTGTGTGTACTGTGTAATGTGTATAGTCAGTGTATTGTATGCCTGTTGTGGAGATGAAGGGTGCAACAAACAGGCTAATTTGTGAGTCTGATTGGGAAACAAATGTATTTCTTTTTTCTATTGCTTCAGGTTTGTATATCTTTTTGAATGAGACAGTTAAATGGAGCCAAATTTACGTTTGTAATAATGTAGATGAAACCACCTTTTTTTCTTATGTGGTGCTGTTATGCGTTATGGTTTGTTATTTGCATTACTTGTATCTTTCATTGTATCTTGCTTTATTTAATTTATTTTAACGATTATGCGGGCATTATTGCTTTTTCTGAGTTCTAAAAATGGCTAATTTTTGGTCAGTTCTGTCAATAAAGTTTAGCAATGGCATGTTAAGATAACATGATAAAAAAGATGTTTGGAAAATTGTGTGTGGAGAACTATTGATCTATCTTAAATTTTTAAGCATTTATGTGTACGTACACATGTTATTATTTTGGCGATAGGTTTCTATGGTTAATTATTTAATTTTTTGAATTTGAATGCGAAGTAGAAAATTTGCATATCAATGAAAAAAAGTTGAATTCCTATTGGTTGTGTAATTTTCATTGAGTAAAATTTCTGCAACGATGTAAACTGAAAAGTCTTGTTAATCAATCAAATCGGTATGTGTGGGTAGTTTGCATTTCTAGCAGAAATTTGAGGGTATCTACACCATTTCTTGCTTTAAATACAGTTCTATAATTATATGACAACGCCAGGCATATGACTGAATAGACGGTAATAACTTTTACGCGAAATTTTTCTACAATTATGATATAAATATTTTACGATATACAACTAACTACACCGCTAAATATACCATTTTTTAAGAGATTTCGCCATAAAAAGTACTTTTTTAGACACCAATACCAGCTTTTCAAAAAGTAACGAAAGTAACGAAAGTAACGACATTTTTATACCGAGTACTCAAAAGTAACGTATACATATGGGTAGTCATTTTATCGTTACTTTTACAGCTCTAATCGTGATATAGTCGATAGTGAAATGGCGGATAAGCTGGCAAAAATCGGGTCAGCACCCGAATCCAGTGAAACGAACACCTCAGTTCTAACGCCACTAGAACAAAAAAAAGGGTAAAACATAAATTTCTTAAACCCACCAATGACAGGCGGTCATCTTTAGAAACATGCTGAGTCTCCAGAAACCTTTGGCTAGATATTTCCAAGAAAAAAAAAAAAACAGAATTTCTACTCCAGCTTAACAGACCTCGGCTCTCTCTGTTTTGGTATTCTCACGGGCCACTACTCGTTGGGTACCCACATGATGAGAATGGGCATTAGCACATCCGACTTATGTAGAAGATGCCAAGATGAAGAGGCAGAGGAAGGATCATTCCACTTCCTCTGTGAGTGCCCTAGCTTGGTCCACACTAGGAAAAAAGCCTTCGGAGAATACTTCTTCGACGAACAGGGCGACATCTCTAACCTCCCATTGAGCAACGTCCTGAAACTTACTCAGGGCTCCAAATAGTTCAGTGTAGGTTACCTACCCCAATAAACCAATCACCAGCCCAACCATCTACCTCTCCAATCCTCCCACCTCCTCATCCTCTGTTTTCCAGGGGAGCACAATGGATCCTTGAGATCCGAGTGAGGTGCTGCCACTTGTGTCTACACCCCCCATTCAACCTAACTTAACCTAACCATGTTAAACTGGCTGCGGCAGCCAGGGTTCCTATAACATGCCTAGTTTAAGTTTTGTGCTTGACAATGTGTCGCTTTGGCAAAAGCCCAGCATCTTCAGGGTTTCGTTGAGTTCATTGCCGATCTTGACGAATTATCGTTTTTCTCTTCTGTGGGGACTGCATAATATGCTTATATTATAAGACTAATGCTGGGGAGTTTCACCCCCATGCAAATTGTCATAATGCGCTCATTAAACAGATTATGACGGATAACCATACCCTTGCGTCTACAATGCACCTGTTGTCTGGAGCAGTCGCCATTGAAGAAGTAACAGTTTTCAATCATCCTTATGTCCGGCCATTCCATCGCACTTCTTGGATGGCAGTTTCCGCCATGTAGCAGTCTAGGGTTCCCACTAGTTCTCCGGCTGCATGTAATCGTTTAGGGAACTTATCATTCCACGTGTAGATCCGGGGGTCATTGTCCTTTTTTCGTTTCCTACAGTCGTCAGCGGAGAAATCATTGTTGTTAGCTGAGGCTGTTGGTTGTTTGGGAACCTTAGAACTTTTGCGTAGTTGGGTAGTTTATCCTACGCACAACCCCTAAAAATTTTCCTGTGACACAAAGCTTCAAGTACACAAGTCAAGAGCAACTTGTATGATGACGTCCGTTATACTTGTAAAAGATCAAGCAAACTTGTATCTTTGTGTTACAGAAATTTCTTACACTTGTTATAATTCACGTGTATTACAAGTATTTGTAGTTCATTGTTATAAGCTCAAGCTACAAGTCAAGAGCCACTTGTAGTATTATATCCTTACAAGAGCAAGCAAACTTGTTCCTTTGTCTTACAGAAATATTTTGCACTTGTCATTATTTACTTGTATTACAAGAGCTTGTAATTTTGTGTTACAGGATCTTTGAAATCCTCTTGTAGTTGAAGGAGAGTCCGGTGTCAGTACCCTGCTTTCATTTTGACAGCTGCCCGTTGGCTAGCCAGAAGCTTATAGGTGACCATCTTATTTTAATACCCTGTCGTAGTATTTTTTTTTTTTTTTTTTTCTTTTTTTTCTTACCATCAAGGCGTCAATGTGGCATCCTTTTTTTTTTATTTATTTTTATTTATTTATTAATGATAAAAATAGCTGCAATCTATAGCTCGTAAGGAACTAGAAGCGAAAGCAGGCGTACATAGAAATATAATATAGGATAATACAATTTTACAATAGGTAGTGTGATGGGGTCACGACAAGTATGTAACAATTTGTAATCGATACTTATAATACAGAATTTTTTTTTTTTTTTTTTTTTGTTAGTTTATACATGGAAATTCAAACACTCATAAGGTAACATGTAGTAGATCATTAATGTCTTTATAGCTCAGATGTAGAAGCCAAGACTTTACTCTTTTGAGAAACATAGATTCAATTCTTATAGTTCTTAGACAATAAAGTAAGCAATTAAATAATCTTGGTGCAGTAGCCGTATAAAAATTAAAGTATATTTGTAAATTGTGATGGGGCACTAAGGAGAGGTTTCGGTTGTTAATTCTAAGGTTATGGCTAGTTGAGGATCGGTACAATAGATAGCCAGATCTTGCAAAAAATAGCTTAAGTACTTTATAATAATATAAATGTTTCAAAGGTAATATTTTGAGGTTTCGGAAAAGTACTAAGCTTTCATTACGACGGTTTTTATTACAAATCACTCGAATAATATGTTTTTGAGAAATAAGCAGTGGATTCAATTTATTGAGGTGTGTGCCTCCCCATGAAACTATTCCATATTCTAGCTTTGAATGAACTAGTCCATAATAAATGCACTTGAGCAGTTCAAGTGAGCAATATTGCTTTAAGAAAAAGAATTGTCTTGAAGCAGCTATTAGATACTTCTTAAGGGCATCGGTATGGGCAGACCAACTCATTTTCCAGTCTAATAAGACACCAAGGTACTTAAACAATTTGACACTTTCAATATAAAAACATTTGTCAGAACATAAGCCCGATTCAAAAAATGTTATTGGATTTGCTACCGATTTACAGATTACATTGCTATGCTTAAACTTATTGCAATTCGTAGAATGAAAGGAGAACCGTCCATTATCAACTTCTTTTCCACATAAATTGAAAAACATAATTTTTGTTTTGTCACTGATTACCATTCTATGAATTTGGAACCAATGACTAAGAATTTCTAGATCGTGATTTATATCAGCAGATAGATTTAAAGCAGAATCACTTTCAAACGCACATGCCATATCATCAGCAAACGCATTCACTTTACTTCGATAGTTTTGTAGCAAAAGTGAGTTAATGAAGATCAAAAATAGAATTGGACCTAGTACAGAGCCCTGAGGAACGCCTATAGGTACAAAACTATCAGAACTGAATTGGTTTTTTATTTTTACTCTTTGTCTTCTTCCAGAAAGGTATGATCCAAACCACTTATGTACTACACCCCTAAATCCACATTTATCTAGTTTGTCTAATAGAATCTTATGATCAACTGTATCAAAAGCTTTTGTAATGTCGATGAAAAGCGCTGCAGTTAGATTTTTATTATTAAAGCCTTCGTAGATATTAGAACAAAAGTTCAAAAGGGCTCCTTCTGTTGAATAACCTGTACGAAAACCAAATTGAGACGAACTAAAAAACTTATTTTTATCTAGATACTTAACCATCCTGTTTTTAATAGCTTTTTCAAAAACCTTCGAAAAAACTGAGAGTAGGGATATTGGCCTGTAGTTGTTTAGCAATGTTTTATCCCCTTTCTTAAAAAATGGCAATACTACAGCTTGTTTCAAGTTTTCTGGGAAAACACCATTGAAAATACTTTTATTATACAAGTAACATAAAATGTCGCAGATATTTAATGATATATTTTTCACAAAATTATTTGAAAAGCAGTCAGTTGTTTCAGAGTTTGAATTTTTAAGCGTGTTTATAATTTTGTACAGTTCAAAAGATGTTATTGGGTCAAAAAAGAAGCTATGAGCAGATGTGGCCTCATAAGCTAAGCATTCGCAATTATTAAGGTCAGTACAATTTTCTGATACCACTTTCGAACCTACAGACGAAAAATATACATTGAATTTATTAGCTAATTCTTTAGGATTTCTTATTTCAGCACCATCTAACTTGATACTTTGAATATCTTCATTTTTAGCTGATTTGTTAAGTAATTCTTTAACTAAATTCCATTCTTTTTTTGAATCACCTTTCAACTCTCCAAACTTATTTAAATAGTAGTTGGTTTTACACGAAGTCACGGCTTTTGAAATATCTTTACATAATTGTTTGTAAGCAGTACAAATAATAGCATTATCAGGATATTTTGTTTTTTTCTTATACAATTTGTTTTTCTCATTTATACTTTTTAAAAGTTCAGATGTCATCCAAGGCTTCAACTTCTTAAATTTGAGTTGTTTTTTATTTGTGCAATATGCACTTTGACTGGCATATAATTTGATAGTAGCAATGAATGAAGAAAAAGCTTTGTTTGGATCATTTTCGTTCATAATGTTATCCCAATTTTCAAAACGCAGAAAATTATTCAAAACTATAAAATTAGTTTTTGTGAAAGTAGAACAGGAAGGTGGCTTCTCTGAATTAGAATATGAGGTATGTTTAAAGCTTAGACACGTCATGCAATGATCAGTAATCTGTAAATCCAAGACAGAGCTACTAAGAGCTATTTTTTGTGCGCCTAAAAAACGTACCATGATGTGATCTATGCAGGTCTTAGTAGAATTTGTAATCCGAGTTGGTTTGTTTATACACGACTCTAACCCAAAGGATGACAGTAAAAAAAGATAATTGTCTTTATTCGTTGAATTATGAATAATATCAACGTTAATATCCCCCAGTAAGATAATATCATTTAAAGGCTCACTCGATAAAAGTTTTTCTAATTCTTCATAAAACACATTACAAGAGGATTCATTAAAACGGTAAATACAGAAAAAAACTAATTTTAAGTCTAAAACCTTAACTCTTAGAACATCACAACTTTGCAAATTCAAAGACAAAACCTCGGCGTTAATTTCACTCTTAACAAAGGCACAGACACCCCCAGAGGCATAATCATTGTTGCAGCAAGATACAAAATCATAACCATCAATACTGAAAAGCGACTTTTCTGCTTCAAAAATCCATGTTTCCGACAAAAAAATTAAGTTTGGCTTATTAACAAAGGAATTTAAGTTAAGTAGCAAGCAATCAAAATTTTTACGCATACTTCTTATATTTTGGTGAATAATGAGAAAATTATTTAAGTATGTCTGGCTCAAAATGAGATCATTGGAGTCAACGTCAATGCAGTTGACTGATGGGACGCATAACAAATTTTCTTGTGGGTCTTGCATTTTAAGTTAGATTTAGAAGATCGTCTTCCGAGTTAATCGTAAAATAAATATCATTATCCCCTTTACGCATGAGTACCCTCCCATTTTTAACCCAAACATACTTATACAATTTCTCCTTTTTTGCTTTTTGTGCTGCCTTCAATAGATCGTTAATAAAAATTTTACTATTTTTCTTACAACCAAAAATATTTGAATTTAAGTTATTTTTTTTACTTAATTTGTTTTTCATAACAAGGTTTTTTTTCAATTTTGAAACGAATTTTACAACTAAGATCTTTGACTCACTGTTATTTGCGTTTTTTCTCTTAATATTTTTAATGTAACAATTGTCAATATCAGCTTCACACACGTCTACACAGACACCCTTTGAAAATATTTGTAGAGCACAATCCAGTGCATTACTGCTGTTGACATCTGGTACACCCACGATTTCTACAATTTTTTCTCTTCTTTCCTGATGCAAGTATTCCACTTCACTTTGTAGCTCTCTCATTTTATGCATTAAATGATTTTTTTCTTCTTGTAAAGATCTAATTAAAGAGAGTGCATATGCATTTTCTGATCTCAAAGCAACAATTTCATTGTAGACTGTCTCTAACGTTATTGTTTTGTTGTTTTGCTGTTGAGAATTATCGTTTTGCATTTGATGTTGTAGATCTGGATGTTGATTGTATGGATTTAGTTGCTGATGGGTGGTGTTAACATTAGTCTCCGTAACGCTTTCTTGAAGTTCGTGCTGTTGTTGAATGGAAACCTGGTTTTGCACAGTTTTTTTTTGTTGTTGCTGTTGACCTTGCTGCATGCCGTCAAGTTTGTGTTGGTGTTGCTGATGTATATCACTGTTTGCTTTGTAATTGGATGTAGATGTAGAAATCATTGACGATGGTGGTGTGGATCTAGAGCTTTTTGGTACGGTTGCTGAAGAGAGCGATGTACTGATACCTTTGACTGCAACTGCAATTCCTTCCAGAGGTACTTCTCTTTCCTGTTGTGTATGAGCCTTTTGAGTGGGAGGAGAACGAAGGGAGACCCTGCGCTTAGAATTGCACTTTCTGCATTGGAATTGTTTTTTGGTCTTTTTTAAATAATCAATGTCTTGTGGTTCTATGTTCACGCATTTGCAGTGGAACAAACCATTGCACTCCACACACACTATTGTTGGCTGACTACGATCAACCCGTATGTTACAAATACAAGACATGATATTACTTTTGCGGATTTAAATTTGTAATTATAAGAGTAATTTGGAATTTAACTTTAAACTGAAGTGCAAGTACGTGTTGACCCCTCGACACCACTTCACACACTGAAGACTCATTGGAAGACTCTGAAAGACTTAGCCCAATGAAACTAAATTCGGGCAGTCAGTCACACTCGCTAAGCATAACAGTGTTGCTAAAGACTAATACTTTGTTCCTTTGTCAACAATGATCGCAGCTACTAGCTTAACTGTGTTAGCGATTCACATCCGCTTGAACTGATGAGGTCTGAGGCTATCACTTGGAGCCGTAAGAAGCACAATTTACGTGTACAACAAGTTGCGTACAACAGTTTGAGTACCGCCAAATTGACACCAATCAGAGCCTTCCTGAATAGTACACGCCCAACCACCAAAGAGGCTCATTCATCTATAACTGGGGCCATTGTGAAAGCCTACTTTTTGGGATTGTGTGACCTATAGTGATGTTTCACTTCAATGTTTAGACTTTCTTTTCACCATAGCTTGCATTTCATCTCTGATGCATACTCCTTTTCAATTGACCAGCAGCTGTCTCGGTGTCAAGGCAGACAATTTTGTTAGACTTCTGAAGTTATTTCTTTTTTCATCTGAAATAACGGAGAATTTCGGTTAAAACGAACCAACACGAACTACACGACTTGTTTTTTTCACCCAAGTTATTCAGAATGTGGTGTTAAGCGAACGAATAAGAAATTTATTTTCCTCTCAAAAGACTTGTAAGAGCTTGTGTTGCTTGTATATAGAAGAGTCCACTAAATTTATCTGTGAGCGAACGGTATAACCCGTCGATCATACTGTCGTGTAGACATGTCAATGAAATTGCAGTTTTTATACGAATATGGTTCTTGTCATATTGTGCAACCTGTTGAAGAGAACTTCTATCTAAAGTGAGAGAAATAGATCGATGATCGATCCCATAATATTTTGCCGATTCGGAACGGCTACTTGAGAAAGTGCTTTTCATGGCAGTTTATTTTCTGTTGTAGAACTTTCTATTTCTATTTCCAATTGTCTAATACAGCAAATACTTCTCAAGGTAGTGTAAAATTACTCTCGAAAAACGTACAAGTTCTTCACCAAAGGCGATACTTTTGGAAAACTATTTTATATTTCTGATGAGATTTAAAATCTCGAACCTTCCACGTAACAGATAGGAATGGTAACCATCACGTCAGTAGCACTACCCACGATGGCAATAGCAGTAGAAAAACAACTGGTGTTTCCTGGGATTCAAACCTCGAACTCCAATCTAACAGGCAGCCAAGCAAACCATCGCCTATGACTTTTCTCCTAAGCAAAGCTGTGTTTTCACTGTCACATACGGAGATTCGAACTTATGTAGCTTTATTAAAATCCAAATGGCTCCGATCGACTCCAGATGTCTGCATCGCTTTAACACACACAAAATTTGAGATGATTTCTTAGTTTAAAAATTCTTTTCTTTTGCAATTCATGTTCAGGTACAACATAGCTTCACACATGTTCGATGTATGTCACTATGAGCTTCAATCTAATACGTCCCTCGCTATACCAAAATAGAATGCCTTTGGCTAAAATAAAACTTTCGCTACAGAGAAAGCAAACAAGACATTCTGCCCTGCAATATTGATTTTGATACTCTCATCCGCGCCGAACATAATCATGCAAAGGTAATATTTACATTCATTTTGGGGGCCGCAATTCGATTGGATATATATTCATTTTCATACCACTCAATCAAATCTACAAATTCCCTTTGAAGTGGTTCATCGCCTCTCATCAGAATCAGACACGTGGTAAACACAAATAAATTGCCTGTATCTGATACACAGCTCTAACCAATTCTTTGCCATTGCCACTGACGAAAATAATTTCAACCGAAAATTTTAATTTACTTTGATTTATTCCTGCTTGTGGCACCACCACAACAGTAGTGCCCACAATAAAGCATAATATCAGAGGTTGTACCAATTAAAATAGACATCCTCAACCATCATCGTCGCTGCAATAGCACCCCTGAGGGGTTGGCTGAGTTGGCTCAAAAGTAGGGAATTTTAGTTCACTGCGTCCAAACCAAGCTATGGTAGAGTAGTCAGGATCGCAATGAAAGGCCATGCGGCACTACGGCGGAGGCGGCAGGGTTACTAATTAAAATGCAATTTCGCCAAGTCATGCACACAAATACGATTCAGCTTGATTCGGTATGCTATATCGGAACGGTCGGTGTGGTGTTGCATTTGAATAAGTCGCAATCTGCCGCATAAATAATGTTAAACTCTTACCATTGAGGGTCACCGCAGAGCTCCTCGGGGAGGACCGCAACGATTAATGGGCAAGGTCGAGATAAATTTTAGAGTAATATCTGTCTGTGTCACCGTAAAGTGTTTATTAATCAATTTTCCACCGATGATTCACAACACAACATTCACAGCACTGTATTAGACGGTGATGTTCAACTTTTTGAATTAGATTTGGTTTTGAGAATCAGCGAGAATTAATGAGTTGGGTTATCATTTTTGGTTTCCTCCACAAAACTGTCATGGGTGGTTATTGATGAGACAACAGGACTATTAGCAATTTATTTTTGTGATACGATCTGTACGTTTGTCGGAAAAGGGGTGTAAATAAGTGATTCATCAGAGCACCTAAGGCACTGGGGCTAAACTGAAAGTTGACTCCATCCAACTCAATTTTTTTTAAATTTATGTACTTAAGTCTCTGTGATTAGATGTAGAAGGCTTCATAACAAAGCGTTACTGTTATCTTTCAACTTTTCGTAATGGCCTCGCTGAATTTGGACCCTTTAGTTCAATTAATTTACTTGCCCTATTGAAGTTGGGCCCTTTAAATAAATAAATAAATAGGGTGGCGCAACAGAGCGAGGAGCCCTAGGACTAGCGCAATTCTCACAACAACATGGATTCCTTAGCGTTTTTCAAATATTTGAACTAATTACGAAAACAATTACCAAGCTGTAATCGAACTAGCGGCCGCTGACTCTCGTTACTTCACATTACCTACAAACGTAATTTGAAAAAGTTTTCTCGGCATTTTTAGCTATGAAGCTGTTTGGTATAAGAACTTATTTTGAAAAATTTGAGCTTTAAGGTACGAGTGACTGTTTAGTCAGTTTATATCAGTTGGAATCTAAGCTCAAATAAGAAACCTAAACTCTTTCAAAGTTGTTAGAAAAGAATATAACGTCCCTGATCCCTATCAGCTCCCATGAGTACAATAGACAAACTTTCCTCCATTAGAATCCACTCGAAATTGTGTGCAATTGAGTGAAACAAATCGCTGTTAAGTTTCGCTACAAAAACAACAAAAAAAAAAGAGTAAAGCCCTACGAAAAACCTTCATTCTTCATACAATAGAGACGAATGTACACTTAATTGTCTTCAAAGTTTACTCTTCCCTAAAAGTGAATCCAATTATGTGAAGCGAAAGTGCCATGTTGGACGAGAACACATCTGTCATGTCTGCTGTGCCATCTCGGGATCTCGCATGTCGCATCCCACTGTACAGGGAATATTCTTTTTTCACAAAAGGATATGACATCAATTTATTGAGACGTGATTTAGTGGACATTTTTAATGAACTTTTGATGAAATAATGGCTGCGAAGAGCGCAGAGGGTAGAGCTCAACAATCTAACTAAGAGTTTTGAAATGACGATCTTTTGGCCAGCAGCCAGTGCCATTTAATGATGGATAATGAGTTTTCGGTTGCATCATTTGTGTCTTTCGGCAGAGCGATGATTTCCTAACACACATCTGTCTGCGTTCTGCTCTGTCGTTGCAAATGAGTATGTCTTTTTGTGTTTACGAGACCAGTGTTTGTAATTGAAAATCAAATGATTTGATCTGCTTTGCGTTGCATATTTGCAAAGATGTAAAATTCCCTTGTTTCTGTTTTGTGGGCTTTATGTGTCAACGGATTTGACGGATTGTAAACACTGACAATGAAGAGAACATGAATGCTTGATTGAGAATTCCTCGTTTCATTTTCAAAAACAGAGATTGTGAACATGAACAAATCACAAAAAAAAAAAAAAAAATGTCAAACACTAAATTTGTTTGTGAATTTGGAATGAATTTAGCAAAGAAAGAACTCAAAGAAATAATTGCCTGTGAAGAAAAAATGTTGTTTCTTTGGGTTTCTGATGGTTGGGGAATTTTAACAATGTTTTGAAAATAGTTTGACATTTTTATACTAACTAAGACTGCCAAACGCATGATATTTGATCATAGCTAGGTATAGGTACTCAAAGTGTTTACTTTAATTTTGGGATTGACGAGAAATTGTTTCGTAGTTTTTGACATCAAGGACCTAAGAGAAACACATCAAAGTAAAATTATATTTGAAAGCAAGTAAAAATTAATATAGAAAAATTAGGTAGGGATTGGAATAAATGATACCTAATGTGTATTCAATGTGAAATATGTTCTTTTATAAAGAAAGTTATTTTTCAATGAATGCGCCTCTGCATTTGTTGTGTTATGGAGTAGCGTTATTTGCTGTTTGGATGAAAGAAATTTCTCTCTTTGACATTATGTTGACATCGATGCTTAGCATCAAATTTGACAATAGTGTTTTTTTTTGTATCTACATACTTTTGTGTGCTGATGCTGATGGAATGTTTTTCGTCTTATAAAGAAAAACACGCAAATATCTCTTCTGCAGTCGCAGGCACAAAATCGATTGCCAGGACAAAGTTGGAGAGGGAAGTTAAGGGCGAATACACATAACAAGGGCAAGAGACTTCGATCCTCACAGCTGTCTTTTGAAACCTCGTGTCTTTTATTGATATGACGAAGCTAAACCCTAAAATGAATAGAAAATGGGATAAGCTCAAATTTGCTGACTTCACCTTTTTACAATCAAGAAAAAAACTTATTTCATTACTTCCGATTAGATAAAAAAAACACATGAATTATCTCAACTACAAAATTCATAACAATTCAATATGACACTACGATGATATAAAATAAGAGTAAAGTGGGTCCTTCAATTCTCTTTGTCTGTCTGTCTGTCCTATATGGATCTACAGTCTAAACCAGATGACCGATTTTCTTCAAAATTTGTGTTTGGGTCTGTGAGACAGCTCACAAATTTTATATTTTAGAAGACTGTATCAACATTTGAAAAATTTGAAAAATTGAAATTATTATTAATTTACAAAAATAAAATTTGATTTTTTTAGAATATTTTCGAAATGGTATCCTCGATATTTTAAAATCAATTGTCAAAACATCTTCTGGCAAGATCTTAAGGTTTGTATACTTGACTTTTAAAAAAACTTAAGAAAAGTGAATAGTAAATTGTTGCTCTAAACTGGTATAAGGAGTTCGATTACTTTTTTTTTTTTTTTTTTTATTTATATCAATAACATATTAAAATATCTTATTAATATAGAGTTTAAGAGCACTAGCGGCGAATGGCTATCGACTCTATGAAAATTACATTTTCAGAGTTTGAATGTGTCAGCAACAGCAAAAAATTGCTTTTATATTTTTTCGTTGAAAGCCTTTGGAATATTTAATCTGATTTCTTTCAACATTTTATGTGATTTTATTCAAAATTCAAAATTAATGTGTAGTTGGCAACCCTGTACCACCAAATACATTACGAAGAACAAATACCAGAAATCTATTCACTCAAATCAGCGATGTTATCGTTGCTTTCGTGGAATGTAGCCTCTTCGCTCTAGATAATTATTCGATGAAATTCCGAAGAGTCACCATTTCAAGGAGCCACGATGTTGCTGATGATCAATAGGCTTGAGTTCTTGAGCTAACTGAATTTTAAAAGCTTCAAGATCTAAGTTTTTATCAAAAATCGGATGTAATGTAACTTATGGAATGCCAAATTCCGAAGATCACAGTGGTGGTCGGATTCAACAATCTATCGGGACAAAATACAAAAATCAATGTCAAGCGAGCCGTTTAAAAATGAAGTAGCTAACTTGTTAGTACACTAGGTCACTGTAGTTCATATTTTGTTTTTTGATCTTTTGCATTGTTAAGAAAATATTAAACTTTGAAGTAAGTAGTTCACGAAAGCCATTTAACGACAGAAAATAAAAGATTTTTTGTGCAATTTAGTTCAGCTACCAGCTAGACGCTACGGTGCGTCTTTTGAAATATTTTTTTTTTCAAAGTGAAGTGAAGAGGGTTTTAAAAAATACACTTGACGTCATACCGCAAATGGTAGCTGTAATTCATATATTTTGTTTCTTGATTTATTCTGCCAACAAGAAATTTTTAAGTTCTAAAGTTAGTAGTAGACGAGTCACTAAGCAAAAGTAGCTAAATCAAAAAAAAAAAAAAAATTCAAAACAGGTTTCGTTTAGCGAGCTAAGTTTGCTTGTGGATATGCCAACACAGCAAGCAGGCAATACAAATGATGGCAATAATGCCAGACGTTTTTTTCGAGCTGCTGAAAAGAGTTCAGAAAGAACCGGTGTTATTCGAAAATAGCAACAAGAGAGGAATATTCTTGGTACACTATGCCTGTAAGTGTTCATAAAGTGCTCTTTCATGGAAAACATATCCTTGTATTCTTTATTAATGAAAACATATTCATATTTAATTCTGAAAAAAATATAGCTTTTAGGCGAAAGATCGATTTTATCAAATTACTAGAAATACCTTTTTTTCTCTTTTTATATAATTTCCATAATTTTTGAGTGCCCTTTAGAAAACAATTTTTTTTTTGCAAGAAATTTTACAATTTAATCATTTGAAGTTATAAATTAAAATATAAGTAAGGTTAAACATGATTTTCCTTCCAAAATTGTTTTGGAAGTTTTGTCCCTCTTGATTGTCGAATCCGACCTGTGGATCGGTGAGAATTTAACAAAGCTGGGTTTTGTTTAAAGCTAAGGGCAATGTTTTCAGTTTTTCTGGAGCTACAGCAACAAGTTTCACGCGCGTGCTAAGCACTAAGCACTCTATCTGGCCACTTTAATTTAATATGATTTCTAGTACGCAGATGACACGAAGTTTTATAAGATCATTTTTTTTTAGCTATTAGGGGTTTTTTCTTTTTTAGTTCCGAACAGAAAAGTGAAACGTCAAAAACTTAAGAGTATTTCTTTTTCAATTCAGCAACACCTGAACGCTCAAAATGCTTTTCTTTTTTATTCAGAACACTACGTGAGCGCACTCTCCGTGCTCGAAATAAAATGACGGAGCATCTAGAGAGCATCTAGAGCAAGAGTCTGAGCGCAGCTCTTTGAACACGCTCAGTTCAGAACACGTTCACGCTGTTCGTTCTCAGTTCAGTTCACTGTTCGGAACTATAAAAGAAAAACCCCTATTGACTCTTCTAATTTTCGACAGGATCTCGACAGCTTTTCTATTTAATGGTGATAAAAACTGCTAAGAACTACCTATGCATTGCCAACTGTCGGTTCAAATTTCCTCCGCATTGCTATTTTCGTCACAGTCAAACCTTTCAACAAGTTAAAGTGATGCGTGATCTTGAGATCATTCAATTTCATTACACTTATCGATGATATAATACTTAAAGCAAATCCAACACTTTCCTTTGGTAAGCGGTGGCAGTGATTCTAGTAATTTTCGACCCATACGTAACCTCATCTCTGCACATTACTTTGTTCGCCCGTTTTTACTTGAATTACGACCATAAGTTCTGCTTCCTTTACCAAACAGTTTTCTTCGATTCGCTGAGGTCTAAATCAAAGAGGACTTTTTAGAGTATTCCTCTGATTCTACCTCCTTATTAAAATGGCATCATCCTTCTCAACTTGAGCGCTATTTATCTATCCGTTTTTTTTTAGGAACCGTTGGCTACATAGCACATAACAATTCTATCTTCCTCGACACTAATAAGCCCGCCCACTAGAGTGTCCCGTCAAATTTTTTTGTGGCGTATCCTTACGTAAGACCCCTCAAAAGTTGCGTATTCAAGAGCACATCACGGGAAAAATACTAAAAAAAATATTCTATGGTACTTTTGGGCCTCTACCAGCCGTTGAAGTTTTGAAAAATAAGCGACTTTTCAAAAAAAATTTTTTTTTTGCCCTATTTATGCAATCAAGTTTATCTTGCTTTTCGTTGTTAATTCATGTTAATTTTACCATTTTTACCACTTTAATGTGTAACTTACGTTCTCACATAGATGCAAAAAAATTACCTTTATCATAACTGCAAGAATAATGACGCGAATATTGCATTTTAAGTTAGTCTATTTATTTCATTTATCTCAGCCGCATACAATACATACATAACTAATTTACTGCAACTGAAATTATAGAACTCGACTAGCTCAAGGTTCCTTTTTGTATTTTCAAAAAATATAACGGATCTATCTAGTTCCCCCCACTATACCATCCCTAACACAAATTAGGTTGCAACGTCACAATGTGATCTAAATGTAACACGTATTCGATACAGTATAGTATATCAAATAATAACTCTTCTATTTTCCATGAGTTAGTTTATGAACTTTGTAAACATCTTAGAGGAATAAAGAACAAGAGGGAAAACCATTACCTCTCAAGAGTTTGTGATAGGTATGGGCTTTCTGTTCGTTCTGCTGCAGCAGTTGCTTCTGCAGTGCTTCAGGACGCTGGTCTTGTAAACGAGAAACGACATTAATAATACTACTCTTGTTATTGACAAAAATAAAATTCATCGAGCTTTGTGAAAGTCAAGAGACAGTCTTTCAAACCAATACGATGGTGTCTTAGTCCAAAGTATATATTTTGATGGACGAAAAGATAAAACCCTTGTTTTCGAAACAAAAGATGGACGCTATTACCGGAAGGTGGTTCTTGAAGAACATATTTCAATTCTTGCTGAACCAGAATCACTGTTTTTGGGCCACATAACTCCGAAAAGTGGGACAGGAATAGAAATAAGTAGCTCAATAAAATACTTTTTAAAAAACAAAGGATTCGATTTGAAATCTATTGTCTGCATTGGATGTGACGACACTGCAACAAATACTGGTTGGAAAGGAGGTATTATATCTTATATGGAAAAGGAGCTTGGTCTACCTTTACAATATGTTTACTCCACGCAAATGAATTGCCACTAAGACACCTTTTCACCAACTTGGATGGATCAACTTCGGGACCTCGCGAGTATTCTGGCCCAATCAGTAAGGCACTAGCTGATTGTGAAAATACCACTGTTGCTCAATTTTCACCGAGCAAAGAATCGTAGATCAATTGAGTACCGAACAAAAATATATCTTTGAAATGTGACAAGCGATCAAATCAGGTTACTGTGCTCCCGTATTAGCAAATCGACAGCCTGGGAAAATGGCACACTCACAATGGGTCACCACTGCGAACAGAATATTAAGACTGTATGTAGGATCCAGTAATCCATCTGAAAAGTTAAAAATTCTTGTAAAGCACATAGTCAAAGTATACGCTTTGGCGTTTTGGCTTTCAATTCGGAACAAAATCAAGGGATGGACTCATAAGGAGCAAGATTGAATCCAGAAATAAAGTGCCTTCTTTCAACTTAAAAAAAAAAATAAAAAATAAATAGGGTGGCGCCACAGAGCAAGGAGCCCGTGGGCCTAGCGCATTTCTCACAACCATGCCTTGTGGGGGAATGGAGGGGACCTACAATTTTCTGCCGGTTCCGAACGGCTAATTGAGAAAGCGCTTTTCATGGCAATGAATACTAACGGAGGACTTGCCAATTCCTCGGGAAAGGCGATACCCGTGGAAAAAACATTTTTGCCTCTGTTGGGATTCGAACTCGAACATCTGGATTAACAGGCGAACATGCTATCCATCACACCACGGGTACCACAACTTCAAACTTCAGGCAAATTTAAAATGTGAATAGAAAAAAAAAGAAAAACTTCAAAGGCCAATTTAAAATGTGAATAGGTATATCTGTTTTTAAGCGTTTCGTGCTTCCGTTAACATTTTTATTTTGTTTGAGAACCCTAATAATTTATTTTAAACATTTTAAATAACAAATACCTTTAATTAAACTAAAAAAAAGATGTTTTGGAATAATAAAAAGTAACATAAAATATGTATGAAAACAATTAAGAATTAATTTTTTTTTACATTTAAAACCGTTTGTAGAGGCCCAAAAGTTGTATCGAAATAAAAAAGGAAGTATATATTCTTAATCTACTCGTCAATACGCAACTTTTGATACCTATTACGATACAAAACTCGAACATTTTTTTTTTCCCATACATGGACGGGACACTCTACCGCCCACTGCATACATCACAAACCTTAAATGAACCTGTCTCTTAATTGCTGAATAATGTTAGTTCAGACAAAATTTCTTTTGACTTCAACCTCAGTACTCCTACCTAAAACTCCATCTTCTATAACCCACTCTCCTCAACCTTAAGTTTTTTAGTTTTTTAGCAAGACTAACAGCTCAAATCTGCCCGACATCACTGACACCTCGTAAGTCACAAAGCTCCAATTTAGCGACACCTTTTTACTCAATATTTAAGTTGGGAGCCCTGCCCTCACCAAAATTTAATTAAAGTTTACATATTTTTGAAGTGAAACTTCTTATGCGACTTGCAAACATGCAGCGTTACACTTCCGTGTTACATGCAGCGTTACACTTCCGTGTTAAACATATTATCGATTGCATAGTTTTTGGCACTGCTATAAATTTGTTGATATAACAGTTGTATGTTATATGACGCGTCATTATGGGAACTAATGCTGGATTTGGTATAGTTTAGTTTATGTAGATTATAATTTATAAAGCACAAGAGTTAAAAAGAGAAGCGAAAAGAATTATGGCTGCAGATGAAAAATTATGGGTGCAGATGCATGTAAATCCACCTTAACTCTTTGTTCTTTCTTAATTTTCAATTTGTGTCGTGTGTGTGAAAATCGTGCCTGGCTTGCAAAATAAATTTCGATTGCTTCATTGAAATTGCGGAATTTTATTTCGAAGACAATATACATATGTACATACATATGTACATATGTACAAATCAGAGCTTTTGGTGAGTGGTTACTGAAAGATTTTATTACAATTTTAATATATGTAGTTATGAGTATGTAGTAGTTAGTGGAGGCATAATCATGTATATATGTATAAGCAATTTCCATTTACGCCCGGCTCAAAAATGTTCGATCATGTCTAAACATGTTTGATCATGTCTAAACATGTTTGATCATGTCTAAACATGTTTGATCATGTCTCAACATGTTTGATCATGTCTAAACATGTTTGATCATGTCTAAACATGTTTGATCATGTCTAAACATGTTTGATCATGTCTTAACATGTTTGATCATGTCTAAACATGTTTGTAAATGTTCTCCGTCTTGGGCTTAGGTGTTAAGACTGCGGTCTTCATTGGTCGGTCAGTCAGCTACCACTGACACTGGCCAATCAACGGTTTCAGAAAGGTTCCTGGTATTCTATTCCATACATAAGTACTATGTATGTACATAGATCTTTAAAATCCTAGTTTTCGTCCTCTAATCTCCACCAAAAAATAAAAAATTGTTCTATGAAATGGTGTTAAGTAGCTATCCCGTGAAAATTTACTCCGATCCATCTCTTTTCTTTTTCTTTTAAAGAAACAATACGAGTTCACTCAAAATAAATTTCTACCCCTTCCTATTTTCATTTTCATATTAGGAAGTTTCACTTCTTCCGCGCGGGGGGACTGCACGCACTATTTTTTTTATAACTCTCTGACGGCTGACAAAAACCTTGGAACTAGTCCCAAAAAAACTTAAGACTTGCCATCCATCAAAATTGTGAACTCGTAGACAATATTTTCGTTTTGCTCTTTCTTATTGACTTAACAGCATCCTTCTTCTTCTTCTTTTCAGATCTGTAAACAGCTACTATATACTCTACTGGTAAGTAAATCCATTATTACTATTAAAGAAAGCCTCTAAAGGCTTCGAGAATCTTGAATTTCTGAACTTGACATGTAAAAACCCATTTATCTTTTACTACTGAAATTTTTTTACGAACACTCAAAACTGCGCTGTTGAATTTGTTCATTCTGATTCAGAACGTCTCGCCTTGAAAAATGTACAAATAAAATTTAAGGACCTTGTTCAAATCCCACCCATAATAAAACCCCAAATATACTTTGATTAGGAAAATTCGTCATAAAAGAAAAACAATAACCATTGATGACTTTCTTCGAAATTGATTCTGTGTATGTATTTTATATTTACTTAGGACATTTGCCATCGCAAACAGGACATTCTTAAGAGGGCCATAAATCTTCAAACGGATATAACTTTATTTCAATAAAATTGAATCCCTTAATAAAAGTGAAGGGTGTCGACACACCCTCTAAATGGCACTATATTCACTCTGTGACCATATAAAGGAAAACCTGAAAATTGACAAATAACAAAAGGAATATCAAGCAACAGGTTAACTTTGCTATTTCCATTCGGATATTAAGAAGAAACGACAAATGTAGTGTGTGCTCTGCTTGAAAAAGGTGTGCTTCTCCTGTTTGATTTTATTTTGTTATCAAAGTTATTGATCAGAGAGCGCACAAGAGTTTAACACTCCAAGGATTCGAAACGATGTGCTTTGGCTTTTGGCCTGTCGTTTGATGGCACTTTTATCTTGTATTTTTTTCTTTCGATTGTTGTGAATGAGTGTCTCCTTGGTGAGAGTTCTTAAGTGCAAGAATCAACCTGAGCAGGAATCGTTTGTTGTTAGGAAAGTTTTTTTTCCTTCTGCAAATTTTCCGTGGAAAAGGAGGAGGAATAAAGAAAAATTCTCGTTATTTAATGAGAAAACTTTGTTTGTCGGTTGAAAGAACGAGTAAGGCTCACATCAAAAGGTTATCTGGTTTTCTTTTTTCGAATTGGAGGAATGAATACCATGCGGAAGAAATCATCTTCTGTCGATTTGCTTTGAGTTTGAATTCTAAAAGGAATCCTCAGTCTGATGCAGGTTTCTGCTTCCAGAAGAGGTTTTGTACCTGCAGAAATGCTTCAAATAAACTTGGATATCAATTCGAAAATAAATGATGAGATAAAACAAAATGTAAGACTTTTTGACTTCAACCCCCAACATGGGGTAGGTAACGTCGTGATTTCTTTGAATGAATAGAAATATTGAATTGTATGGATTTGCAGAACATTTTAAATAGACTTCAGTGAGCAAAGATAAAACTCTATTCCGAGCCGACCACAAACCACGCAAAAGAGCCCCAATGTAATTTTGGCTCAGAAAAGTGTCCTGTAAGCTCCAAGGCAACGCCAGATTTCCGCCTGGGCCTTCAACGGTTGGAGCCCAGCCAGTTTAGGGGTGAAACTTTGACATAATCTCAAAAGAGTCAGGATTGCCTTGTTAAAAAGTTTTACCGCAGAAATTATTAATTAAAAGAAATCAATTACTTAGCAATCTTTTTTAATCCACTCTAATTATTATGTATTATGAACTAACATCAGAAATAATTCACTCTATTCTTAATATCATTAGTCCCAGAAACAAAACATGCTCAAGAATATGAGCACTAAACTGGCAACACACAACATAACTTGGGAAGTTTGTTCAGACGAATGATAGCGGTACGATACCTACTGCGACAGCGACATAACAAGGGAACGAGCTAGCAGAAGTATTCGGAACATGTGAATTCTGAAGAGCACAGTCAGCACTTTATAAAACTAATATCTGGGAAGAATGCTGGTGGTATAATAATTGGCAAGAATCTTGTTAAATACTGGCATGAGGTTTTGAGGCGCATTGTAGATGTTGTGAGGTCACTTTTTCCAGGGGATTGCCGCTTAGAGGTTTCCATGTGAAATTTGGATCGAAAAACAAAGGGAACTATGTTATGACTTTAGAGCTTTCGGTTGAGTTCGATTCATTCCTAGATCTACACATAAAACGCCACGTTAACAAAAGAAGTGGCACAACATCATATCATTCGTCAAAAATATGTGATGAACTGATCAACATTATGGCAGAAATGGCCATAAACACAATAGTGACTTCAATAAAATTCGCCAATTTATTTTTCCATCTCTGTGGACTCTACTCCGGACATTTCTCACGTTAATCAACTTTATGTCACTGAAAATGTCTTGTCGAACGATTTTTGAAACTCATTCCAAATTTGGGACATCAATCAGAAAGCCTGGCTAAGATTAGAGACTAGAGACATTGAAAAATCACGTCAGGGGTTGTCTTACCACAATATGCAATGTGTTGGGTATGTATTCGGGTCTTCAAGCGAGCGTAAAACAAGTGAATCCTTTGATAGATTTCGTTTTCTGTTCGGCTCACTCGCAGAATCTTGTGGAATCATGTTCGGCCGACTCTTGTCAAACTGCTGTATATTTCTTCGGCTTTTTGCAGTCATTCTAAATTTTTTTTGTCATCAATGGGAAATTTTACAACCCAAACTTAATCCAAATTTAAACTTTGTTATGAGTCTTTCTTAGACCGGATGGTCTACTTCACCTGACCTAGAATGAGATCTTGGTAGCTCTTCAGATAATTCTCGTGCTCTGAAACTTCAGGTCTTCTGAATGCATTAGACACTATGGAAACTTGGTTCTAATCAGCTGTATCAGTGTTTGTTAACTTATCTAGAAGATTTGTGGTACCCGTGGAGTGATGGATAACAAGTCTGCCTATTAGCCTAGACCCTAGAGGTTCGTGGTTCGAATCCCTACAAATGTTTTTTCCGCGGTTTTATGCAAGAAATTGCCAAGTCCAAAGTAAATTCATTGCCATAACAAGCTAGCGCTTTCTCGATTTGGAATCGGCAGAAAATTGTAGGTCCCCTCCAATCCCTCACAAAGGCAATGGTTGTGAGAAATGCGCTAGGTCTGCGACTCGTCGCTCTGTGGCGTCACTCAATTTATTTATTTTTTTATTTTATCTATAAGACGGTAGAAAACCACTTTAGAAGCACAAAAACACGTTTTCTTTTGGGATTTTTTTAAAGGGAATAAAATAACCCAATCATTTTCAAAGTTGGGAATAATGTTTATTAGAGCTGTCCAGTATTCACTATCTATGAGATGGTCAGCAAAATTGCGGCGTTATTGAAGCTCTCCGGACACTTGTTTCCGGCGACATCGAAAACTGCTACAGTTTCCACTCTTTTTCGGTGGATCTGAAAAAGATTTATCAAAGTTCAGTTTTTTACTGACATATTAAGGGGAAGGATTCACCTTAAAACAAATGAAAAAGTGCAAAATTCTAGATTTGGGAGCCGTTTTACTCCAAAATTTGAATTTTCGGCAATTTTTTTGACGTATTCGACCCCTGAAAAAATATTTATTTATACGCTGCTTTTCAAACTTTAGGTATATCCTTTCGATAATATTACTGAGAGTAACCTCCCAAAATTTCTTCTAAGCCGGTCGCTAACTTTTTGAGCTACAACACGAGTAGTTTTTGAAAAAGTAGTTTCGAGATAATTGCGTTTAAAGTTTTACCACGAGAAAGTTATTAATTGTAGTAACTGTTATGAATAATTCACAGCCATCCAATGGTTTCCAAGTTTCTTAGAGTTTTCTCTTTATTTCCAGTTGAAAGAACTTAAAAAATCTTTAATTTAAAGATTGTTAATATTTAGCATACATAACACAATTAAATTTTTACTTACCCTTGGTCTGCCTTGGATGCTGCTCGTTGCTAAGCTCATTTCATTATGCCATGGCGATGGCGGACAAAAACAATTCGCACCCTCGTTCAGAATTATGAGCTAAAAGAACTCCCTTGTTCAGAATTCTGAGCTAAAGAAAATGTGAACGCGTTCAGCATACGAAACCAACGAACAGCATCCAGGGAGAACAAGAGCAAGTTTACAATTTCACTTTTTAGAGGGCGTTGGTAACACTAACTTTCAGATTAATCGACATTTCCAGGTCCGTACAATAGACCTTCCACTTCCTTCCCCGAAAAAGTGCCTAGCCTTACAAAAGGTCAGCATAAGAAAGTATTGTGAAGCGAAGCAGTGTTGCCAGATTTTTCAGGAAGGATTCCCCATTCGAGGGTTGTAAATTCCCCTTTTCCCCATTTGTGCCAGTGACATTCCCCACAAATTCCCCTCGGTATTAAAAGCAATTTTTATGTTCGTTTAAACCTTTAATTCTTTTTAATTTTAACGTCGGTTACTATTGAAAATAATCGCTCTGTGTCGGTGTCTAAGTGGGGCAGAGTTAGTGCATATCGAGCTATTAGACTTAAATTGGAATATGTATTATAAATTTCCTTTAAAATCTATCGTTCCCGTTACATGTTGCCAAAAATGTTCGACTGGCAGCTGCTGAAGCCTTTCTTTTTCGTAAACAGCTATGGAAACAGGAACTTCTCTCCATTCAGATGTCAGTTTTTCATCATTACAATTTGGAACTTTTAAGGAAAACAAAGAAGTTTTCTTACAATTTATTCTCTTCGAAGCATTCAAAGTAATTTGTGGAGAGAGACACTCCACAGCTTAAATTTCATTATTTTGAATTGAAAAACTATTTAAAATTTCATGAATAGATCGTATGTATGAAACATATTTGCAGATCATAGCGAACAAAACAAGCAGAAATGATTTTTCCAGGCTTTGCATGATCTCTCTTTGTGTAATTATAGGTATGAGATGTTTGTTTACGCACTCCTATTTGTAAATCGACTGGCTTTGTTTGGTATAGTATGTAAGATTCTGTTTTTCCCCATACTTTGAGTGGATCCCCCTTTTCCCCTTTTACCAAATTTTCGACCATAATTCCCCACAAAAAGGGGAATTCCCCTCAATCTGGCAACACTGAGCGAAGGTCGTTCTCCCTCCAACGGCCTGAGCTACCTGACTTGTCTCCCGACCGCATGTGGTTCTCGCGCTCTAAATGCGATGACTCTGCATCTATTCGATATTTTCATAACATTCTTTGAATATTGAAATATGTAATAAAATTTTTTTTTTTTTATAGTTTTGAAGTGGTCTCCGGCCTTAAAGGGGTAATCTGGTCTAGAGCCCTACTTTTTGGGTATTTTTTAAACTTGGGTAAATAAAAAATTAAGAAAATTTTTACTATGCATTTTTTTATACGATATTTATTGATTTTTAAAGTATATAAAAAAAAAAAAAATTTAAAAAAAAGTCAAAAACTCATTCAGTGACGGGCCGGTGAAGTCAGGGTTTCCAGTCAAACGGTGCCCCCTGGTTGACATGATTCCAACCCTTGTAGTGATCTAATTCAACTAAACAAAAAAAATTCTTAGTTAGTAAAGATGTCGCTATAACTTGGACCTTGGCCGAAAAAAAAAATATTCACAAAATGGCATCTACTTTTTTACCCCTGTTTGAAAACTTTACAATTTTTTTAAAAATATGTACTTCAAATCAAAATTTTCCAAAATCCACGGTCCAAGTCACGAAGAGGTGTATAAAGAAGATTCTCACAAAATTTCAACGGAATCGGTCAGATAGAACTTGAGATATCGTGTCAACCACCTAAACAAAAAGAGTTTTTGAGAAAACGCGTTTGAAATTTGTAAAATTAGAAAGATGATCGATAGATGTTTGTTTATTTCTTAAAAATCCTTATTCAACAATACAAAATATTTTAAACATTTTATAATTTATAAAGAGATATTATGTGACAAAGATATTTTTGTATAAAATAGTGTTATTGTCACATTTGACTAAATATTAAATATTATACAATTCAAAAATATTGATAAACGTGGGTAGTAAACAAATGAAAAAATGGAAAAAAAGAAAAAAATACAAAATTATACTATAGAGTTACACACTTCCAGGTATATTTTGTGTGGACAGATATTCCAGATATTTTCGGTACGTACTGTTATTCAGGTATATATAAAAATTTAAAAGGTTACGTAACAAGCTCAAGTGGGATACAAAAGAGTTTCTGGAAAACATCTGCCGTTCATTGTGTGATCACTCCGCTCGGCCGGTTTAAGTGCTGCGTCACAAAATCTGTTCAGAATCTCCCAAAAATTGTTCGAATTTGGAAAAATCTTTATAAGAGCTTATTTTTGAAAGTCTAAGCTTGAAAATATGCCAAAAAAAATTATTTTTTCAATTTTCTAGACTAAAGATTATTGAAAAATCCGGTGAAAACTAGCTACAAATATGTCATACAGAGGAAACGTAAACTTAAAGTCAAATTCGACGAAGTCGAAGGAAAGGAGACAAATCTCTATGGCAGGGATAGAATCAGAGTTGCCGTTTATTATGCCGTTGTAGCCAGACTGATTGCAGAATTACGGAGGTGTGGATTGCTTGTGAGAAGAAAAGTAAAAATTTCGAATGACTCACGAAACTAGATCCTTTGAAATCTAAAACATCTTGAAGAAGCCAGAAATCTTATATCGATTTATCTTGGCGACTTGTATAGTGCTATCGAAAATGGTAATTTGCTCAAAAGAAAGCTCGTCATTTAACTATAACGTAACCATGGCGGCACCTATATAGACTGCAATATTCTGGTAATTATTGTCGATTATTTTTAGAATAGAACTGCTTCGAGATGGAGGAAAGGGGTCCCGAATGCCAAATGCCAAGTGCTTAGCCGTCTTAGGTCTCTAATAGTCCGGGATCCCTGGTCCAATTTTTTTTGTGACTACTATCAAGCTAATTTTCCCAGAGTGGCTTTATTTTGTTGAGACGCCCAACAATTTTCTAACGAAAACTTTCGACTGTGGTAGCTAACAGAGGTAGAAAGGGTGAAATATGTCGATTTCATGATACTAAAAAATTTATTAGTAACAGTTTCTTTCTTAGTTAAACTTCAAGATAATTATCTGAATTACGTAAAAAAACATTTGTCCTACAAATTGTATGGTTTGATCTTAAGAGTGCCCTTCCTCAAACATGTATCGATTACGAGGTCAAAAAAAGTGATTACTAACAAGCTGATTTTTTCGTTTTTACTTATTTAATATTTATATAATCTAACAGTCAGATTGTCCTACAAATTCCGTGGTACGTTTTTTCAGTCCTACGCTCAGAAAATGTCAATACCACCAGATTATTATTTTCATTACTAACTGTAGGACAAAAATATTACATTATAGGTTAGTGTGTTATCTGCCCAATTCAAACAATGTCCTACAAGAAAACAGGTATGCATCGCTAGTCCGACAAGAATTGTAATTTTTTTGTTTGCTTATTTGTAACATATGGTACAAGAAAAAATCTTGCTCTAGTTTTAAATATTTAGCTTTATTTTTTAGTAAATTAAGCACAGAGATTTCGGTATTTCTAAAAAAAAAATTAATCCTCCTCAGATTCATCCGACAACCTTTCGCTGCTATCGCTACTATCGCAACTATCGCTGTCATCGGCATCTACTTCACTTCCTTCATTCGTGATATCTGACTTTGTAATAACATAAAAAAATTAAGTAAATCATAATATAATAATAAATAATCAATCATAAAATAACAGTTGTATAAATAGGGTACCTTGAATGTCGGAAGATATTTCTTCAAAAGATGGACTTTGGGGAACATCAAACCAATAATATTCATATTTGCCATCAATTATTGTCCATCCAAAATTTTCTGGCAATTTTTCCGTTGGGCACCGCATGTGTGCATTACACCATACATTGCAGATAAATACAGTTCTTTTAATTTGTTGCAACAATTCTTGTTTTGTTGGTGGCAAACTGGAAGGATCATATCCTACGATTTTTTGTTTTAAAATATCTTCGTTTTCATTTTTTGATTTATATCCTTTCTCAAATAACTCATACCGTCCTTTGTTAGTATCATTTTTTATTTTTAATGAATAAACTCTGCATACATACTCTTCGATAATTTGAAGTACTTCATTCGATGTTGTTAATGCTGTAGTTTCAATTCGTAGAAGTTTAATAAAAGCCTCTTGAAAATTGTTATTTTTCTTCAAAATAGTGAAAGGTCTCTTTTTTCCTTTACGAAAGAAAGCAGGATTATAATCATTTCCTGTAAATATATGGCTTATAGCGAGTGAACAAGATAATTGATCCCCAAGTTTTTCATAAATTTCATTTATGTTTAAGTACAGTTTTTTTTTACTCGTGCTTAAATTAATTATCATTTGAATTTGATCTTTTAAATACTTACAGCCGTATTTATAATCGCATTTTAAACTCCGCGGAACTTTAAAACACGCTTAATCGTTGATTAAAACAAAAATCGTATTTATAATCATTTTTCGGCAGTGAATAAGGGCTGATTAGCTTAAACGCAGAAATGTGTGTTTTAAGCGTGTTTTAGCGTATAAATGTCATTTGATTTTGAGTATTGCGTTGTCATTCAGTGGTTTATTTACATCTTTGAGAATTTTAAAAATAACTAAAATGGAAATGTACTCAAATTACATTAACTTTATAAATAATTTGGATGTAGTAAATGTGTTTTCAATTGACAGAAATATGCATTGTTTTCCTTTTTTGTAAATTCGTTTCTTACAAGTTTTCCAGTTCGGAAACGTTTTTGATTTTCGCTTTTTGGACAAAACAACAAAATTAAAGCCAAAGAATAATAGAATATATACATATATATAGAACAATGTATATTGCGTGACCAACATTTCATCGTCCATAGGTTAGAAAATATAAACAAAAACAAATTTCTGTTGTCAGTTAAACCATTGAGAAACCAAAATAAGAGAGTTTCTTTATGATTTTGACATAAGGGATGATTAACTAGTATGGGCGAAAAAAATGATTATAAATAAGGATTTTTTATTCACTGATTAAAGTCTTAATAAGTTCTTAATCACTGAATAACTAATATGCGTTTTAAGCGTGTTTTAGCGAAATCTAATAAATACGGCTGTTAAAGTTTGCCAACATTATTATTGGTATATCAGAATCTGTACAATGTATCTGCACCAGTGGCGTGGCGTCCATATAACACGATTCCTATCGTCTTACCTTTTAAAATTTGTCCAGCAACATAAGTCTACAACTATGCAGTCAACAGCCTTTCTTTGCCCATACACACAATGTTCTTTAAGCACTTTTAAATTTGCGAGATACACACACAATACACAAAGCATACGCAAGGCATTGAAAATCGCCGCGCAGAACATATTTTGTGTTTCTCCCTGTCTTTCCTACGATATACTTCCACCCCGGTGCCATCCCTTCTGAATAAACGTTTACTTATTGAAAAAAGTAAGACGATAATTTTCGTCTTATAGTGCAGTCTGCTTGGAAAAAATAATACAGTTTTCGCCTTCGAGTAATGTACGGCGAATTCGGTTTTGTTCTACTGATCATTGTTTTGGATTATATGCAAGTTTAAAGTCAATTTTAAGTACCTATCGTGCATTTTTTTATGCTTTGCAGTATAAAAAAATTGGCTTCGATTAATCCACGTTAGAAATTTAAGGTACCTTCTATTTATTCCTTATTAATTTGTGTAAGTGATTCATTTTTCTCGACTTACCATTTGAAAATATCCACGCCACGCAACTGATCTGCACACTATAATTAGTATTAAGTTGAAAAATGTGGTATACAATTTTGGTATCAGCTTCTTCATGATAACAAGAGAGGTTATAGTCAATGACTCTTATTATTTTATTTTCACTAGACAGCTCGTAAGTGTAACATTGCTCATAATTAAGTTTAACAGTCTTTCCGATGATCAATGCAATAAATTCGTCCCTTGTCCAATCTTCAATTAAAAATTCTACAAATTGTTTTTTAAAGTTGTTGCTCTTTAATAATTTGCAAAAATCTGCAGGACGATTAGAGTCTTTACGTATTACGTCATACTGTGTGTCCTCTTCACCTCTCAAATCATGTTCAAAATCTTTAATACTAGGTTTTTTGTACTTGTTAAGTGGAATCTATCAAAAAGTCAAAATTTTTTTTGTCACGCTTGAAAAATAAATTGATTTTTTATTTCATGAATTTCAAATACATACATATGTATATATTCAATTTGAGCACCGCTATAGCGTAGCGCGTTATTTGTTACATCATGCATATGTACTACTACTTTTGGGCGTAGGACTGAAAAAACGTACCACGGAATTTGTAGGACAATCTGACTGTTAGATTATATAAATATTAAATAAGTAAAAACGAAAAAATCAGCTTGTTAGTAATCACTTTTTTTGACCTCGTAATCGATACATGTTTGAGGAAGGGGACTCTTCAGATCAAACCATACAATTTGTAGGACAAATGTTTTTTTACGTAATTCAGATAATTATCTTGAAGTTTAACTAAGAAAGAAACTGTTACTAATAAATTTTTTAGTATCATGAAATCGACATATTTCACCCTTTCTACCTCTGTTAGCTACCACAGTCGAAAGTTTTCGTTAGAAAATTGTTGGGCGTCTCAACAAAATAAAGCCACTCTGGGAAAATTAGCTTGATAGTAGTCACAAAAAAAATTGGACCAGGGATCCCGGACTATAAGTTCGGCATTGCTCTAAGGCAATAGTTATCGTTCATGACTTAAAACTTTGAATGTGTGTTATTAAACAGCTTCTTATTTGTTTGTTTGAAAATATGAATAAAAAAGAGATGTCAAAGTTAATAATATATACGGCTAGGGTGCTTTTTTTTGGACAATTTTTTTTCACTATCATCCCGAAATTTTGTGGAAAATACCTAAAAAAAAATTCCCTAAAAAATTGAACCCTTAATATTAACATTTAGTACTCGCCCAAGGCATGCAAAGATTTCCCATATAAAATAGACGTAAGCTTAAACTTTTTTTCTTAGAAACTCTTTAGTTCAGAGACATTTTATGATATAGTCTAGGACATTAGTAGGTTTTCTTTAGAATTAAATGGTCTACAACATTGTTCATTGCGGTGGTGACGTCGTAACTCACACCGGCGAGGTAGTACGTATCACCAAACCCAATATTTTCGTTAAATTCTTGTTTTTTTGCCTCTATCTCGAAAATGACAATAGCTACAAAAGAAATGTGTTTATTTAAAATTGCTAACATCGATATTTATTGCGATATTGAGCTTTTAAGTTGAGGAAGTATGGAATTTTAATTAATTATTATTATTATTATTAATTAAAATTCTAAGCCCTTCTGAATGTGTATAATTGAACAGCTTCATTGGAAAAATATTTGTAAAACTTCCACTATTTCCGCTCATTCATTCAACATTCCCCGTAATTAGTCATGCCTCACTCTAAAACTCATTAAGAAAACAATATTCTCAAACTAAAAGCCTATGACTTGACTATACTCATATTTAAGTGCAAAATCAGTGAAAGCTTCTTCCCACAAACCATTGAACCTCAATAATTCTCAACCACTTTTTCTTTGAACGTCTACCACAGAGGCCTCAACGAACAATATCAACTACTTGAACGAGGAGACCTCTTAAAGGGCTTGTCAAGCACAGAGTATTTCATTGCAACCCACAAAGTGACGACTCAATTAAATATTTTACTTTAATTAAACCCCAAATATGTACAATGAAACGGTAACCGCTACACAAACCTTTCAGAAGAAGGCTTCACTAAAAATATTTATCTAATTAGGACTTAGAATAAATGTTCTTATACTATACACCTACCACCAGCACCAGCACCAGCACCAAGGAGATGAGAACTACAGCTTCCTTTTGCGTTCGACCTTTTCTATTTATTTTCACATTTTGTTCGAATCTCCTTTAGTGAACCGTGACAATAGAACCACCCACTGTTTCAAAGTTGGTTACTTTTGGATCCCTGGGTTATTGGAAATTCCCAGTGACACGTATTCGGTTATCGTCTTCGTTGATTGTGTGAAGCGTCCTTAAATTTTATTCCCGAATTCCCATCCGTAAAATCTTGTCGAACGTGTTCGGAATTTTGCGCGAATAATTTTACCAAAAACTGAATACTTTTTTCAATAGAAGAAGAACACTGTGTGTTTTTAGTTTCTAATCGAGATGCCCTTCAGGCACGAGTGGAACTTTATTCATTTTTTTATTGACTTAAGGCGCTTTAGTTATCTAAGGCCATGCCCATAACCAATATAATATGAGTGTGGCCAACCTAGAGTCGTGTGAAATTATCAACCACACACTGTCACCCACGAAGGTTGTGTGAGTTGTTGTATTCATAACCGGCAGGTCCTGGTAAAACTTTTCAAATGGATTAATACTTCGGTTATAATAACTAAATTTTGCCCGAAATCATTAACCAAGCCAAGACAAAACCAAGCCCTGTAGGTAATATTCATAAATTTTGTTGAAACTTTTACCTCCCGTCATCATAATCATCACGAGCGAGACGAGACGACTGAGATAGTGCTTTAGTTTATCAACTTAAGTTTTTTTTTGTTTTGCTTCTCTGGAGTAAGAGTATGGGGGTGTATTTGAAAATATTGCTGTGGGTGCTTTCCAGTCTATTTGCCTTGGGGATAAATTTATTCGAGTATAGGCCCAGGAGCAGCGCAAACAGAACTTTAACCCTGTTTTCAAGTTTATTTTATGTAAATGTTCTTAAGAGAGAATTAAGTCATGACGGAGAGAAAACTTGAACGTCAAGAACACTTGTCTTTCGACATAAGTTGATGATTTGGCTCACGGAGGCATATAGACATCTGTAAAAATGAAAAATATGCAAATGAAGTGTATTTTCAACACTCTTAGCATTTGCATGCCATTGGCTGTTATGTTGCTTCTCACTTAAAAGGGTGGTAGAACAAAAACGAAAGTGTTTACAGGGATTTCAGATATAAAAAAGATAAAAAAAGAAACTCCAGAAATCATAGCATGTGTATCAAGTGGTTTAAAACACAGCAATTACAGGCAAGTAGCTGTGCGCTTCATCAACAAGTTTGGATGGCTTCCAAGTTTCAAGGATTTTATTATAATGCACATATACTTGCTTGTAATAGTAGTAATAGTATGGCCCTTGTCAGAAGTCATTGATTGTAACTTGAGAGTTGTGAGTGAAACGTAACGAGGTGCTTTTATCTACATTTATTGAAAGGCAGATAGCAGGGAGCATGGAAATTGGTGATAATGAAAGCTGTACAAGGAGATTTTCTCTGTCTGTGCAAAAGGATTTCATTCCAAATTTGTCTAATTCAATTTGAGTGACCAATTTGAATAAAGGAATTTGTATTCGAGACATCCTTTAGCATAAATGAGATGAGAGATTCCTCTTCTTCTTTGTCTTCGTTCTTGGAGATTTGTTCAAAGTCCATTCAATAAAAGGTATAAGGCAGTTACTTGCACTATGGGCCATCTTTTCAAGAAAGCCTCAAGGATAGGTGTTATGTTAAGTAAGATAACTAACGAATCGATTTTTTTAAATATTATCAATTAATTTATTCGACTTTTATTGCCTCGGAGGACAACCTATTTTAGACTGGGGCTACACTTGTTACGGTAAATTTTCCCGCAACTTTTGTGGCATTTGGTTACCTTGATTTTGATTTCCTCTCTTTTCCTCGAACCCTCCCACCATTCTTCCGTAATTTGCTCTCAGCAATGTGATCGAAACATAGCTTTGAGCAAAAGACAAAAAAAGTGAGTGTCGTATTCAGCGGACGAGCTGAACTGATTTCAACGTTTGGTGTGTCGAGTCAGAAGCCCAGAAGCCTCTGGAGACTCGCACATCATTTCCCCTTAAATTGAATGCTCTTCAATACCAATTTATTATCATCATCATAACCATTCATACATTTATCATCATTCACGTATTTTCATCATTCACACGTTCCTTCATTCATACATATCATCATTCGTAAATATCATCCTTTACACTCATCATCATGAACACACATCATTACCCACAGTACACAATGCAGAACATGTAACACACACTCAACACAATACACATGCTTACACACATTACTCACGAAGGAAATTGAAATGGCCCTTGTGAAAGCCATACTTCGTCATGAGACACACTATGCAGCGTAGCGCTGCAAGTGTAAACATCCTTAATTTAACTTTCATTGTTGTAAAACCGTACCATAAGAATGAAACGTTAATAGTTTTCCCTTTTTCCCAAATCAGCGCAAAGATCCACTGAATAGGGTATAGTAGTTCGTTTTGGTTTCGTTAGGTTTTCTTACCTTCTTCAGTTTTCTAAAAGTTGTAAAATAGAGAATACTGTCCTTCCCCTGGCTCAGTAGAAGATAGAGTAGAGTAACTGGGAAAATGCGCAGAAATATTATTTTCAGCTTTCAGAAACTTAAATTTTTCTCGAATATTTTATTTGAGGAGTCCGATCTCGACTTAAGAACAGGATAAGTTTTGGGGGTGCCGTGACTTAAGGTCAAGTGACATAAGACCAAATTTGAATGTTTGGCGTTACTTTACGAAAGCGACATAAGGCCAAATTTTAGAAGTTGGCCTTATGTCACTTTCGCGAAGCGTCTTAGAGCTAATTTGGTCTTATTTCGCTCAGAAGTCAGAACTGGTTGTACCTGGATTCCAAGAACAAAGTACATATTCCATAGCTTCAAACGAAAGACGAAAAATGATTAAATATTCAAGTGTATAATGAAAGCATTACATATATAATATAACACTTGGGCTTAAGTCACGGCACCGTTTTGGGACATACCCCCAACAAATTTTCAGTTCAGTGCGATTGGAATATTGTGCGAGTGAAAGGTCTCGCTGGAGTTCGACAACGGAGATACATGTCAGTTATAAGGCGGCATGTGCTAGAGAACCGTGACAAACAACCTCGAGACACGATTGGCTGATGGTATGAATCTGTAAGTGAACTTAAGGGTCGAAAAAGAACAAACACCTAGTTCAGTGTTTTTGTTTTAAAAGAGAGAAAGAAAAGTGAAATTGTTTTTAGAAAAGTTGAAAACAGTTTTGTAGAAAAGTTTTTTTTTAATCGTTAGAAAAGTTTTGAAAACTTGTGTAGACGGACGTAAAACAAGAAGGAGGAAGGAATAGTTGGATATAGAAAAAAGATTAGTAGAATGTTTTAGTTTTTTTGTGAGTCTTTTATCAAAAGGTTTCGGTTTGTCTTTGCTCCAGTGTGAAATTCTGAAAATTGTGAGACGCGTGACCTCTTTTTAAATTTTTATTAATTGTACTTTCGGGAAAGAACAACGTTTCATTCTTTCCGTTGTTTTCGTTTGTTTATTTTAAAACGGTTCATCTAACCGTCCACCATTGTACCATTTTGTAGTTGAAAAGATTCGGATTTTCGTCCAAGGCTTCCCAAATACATTTCAAGATCTCACTTGATAATTTATATTTCGGTTGTTTTCCTTTACTTTTTTTAATAAATTTTGTTTTTGAGCAGGCTCAAGGTCAATAACAGGCAGGCCTGCTCAAAAGCAAATTGATTAACATTCAAAAGGTCGCATAACACTTTCCTGAAATTTACTTTTTTTTGTTTTTCAATTATTTAGTTGGTTTGGAAATTTTGCCTAAAATTTTCAATTCAAATAACACCCACCAGCTCTTTAGTCGATCAAGTATTTGATCGAATACCAAAAAAGTGTTCGATCGTGTTATTGAACCTGGCTTAGTCTGGGGTGTCGTCCTGAGAGTTGCACTTGCATTGGCACACCGGTTGTGCAATTTTTTGTTTGAGTTAAATCTCGCTTATTTGATTTAATTAATTGGGTTCGAAAAATCCAATCACGAGTAGTAGTTTCGTTTCAACATAAATTTAGTTTTATTATTTTCAGCTTTCAGAAACTTTAATTTTTCTCGAATATTTTATTTGATCTCGACTTAAGAAAAGGATAAGTTTTGGGGGTGAAGGCTAAAAATCAAGGGTTTTTTCTGGATTTTTTTAAAATAGATTTTGGGAAAAAGGTTATACAAATATGTAATATACTAATTTTTAACTAGTTAAAAACAAAATGGCAGCTGTAGAACATGATACGTCAAGGTAATAGCTTAGTTCAATTTTTCGCAATTATGGCGACCATTTAAGGAGTTAGGTGTAGTCAGGAGCGTGAAAAATGCCATTTTTTAATAACTTTTTTTTGCTAGTAATTAAGTTTATTTCACATAAGTAAAAACATAGTATCATTCCAACATACTTTAACATTACTTCACTAAAATTTCAAAAATATTAATTATTTTACAAGTTATTGCGGTCTGAGTTGAACAGGTTTTAATAATCGTTCCTTGCGGTGCCCACTGTAACTTAAAAATCGCTCTATAGATTTGAATGAAAATTGTACAGTTTTTGGAAAACATAAAAAGCTAGTGCCTGATCGGAGCTTTTTTTTCAAAATTAACAAAATGGCGAACTTAGGATTTTTTTTTTCTGATTTTCGGGAAAAAAACAACAATTAATTGTTTATAAAAAATCGATCTAAAAAAAAATCCTTCCATCAGGCACTAGCTTTTTATGTTTTCTAAAAGCTGTATAAGTTTCATTCAAATCTATCGATCGCATTTCAAGTTTTACAGTCCAAACCGCTTGAGAGCCTCTTATTCTTCGGTGAATAACTCGAAAGATATTTGTCGGATTCACTTCAAACTTTCAGAGAATATTTTTAAGATACTATACTTTAAGAAAATGCAATAAAAAATTTAATTTTTTTGAAAATTCTGACTACCCCTAACCCCTTAAACAAAATGCTGCATTTTCGACAAAAGAAATGACTTTAATTGCTTATAACTTAAACTGTGTGTACTTCACTAGTTTATTATCTCAAAAAGCTTTAAAACGATTAAAATTTCAAATCAATCAGGTAAAAGCTGAAAAGTCTGCTTTCCGGCCAATTTCAAAAACGAAGTTTCGAGATAAGTGCGTGTTAATTTCCAAAAGGCTATACATTTTTACCATACTTTTCCAAGCACCAAAGAATCAAAAGGAAAATACTTTGATTTTTTCAAAATGGGATATTTCTTTTTTAATCGAAAAAAAAGGATACTTCTTTGGTATGGTATTCTGAATTCTTTTCCTCCTTTTGTTCTTCGATAGATTTTCATTAAAATGAAAATGCTTCTTCATGAGTCCGATCTCATGACTTGAAGTTTATACCTATTTTCTTTTCACTTTAATACACCTTTTTGGGATACCAAAGCCTATCCATTGAAATTAAGTGATTTTCTCTCATGAAACCTTTTCCAAATTTCTCTACTCCTCTTCTTACACATTTAACATTCCAAGTTGCTCCGAGTGTCATTATCTCAATCGTCTCAGGCAAACCATTTGCTTTCAATTTTGAGCACGTGTACCTTGTTCACCTTAGGCCATCAATCACTATAACTGATTGCAAATTTTGTATTAAGTTACCAAAAGAAAGGTAATACTTTCCTCTCACAGTTGTTCCAAATAATTTTGTTCCCCTTTATTGCTTAAGTGGCGTTCCCTTTTCTTGTTTACAAAAGAAAAAAAAAATGTCACGCTGTTATGTATTCCTAAAACGTCCCAAATCTTCTTATGACCTTGTTTTGAATGCGTGATATCAACCCTTCAAAAGGACATTGCCCAGTCCTTGATACACTCTGTTTCCTTAGCCATTAACTGAACAAGTCAACATTCGAGAGGAGAATACACAAATTTTTAATTTGTTTGGCATCGGTGAAAAGCATACTTTGAGTACACACAACCAGACAGCAGACAGAGACAGATATTGTGTTAGTTCGAACTGGACCCAGAAGTGTCCTTTCGAATCATTTTCATTCCCCATCATTGAATTGCGATTTTAAAAATTGGATTGCACTTCGTTTCGTCCTATCTCTCTACTACATTAGCATCATCGTTATCATCACCATCATAATCATCATCTTCATCATCATCATCATGACAGCCATAAACACGATTCTTGTAGGATTCATCTTCTGGGGTATAAAGGACACGTTTTTGAAGTGTACAAGCAAAAGAATTTTTTCTCTCTACTCAGCACAAAAAGGAAATTTAATATCGTCCCCAGAAAAGAAAAAAGAAAAAGAAAACTTATTTGTGAGAGGAAGGAAAGACTTGAAAAACATTGCCTTGGATATCACCTCCAACTTCTTAGAAGGCATCTATAAACAAGGATTAGATAGATATATTTCCTCGAGAACTGGGAAGCCCGGTTCTTCCTGTCACTTGCTTATTTGTCTTCGTACTTCTTTTTTCTGTCAATATAAATAAGATACCCATAATTAGGGAATGGGAAGTACCGATTGATGATATGGCATCTAGACATGAATGCCTGGAAGATGGAATGACACTTTCGCTTTTATGATTATCCTTTTGTGTTGTGTAAATACGCCCTGAACCAGGCACCGCACCAAGAAGTTCTTCGAAGCTAGTGTTATTTGCGATATTTGCCTTATTCCAAATGACACTTGTTTATTATAAACACACAGTTCGCACACCTAAAACCGAAACGAATTCTCGAAGGAGTACTTTAGGTACATGTTGGTTAACATACAAAGTTGATTGAGTGAATCAACGTTATATGGTTTTGTTGTGTGCTCTGCCTATGCTACTTCCTCTATATTTACCTACATATAGTCTCCTCCTTAAAAGAACTAACAGAACCGAACACAACATTTGTGGAATAAATGAATAAGAAATGAGTAGACACGGACATTGCGCCTGGCGACACATTGTGTGCTGAACAACAATTCAATTCCTATTCTTGATAAATTGGAATAATATTTGCTTTTGTTGAAGCAATTAGAAAAAACGACGGGAACAGACAAGAGGACGAGTTCGGTGCGGTGTAAGGACCCAAGAGAGAATGCATTTTGCTTATCATTAAAAGCATTGTAATGGTTTTGACGTTTTGCTCTGTAATGGACTTGTATACTTGCCACACAACATGAATTGTATTGGTACCTCTGACAGTACATGGTATAATAATTGTTAGTTGAAGCGTTTCATTGAAATTTACTGACCACAACAGGACCGGTCAGCAATAACAAGTTCCTTGCAAAATGGTAGTGCTAGGTAAGGACTTCGTATGAAAACATGTCTTTGGGGTGCAATTAGGATTTGTTTCTTGTGTAAGCTTTGTAATAACCCCAAATGGACACTGCATGCTCTTTTAGTTTCGAAACAAGCTCCTTCTTTGGTGATCATTAGAATTGATGTGGAAAACGAGCTCTGCTTGGACGACAAAATATGGTTCCTTTTGCTCTTACTGAGTTTGTGAACCCTTTTCTGTCATAGTTCTTTTCACTTTGTGTTTCTCAATGGTTGGTTGTTTTGCATAAATCAAATTATTGTAAATGACCTACAGCTTAGTAGTCTCAGCTTTCAAACAAATGTAAAAAAGAGGTATTTATAATCAATCATAATTATTTTTATTAGTCTCTGCACATGGCACAGCACATGATACCACTTGTTTGTTATGTCATCCAGTTCCAACTCAGTGATTTGGCAATGTTTTTGTCTAACATGCTCTGTTCGTTTTACCCTACAAGTATTTCAATTGGAAGAAGGAAGGTCACACTACTTTGTCATATTTCATAAGCTTACAAAGTTTTTCAATTGAATTCAACCAAGCTCTAAACTCTAATGGAAGTGAGGTTCAAAATGGTCTTTGACAATGAAAATGATTGACAAGAGGTCAAAACTTCAACACTGAGAGTATCCCAGAAACTTTGTGTGCTCTGTTTTTATTTGCTTCTCTCATCGAGAGATAGACTGAAATAGAGTATAAGAGGAGAGGGAGAGGGAGTGAGAAAGAGAGGAAGTTAAAGGGGAGGACTAAAATATGCGGTGTTGAAATTATAACATTTTCCGTTGCTTCGTTCGACGTTTCCAACTACCTAAACTAAAAAACAAATAAAAGGTCCGCCAAATAACTTTTTTTTTGAAAATGCTATAAAAAAAACTTCTGAATATTTTCTCAAATTTCTTTTTTTTTTTCTTCCGGTTAATAATGGAAAATAGTTTCATTCAAATGGCTGCCTCGGCTTGCCATGCAGTAGCCTACACCATCGGTCCCATTTTTAAGCACATTATCGATTGTGTGCAGCTGTACTTCAGCAATGACATTGGCTTCACGAATATTGTTCTTTAAAGCGTCAATTGTCTCTGGCTTGTCGGCGTAACACTTATCTTTTACGGCACCCCACAAATAATAGTCCAACGGTGTCAAACCGCAGCTCCGAGGTGGCCAAACGACATCAGCTCTGCGGCTGATAATGCGATCTTCAAAAACAGGGCGCAAAACATCCAGTGTAGCTTCGGCTGTGTGGAACGTAGCACCTTCCTGTTGAAACCAAATGTTGCCAATATCCTCCTCTTCAATTTTTGTAAACAAAAATTTGTTCAATATGGACCGATAACGATCGCCATAGACTGTAACGGCCACTCCTTGCCCATTTTCGAAGAATGCCTTTTGCTTGTTTATATACCCGCCAAGATCAAAATGAGCTTCATCTGAAAAGATGATTTTTTGACAAAATCGGCATCTTAATGTCGCAATATTTCTCAGCGTTGTTCAAGCGTATACACAACCATATTCGTTCAGCGGAAGGATAAACTAATTATCTGTCAAATCAGACATGGGCTTAGTGTTGCCATTCACGAAATAAGCTCTAGTTGAAAAAAAACGTTAAATTGCTGACCCTTTACTTTCCACTGAAAACAAATTTGCAATTCGAACCAAAAAAAAGTTTTGAATTTGATGACTGATGAAGTGATATAAGATATTTTTCTACTAAATAAAAGCATGCACTTAAGGAGGTTGTACAGTTGTGCATCGTATTTCGAAATTGATTGACTTGTTTCGTGATCCTTACTGGATTTTGTCTTCCATTCTTCCTTTTGGGTTTTCGTGCTGAGCGCAAATAAGAGTCCTATAATTTTAAGTTCAAACATTTCTGGTTCCTATTCTAATTAAAAATCAGCTCGATCAATCGTCAATATTGGCGGTCGGCCCTTTCAATCTCCAATTGATATTAAATAAACAGAAACTTTTTGGTGGAATAATTTGTTACGACGCAAATGACGATTTTCGAAACCCTTTGCTCATCGCTGGTTCGTCAGCATAGTGAACAGTATGGCAATTAAGACCACTTTGTCATATAATGCCGAGACATTGATCTTTTCCCAGGTGGATGAATAAATAAATAAATAGGGTGGGACAACAGAGCGAGGAGCCTGGGGCGTAGCCCATTTCTTAGAACCATTGCCTTGTGACGGTTTGGAGGGGACTTAGACTATCGGAGGTACCCATTTTTGCGTCTGTTGGGACTCGAACCAAGAACCTCTGCGTTAACCGGCAGACATGCTAACCATCCCGTAACAGATAGTCCCAGGTGGATAGTCTCTTGTAAAAGTCCGATGCATATCTAAATTTTTTCCGTACCAATGGTAAGAGATCAGCTCAAAAGCAAGATCAATGTGAATGTTTTACTACGTTTCGTACTAAATAAATATTTCAACAGTTACATTGCAGGTTAGGGTTACAATTTTTTTTTCACTTTACGGTGAGATAAGCCATCAAATCACCAGTGGACCGCTTGCTACGAAAGCCGTACTGACGGTCATTAAAAAAAAGTTGACGGTTTATCAACGTTTCCATGACCTTGGAAAGAAGGGACGTTAGTGCAATTGAACGGTAATTGGAAGGGGAGGAAGATTCGCCTTTTTTAGGGACCGGCTGGACAAAAGCAGTTTTCCATCTGCTCGGGAAATGTCCAGCAGAATAGGAAAGATGGAAAAGTTTACGCAGTGGTTTTGCCATCGTACAAGAACCTCTTCAGAATAACGTAGGAGATAACATCTGGACCAGCGAATTTATGTATATTGAGATCTTTGAGGACTCTCGCAACCGAGCGAGTTCGAAAGAGTATCTGCTTCATCACAGAATTTGCAGACTCGAGCTCAGGTGGAGACAATATGCTATATTTCTGGCCCGTTTGAACAAATTTCGAATTTCTACTGTAGGGTTGCCTTTGAATTTTCGAAAACTACTTTCTATATCCCAAATCGCCTCTTTACAGCTTGAATTCTCTTTGGGGATGATACTTTTTGTTCTGCGAGGAACAAAATTTCTCATGCCGTTGAGAATTACGTTAGATATCATATCAGCTGATGCGTCAACGTTTCCGTCGAGAAAGCACAATGATTTCTAAAGAAATTATTCAGGCCGTCCCAATTGGCTTTCTCGTTTTTGCCACACAGTATTTTTAGGGACTTTATCTTTTTTTATACCGTGACGGAAAACGATAAATCTACCGATATAACACAATGGCCCGATTTGCCTAAAGGAGATGATACTATAACCCTGTATTTTTCGGGATGAGAAAAATATATATTTGATGTAACGCTTATGCTACATTGTGAAAAATAAAGTAGGTTTCACAAGGCATGGCTGAAAGAAGGCCATTGGGCTCCTCGCTCTGTTGCCCCACTCTATTTTTATATTTTATTTATTCATTTAACAGCCATGACAGCCTTTTAGCTTTTGCTACCCAGCAACCATTTTTATCCTTGAAAAAAATTTTAATATCGTAATTTTTTCCCTTTTTTGCAACTTTTTCGTCAAAATTTCTTGAATGTACATGATTCTAATCAAATTCAAATCAAAGAAACCAAAAACTTAATTTTTTGACATTTTTCAAATATGTTTGTATTTTGGAAGTTCTGCTTGAAAATGATTAACACAGCAGCTGTAAATTTCTGAATCCTATACACTTTTTTTCTAGTTAGAGGCCTACTTTTGCATTATATCGAATGATAACGACGACACGGCGACGGCTTACCGAAATATCACACCCTTTCAGAACCTCACCTTGTTTCCGGTTATAGGTCGAAGTCCAATCGTTTTTACCACGGTGATATGCTGGTAGATCAGTGGAGAATGAAGTAAACAAGAGGGAGGTCTTTGATAACCATGAGCTTTTCGCCGTGAAGTTAAAGATATTATTATTCAATGTTCCCATTCCCATCACTCATATTCCACGAAAAGCCTTTTGCAGTTTTGGGATTTTGAAACCCTGTTTCGCACTTGTATAATACTTCAATAGTGTTATTCATGATAACCGCTAAAAAAAAAAATGGGAGGGAAATTTGAAAAAAAAAATAGCACGTATACGCCTAGGTAGCCCTGCAACTTCAATTTCATAAAAATTTAATTTTGTGCCTGCAGCTAACTTCTAACTATAAACACTTGGTTCGTTTTATTTTCGAGGATTGTAAATAATTTATGTAAACATCACTAAGCCGGAAAGTCTAGTTCTTCACAGGCGTAATAATTCCTTGTTAGCGTTTTTTTGTCCAAAAGGACAAAGTTATTTGATGAAGTTTGAAATGGTTGGGATCCCAAAGCTTTTTGTGAGTTTAATCCGGGGCACATCAATATAGAGTACCAGAAACATCATGTCACATTTACGAATGATCTTTTTTTTTATATAAATAGAAACCTAATTCGGGCAAACTTAAGCTCCTGTACAAAACTCAATAGCTTTTTTGGCCTTAGCTTCAAAATTAGAGTTTTCCAGAGCTATCCAGAATATTTCCCTTCATATTGAACAACTTATCGTTTCTCAATTGAATATAAGATTTTCATATTAAATAAGCGTCTACAGTTTTTCTTGAGACATTTTCCTTAAGAAAATACTTTCCTTAGAAATACTATCCCGAAGTATATAAAGAGTGTAGTCTTCGTTTAGATTTTTCAAAATCATTTTGCAGTAAATGAAGCTCTCTTAATCGTTTTGCCCACAGCAGGTAAGGGAATGTCTGTCAGTTTGAGTTCATTCGGTTTGTGAAAAATTAAAATCAACTTCCTCAGACCGTTTCTTGTGGAGGTCTACATTTTTTTTTTTGTCAAAAAAAAAAGCGGAGCTAATTTCTCTCACTTGAAAAGTCTTTTTCAAGGATCCCTTGCACTTTTTCAAACACAAAGGACTTTCCTTTTTCTATTAAAACTGACTGAAGAGGACGAACAAATATCATTACATTGTTTGTTTTTTTTTTTTTTGCATTGAATCGGCTCTAAAGCCACTGAGTCGATTTGATTGAAATTTAGAACAGAAATGATCTAGAACCTGAGAAATAACATAGGCTGTATTTCATCTTTACATTAATACTCGCGAACAACATTCCATTTTCCCATGGGAACGGGATCGCAACCTAAAGCTTAGCTTCTTCGTTAGAGGGCTTCAATTTTCCAGAGTAACATGAGTCAGCTAGTTTTATAAAAAAAAAAAAAAATAGGGTGGCGCTACAGAGCAAGCAGTCCCTGGGCCTAGCGCATTTCTCACAACCATGCCTTGTGAGTGAATGGAGGGGACCTACAATTTTCTGCCGGTTCCGAACGGCTAATCGAGAAAGCGCTTTTCATGGCAATGAATACTAACGGAGGACTTGCCAATTCCTCGCGAAAGGCGATACCCGTGGAAAAAACATTTTTGTCTCTGTTGGGATTCGAACTCGAACCTCTGGATTAACAGGCGGACATGCTATCCATCACACCACTGGTACCACAGTCAGCTAGTTTTGCCGATAGATTTTCCACGTTGTTTACTTTCCTTTCATGCCAGAAATAATCTTATGAACTAATTCTTAACACGGTTTGACACGGGATAAGTACTCACTAAAATTTCGCTGTGAACTTCTTCCTTCTTGTAAAATTTTTTCAGAACTATCACTCGCCCGAAATCGAAGTTGCTGGCGAAAGATGTTGGATGAGGCCCATATTCACCCCCAACCTAAGTAAGTAAATGTGAAACACGAGCAAAGCACGTTTACGAGTTGGAAGTGCAGAACTGTGATAAGATTCCTTCGAATAAAAACAAAAATCTTTCACATTGCTCCAAGCTATGCGCCTGGTCGCTCGATAGCCTTTTTTCTGAACATCACTGTGTTATCTCCTCACACTTTTCTATGTCAGAATAAGTCATGGGGAAAATTGAGTCCAAACGATTTGACTTTATAATCATGCATCACTTCGCTTCCAACAAAAAAAAAAAAAAAAAACATAACATCGGTACAAGGACCAAGCACATACCGAATGGGCAAAGATGATCTAAGAAAAAAAGAAAAAAAAAAAAAAATAACTATCAGTGACACGTTATGTCATAAAGCCCATTGCGCCATAAATTTGTCTCATGCGGCATACCAATGCCACCCCTCGACCCATGCCAATGGTGAAAAGCTGAAAAGTTGAATAGCAATAAGGACATCATCGTTTTCTTGCTTTCAATGGCTGGCCTTGCATCAGCAGCATGCGGCAGGCCATTCCAGTATGATGTATTTATAATAGTCTCGCTCAAGCACAAAAGAAAATCTCGAAAAAATGAATTTGCAGTAAAGACACACAGGATAGCTGCCTGGTCCTTCCTTCCTTCCCACCTATGTAAGTCCTGAGAGGTATGTCAATCAAGTTTTTTTTCTACTACCTATGCCCTTTCTGAGGAAGGAATTTTTCAATATTGGATTTGAATTTCCATCTCTTCTTTTCTCGTTTGTAATAGTCCTTCAAGGCAAATGCCTACAACTTGTGTATTTTTCCATGCCATTTTGTCCTAATCTCATTCCAGAGCCTTGGCTGTTATTCTCCATCTCAAGCTTTTAACTTCGGACGTGTTTAATGGATTGGATGATTTCAGTCGTTCGCTATTGTTAGCAGAGAAGCGTGTAAAAAAAAAAGAAATGTTCACCAATTTGAACTTTACCGTTGAGCTCATAATTGCCTCTTGCTTTTGAACTATACATACATCAGGAGTCGAGCTCCCAAAGGGTATATTGTGCGTGCAAACTAGCAGTACACACCTTCAAACCGATGAAAGCTTATTTTCAACGAACAAAAGGTAAAGTTTAGCACTTTGGGCTATTGTGACTCCAAAGTGCCTACAGCTTGGTCCCGGCAGGGTACTTCTCGGCGCTATATCCAAAGATAGTTTCCGCATAATTTGCCTCATCGGATTAAGTCTTTTTCGTGGAAGGAGGCCTTTGTGAATAGCTGCTACACCAAAGCAGAGTCATAGAGCAAGTGTGTATTGTCATTTTGCACGTCAGCATTTAGACAGATGAATTTAAGCTGGTGTCAAAAAGAGTAGATTGTTTAAAGAGACGTTTTGTCTTGATCGTACGTAAAAGTGAGGAAATTTTCAGTTTTAGAGTTAGTTCTACACCTTCTGAATCTAGCCAAGCAACTAGACCACCTTTGAAAATGTTACATTTTTTGTGCCCAAAAAATTTAGTTAAAGTTGACAGATGATTGCAATTGCTTATCTGCAGTAAAAAAGCCTGACAAATGTTTTCCATTACAAACAAAAACAAAGCGAAGACATTACTCAATCCTTTCTGAAAATTCAGGCGATTTGCGATTAACAAACTCTGCCTATTATCTTTTCGTAAAAGTAAAGGCTTTTGACGGATTATCTCGATTTTTTCTTCAAATCTCAACCCATTCACATGCAAACGAGAATGATTGACTGTCATCTTTGACACAATTAAGCTTTTTTACAGCATGCAAATTAAGATAAGTCTCCCTAAGGATAACAACTCCACTAATTATTGTTCTCGTTGCCATTGCGACCGACGCGACGCCGACGACTGTGACCAAAAATTTGATCTATGTGTAGATAGACCGTAATTAGGATAACAAGAGGTATTCTTTTTCGATGTCCGCCTATCTTAATTAGGTATACACTTTCCTTGCTACGTAATTTTTCTTTAACACTTTCGCTTGTGTAATACGACAATGAATGCCTTTGCCTATGCCATGTCGCCGGAAGTCATAACTTCTTTCTAGTAAGGTTATTGTAATGGGGTTTGTGTGCGTGTTAGATTGTTTATGCCTTCTCTGGATAACCTATCTCTTTTTGCTAATTCCCTTGACTATACGTATTGGTATATGTACGTGTTAAATTTTTTTTTAACACCAAAAGGGCGCCGTTAAATAAGGGCTAATAAAGTGGTTCTTAAAGTTTGTTTAATTAAAGACAAATATTTTCTAAAGTAAGGCATGGGAGGATTCATTTTACATTTGCTGGCCTTTTGGTTTTTTTTTTAATTTGCGTTAAGTCGCCCTTGGTAATGAAATTTCAAAATTCATAGGGATTATGAATTCCAAGGGTGCTAATATCAAACTTTCTTGTCATTTGGTATTGAGATTAGGGGTACGAGGGAGAGATTGTTTCGCAATTGAAATTAGTTTGAACAAAGTCCTTGACAGATTATAATTGAATTTTGCTTAACGTTGTTGACTTTGTGTCTATAATGACAAAAATTTAGTTATAAGAATATTTGGACAGATTCTTTTTTGTTGCACTTAAGAGTGGGGAGCGAAGAAAAAAAAACTTCAACTTTTCACGGAAATTAATTATTTGCTAAGCTTAAGACTTGGGGCTGGGGATGATTGTTGTTTTCAAGGGAAACAGTGTTATCATGGACAGTTAAATCCTTTACTGATTTTCTGGGAAACAATTATGAGAATTTCGTTTTAAGGAAAGTGTCGTATTGGTTGGGGTCTGTTAAAACTTGTTAAGGTGCCGCAGAAGATGTTAATCGGGTTCAAAATAAAATTACCACGTACCTAATAAAGAACCAATCAACAACGGTGGGCAAAGAATAGAAATAAACGCCAATTAAAAGCAAAAACTAAAGACACCTAAAAAGTGAGTTCCTTTTTATGTTATTGAAGTTTGAATTCTGTCCTGTATTTGATTAAATTCAAGAAAGTAAAGTTGATTTATAAATGAGTCATAGTCATAGTAGAAGAAGTAGAACGATATAAATTGCAAAATATCATTGGAAAAATCGAACAGACACAATTACAAGTCTAAACAAGCCAATTTTACCTTGATGATACCTCAAAGAGTCAGTTTCGTAAGAGTCTAAACACTTGAAGTGTTCTTAAAATGCTCTTTGTAATTAAAACGTGACCGAAGTGAAGAGGGTTAATGGAACGAAGAAGTAGCATTTGCTAAAGCACATAAGGAAATGTGGATGTTTGGAGTAAGTAGTGTTTACTTTAGGGATATATAACCCAACATAAGTTTCTGCAACTTCTCGGTATCTAAACATGGTGCGGGGACATAAGGCCACGGGAAATAACCCCACTGATGGTTTTACTTCCCTGTATGTGGGAAATAAGCACACTTTCATGAAGTGGACTTAATTCCCATGCAAGGTGGGAAATAAGTCCCAAAATATCTGTGTGGTTTTATTTCCCATCAAGTTTTAAGAAATTTTAACCCATGAACAAAAAATCAAACTAACATTTAAGTATGTTTTTAATTTTATTATGTATACAAATAATAATAATTAAATTGCAAGAAAAAATAGATAAATGATACCAAATTTAATCAACAAAATTATAAATATTTGAGATCAAAGGTATAAATATGAACACAAACATTTCCATTATACAATGACAAAAACTATTGGAAACTTAAATAATTCAAAACAACGAAAATATAAACCATGAAACCATGTCTAAGAGTTCTACGAATTGTTTTTATATAAAAAAAAAAGTTCTTCAAGAGCTTTAATTAAAATTGTGAAAAATAGGAACAAATAAAAAATTGATAATTAGTTTTTTAGTAGTTTATAAAACTGTAGTGTGAAATTCGCGTTACGGACTTTGGATTTTCTTTGCGTGCGACATTGTATTTTGTACCGGAGATAAAGCAAAAAGCGAAGCGGAAAAAAATTTTGTTCAGGGGAATATGGATTTGTAATGTGAAAATTGAAAATTCGCGAATTTTCTTTATGCTTTATCTCCGGTACAAAATACAATGTCGCACGCAAAGAAAATCCAAAGTCCGTAACGCGAATTTCACACTACAGTTTTATAAACTACTAAAAAACTAATTATCAATTTTTTATTTGTTCCTATTTTTCACAATTTTAATTAAAGCTCTTGAAGAACTTTTTTTTTTATATAAAAAAAATTCGTAGAACTCTTAGACATGGTTTCATGGTTTATATTTTCGTTGTTTTGAATTATTTAAGTTTCCAATAGTTTTTGTCATTGTATAATGGAAATGTTTGTGTTCATATTTATAATAACCAACGGTTGTTTACAACGTTTCATTCAGTTAAATTTGGTCGCTCTTCGAATTTCTTCATGTGAGTTTAATTCCCATAAGAAAGTGGACTTATTTCCCACCGGTCGTGGGAATTAGGTCCACTTCATCAAAGTGTGCTTATTTCTCACATAGTGGGAAGTAAAACCATCAGTGGGGTTATTTCCCGTGGCCTTATGTCCCCGCACCTCTAAACATGCCTGATTCTTACTCAGATGGCTCGTGTTTCGAGTCAACAGAAACCAAAAAATGATATTTGAATGGTTTCATCTTTCTCGAGGAATTGCCATGTCTTGCGTTTCATTGTCATGAAAAACGCTTTCTCGATTAGGAACAAACAGCACATTGTAGGTCCCTTCCATTCCTTTACAAGGCATGGTTGTGTCAAATTTGGTAGTCCCCGGGCTCACCGCTATGTTGCGCCACCCTATTTATGCATTTTTGTAAAGTGTTGGGCATCATGTTGGTAGAACTCTCAAAGTCACATCCTCATTTATTTTCCTACGCTTTGAGCGTTTAACAGAAGAAATTTCTTCCTTCATTGTTTAGACAGACTATCACTGCTTTCCCGTAAGCCTGGAGATAAGGGCCCTCTAGACCCAATGCCACCCAATTTATATTTTCCAAAACTTATACGGATCTCGTCCTGGCTCGGCATATTTGACTTTTCGAGTATTAATAAACTGTTACACCAACTTTTCCTAATGTAATATCGGTTCAAGTGAATGCGAAGGTATACTAAGCTTTCGGTAAACAACCAACAGCCTCGGATATCAGAACAGGATAATTTTCTTTTCCGAGCAGCCAATTTTAGCTCGGACCACTCGGATATCTTATTCGCGACTCACTGGAATCAGCTCCGTAAAACGAAAGCGCTACAAACGCAAGAGAGTTACAAAGCCTTTTCCAATCGAGTGTCTAATTGTTCTTGAATCATAAACCGCCTGTAAAGCATTGAACATCAGCGGCAGCAATGAACGTCAGGCCATCAGAACATTAGCCTCTAAGGTTCATTGTTTTCTTTGACCTTCAAAACAAAATTCCTCGTTCGATGAAGAGTGCCGACAAGCAAATGAAACCAAACAGAAAACATGACGAAAGTTGAGGCAAAACCAGAACAGTATTTTCTGTGACTAGTGCAAAGAGACATACAAGAAGGAATTCTCAAAAAGAAAAAGAAACAACTTGAGCAGCGGTAGTTTGAAGAAATTGAGAGATGTCGTGATAGGAATGAGATCCGTTTTACTAAAACGTGAGAAGATTATGTCAGGGTGGCAAACCTTGAAGTCAAATTTATACATACTACTTAAAGAGGTTTTCAATAAGCTCTGTAAAGTACTCTTATGAAAAACGCTTAGTAAGGAATTATTCAGGATATCCTAAAGAGTGTCTGTTAACATCTTAAACAAAAATCACTTACAAAGATCTAAATAAGAGGTTATTAGGTGGAATAGTTTTCTGAAGATCAAATTGAGTGCTTATTTAGTGCCCAGTAATATTTTTGTCTAACTCTTAAAGAATTTGTGTATTGCTTAAGTACACCAAAAGGGAAACAGGGTAATAGAATCGCAGCTGCTACTGAGGATCTGGAAAGACCACATCAACAAACTGCTTAGCGGTGATGAAGACACACTTTCCACTGTCAGGAAGACTGCTCCATTCTACTTGAGCGATGCCGAAATCAAGCCTGCCGTATGCTAACTTAAATAAAATAAAACTGCTGGTGCATATGGCCTTGATGCCGAGCTTTTTGAGGCAGCTGAAGAGCGATTGAAGAGGAGCATGCGTCATATAACGTTTAGACACGAAAAAATGGTCACGAATGTGTTACACGTTCTAGTGATTATTTGCTAAGTGCAACGTCAAAATGTAGTCTGAATGTAAGGCATTTGTGTTTCTAAGAACCATTTTTAAGTTGATAGAGGGTTGCCAACTGCACACAAAAAATCACGTAAAATATTGAAAATAATTGAATTATATAAATGCAAGGTTTTTTTTAAAAAAAAAAGCCAAAAATTTTAAATAAATCCATTGGAAAAAATCGAGAGACAGGAAGACCCCCTTTTTTTGTCATATTCTATATCATTGCAATAAATAAATACATAAATAAGGTGGCCAACAGAGCAAGGAGCCCCGGGGCCTAGCGCATTTCTCACAACCATCCCCTGTGAGGGAATGGAGAGGGCCTACAATTTTCTGCCAGTTCCGAACGGCTGATCGAGAAAGCGCTTTTCATGCCAATGAATTTACTAACGGAGGACTTACCAATTCCTCGCGAAAGGCGTGGAGAAATTTTTTGCATCCGTTGGGACGAACCTCTGGGCTAACAGCAGACATGCTAACCATCACGCTTACGGGTACCATATCATCGCAGTGTCATGTTTTGTTTTGATCTCAAATTTTTTTTTTCACGATTGCGAAATTTGCCTTATAGCGCCTATAATCGCAAGTAAGAATGAAAGGCAGATGAAAACACTGCTGGTACAAAGAAATGCAACGACACCTGCATTTGGTTGGATTTGGAAATGGAAACATCTAAAATCGACATGCTTGCCGACGCATTTCTAAAGTCAACACGGGTAGATCACTAGAATCAACTAAATAAGTGGATAGCTGTGATCTCTTCCAGATCTCGATGCTCGTAGCCCCGAAAAGATGAATTGGACGAATCATTCAATCTATTAATACTCTTTAGACCGTGAAAGTCAAATACCATCAAGAATAAGAAACTTGCATATTTCGAGTATATGCAAGGCTTTGAATACTGTACCTACCAAATGAGTATTCAAGAGTAAGAAGGTATTTGCGAACCAATGATACAATCAATACCAGAATAAATTTCGGAATGTTTTTTAAAATTTCAATGAACAAATATGGTGGCGCAACAAAGCTTTTAACTACTGAGGGATTGACGTATTCCGAGGACCTATAATTTTATGCGATTCCGAATTGCTAAATCGGAATGCGTTTTTCATAGCATTTGTATTTTACTATCGGAGGGAGTTGAAAATTTCTCGAAAGCCAATACCCTATGAGGTTTTTGGAATTCGAACCAGCAACTTTCAACGTAACATGGTAACCAATCCCATACAGGCCCCACTGATGAGAGAAATGCGAAAGTAACAAACGTGCCCTTAACGCCCTTAATATTCTTAAACAGTCCACCATTTAGGTTAACTTTCGACACTCAATCAATTGCCTTTCCCCACTCCTTTAATCACTATGAGTTTTCATAGTTATCGAATAGATCTTTGAGCGATCTATAAAGTGCCACACAATATCAACATTAGGGTTTATAGCCCAACCCAGTTCATATACAACTGTCAAAGGCAAAATCTCTTTCAATCTTCTCTAAATCCTTTCATCAAAATAAAACGGAGAAACCCATTTCTGGAGTAAGACTCGGTAGTGCTTATGTATTTTTTCCTTTTATTATTTTTCGCTTTGGTTGGTATAGCCAGTCTGTTGATATGGCATGAGAAAAACCACTTTGCAAAAGCAATAATCATAGCTTAACCAATTCCAATACCAATAACCATAACCCTTCTATGGCTGTAAGCTGTCGTAAAAAAAAAGTCCAAACGGTTTTGGTCACACATTGTGTGAGAAAAATTCGATCGCCATATCTGGAAAGGAAAAATATATTATAACCAATATTGAATCAGCAGTTAGCACAATGGTCAATGGTCATCTAAAGGACCATCACATGTCACCCCCACATTCGCATTCTAAAACTTTGTCACTGTATAATCGTTTTTCTCCGCATGAGCCCCATAAACTTTTTTTTTATCGTAACTGTCGAAATACCATTTGCGAATAAAAACGAAACTCTCCTTCGCGTATCTCTTTAAAAAAGTGAATCGAATGACACTTTTCGAAGACTAGTCCCTCCGAAAAACTCCCAGCGATATGTATTCATGTAGCAGGCACCACTTTATCTCAAAGTCCGCTCCTAAATACTTCAAGGCAAAGTGACATTGGACATTAATTAAGTGCAGCACGGTCATGTATCCACATCCGGCGGGTCTGCAACGTAGCTCGCATTAATTTAAGCATCTTCCCAAGATCTCCGAAATAGAATGAGACAGAGTATGAGAAAAAGGGCGAGTGTGTAGGAAGAGGCATGAGTTTAGCTTTAAGCAGCATAAGTGATGTGTAAGTAGGATGTTGGAATTTCGGTGAGGGTGTGGTAAGATAATTTATTGCATCTTTCATCCGAGGATATTGCATCTGTAAATTCAGAATAAGCGAAACACTATCTCCTTTGGAGCAGTTTCCTTGGGAAATACAATTTGCAATAAACCTGTCTTAGTGGCTCATGATGTTTCAGTTTGATATGGAGCGACAAAACCTAAACAAAGGAGTAGGTACGGTGTGACGAAAAATTCCGCAAAAAAAATCCTGAATTTCGCTACTCCTCATATTCAAAACCGCACACCTAGGCATCCTGCATACGCTGGCGCTGGTGGGGTGAGTTAATTGCAAAGAAGCGGTGAATGGTTTACGCAGCAAACTAGCTTTCCGGTTTGTCTCCGTTTTCATCGTTGAATTAAGTGAAAGTTGTAACAGTGAAGAGGCATCCAAAAAGCGGTACTTTCGAGAAGGTAACCAAATAAGGGTAGGTTTACCGGAGGTACAATGTTCCCATGGTTTTCAGTTTGAAAGCGGATAAGACTATAGTTAAAAAGCACCTGCAGAATCAAACACACTACCAACTTGTATTAAAGAAGAATGAGAGGTGTGCCTCAGGAGAGTTCCCATCATTCGTTTAGTATTCGAGATTGTTCTCTAATCGGCTCTGTCAACACTATCGTCCCGGATGAAATCACAGAAGTCACATATTAAAATTAGCATATTTGCTTCGTGTGTATCCTTTAAAGTACACAAAATCCTCTATATAGGTTTTTGATGTATTCCAACTCCCGTATGCATGCGACAGAAAGGCATGAAATTAAACAATCGTGTGTGCGGTGTTCATTGCACCAAGTTGCACCATCAAAAATATGTTTAAAGCATTTAAGGGATGCTTTAGGAATTTTGTTCAAAAGAGAATCGTGGCTGAATGTTCGCATCAAATTTTATGTCATTGAAGTTTGTAACCAAGTTATGGTATCGGGCTTTTGCAAGTATGACGTACACATGAAAGTTATAAATTTTGATTTAAATGAGATTAGTTACTTTGAAAGGCTTTGTGTTTAATAGGAGAATAGTAACTCTTGCAAACATACATAATTAGCAGTAAGGACAGGTATTAAGGAGATTGAAGTTGGAATTGTTATTCTAATTAAAGTCCATTCGAGGATTCCATTGTGAGTAATGGTCCTTAATTTTTAAACTCGAACCAGTTATCGAATTCATAAGAAGTTCAATGTTAAATGAATCATAGATCTGAATACTGTCCTTAATTCTTTTTGTATGTTGTGCTTCCTTTGATTGATTGATGTAATGGTTTTCATGTTTGCCTCTTACGCGAGAGTTTGACGTTCGATTCCCAGGAACATCCAACTGTTTTTCTTTGGGTAGGTATTTCATGAAGAATTGGCATCGATTTGCAGGTCATTGAAGTGTGTTAGGCTTGAGGTGTCCATAGCTTTGTTGCACCATATTATTTATTTATTTAATTTTTTGAATTTGATTTTTCTTTACTTTCAAGTAATTTAGGGCGCATGTTACGGTTTCGTAAGTCTCTTATGCCCGTGACACACAACTCGATTTGATATAACTATTTATATACGAAGAAGCCACATGATTTTCAGACAAATCATGGGCAATGTCAGCCATGAGTGGTATTTTGTTCTTTGAGTGGTATCAATATGTCTAACGAAAACAGCGAGATTTTTAAAGACTGGAAGCTATTGGATGCCATAATATTCAGACCGTAGCGGGTATACTGCCCGCGTGCCGTAACTAATATTCAAAGCCATTGTTCAGAGCTTTATTCTCTCGACAAAAGTTTTTTGGTACGGTGTAGCCGTTTCGTAGAAAAGAGAAATCTCTTACGCAAATAAGGCTGAGTGTTTTTAAGAAAATGAAGTCTTTGTTTCTAAAGGGCGGTTTTCTTAGACGTGAAGTTTTCAAGAAGAAATAAAACGCATACTTTTTTACGTTTTGGCCAAGAATTCACATTCATTAGCAAGACAAGGGCTTGTTTCAAAACAATTACGTGCAAATGGCCCCCGCAGATGGCTCGAATAAATTCCAACTATGAATAAATAACGCACCGTATGTTCTCTTCCAAGCCGTCAATTGTTTCGATCTTACATACGTAGACAAGCGGTTTCACATAACCCCTTAAATATAGTCGAGCAGTGTTAAAGCGGTGGTGTAAAACTCGAAATTATGTAAAAATCGGTTTTAACAGCGAGTTCGTTCGAGACAATTTACCAAACGTATGCAGTGTTCAGTGATCGTGCCGCTTAATTTCTTTAATTATGAAATAGCAAACCGTACTGAGCATTAACCAGGTGACAGCTGTCAAAAAGGTCAGCTCCAGAAAAAGGATTACCAGATTAAAAACAATGATTATCTTAAAAAAAAAAGATTTAAAAACGGTTCCCATCATTTGTACTTTTTTTCAAACCGACTTTCTCTTTATTGGCTTAAACGGTATAGAAATTAAGTGTTCGAAAAGTCCTAAATTGTTTCAAAAGGATTGCATATCAACAAATTAAAGAAGTTATTGTTGTTGTTTTGATAATTTTTTTCAATAAGACTTTGTTAAATTGTTTGTTTAAATTGAAGATTAACTGACTGAAAGCTTCACCGATTAGAGATACATCAGCAAGATTTGTATTTTTTACTTTCGATCTTGAAACGAAGTTTAGCATATATAATTTTTCATGGGCTTGGTTATTTTCGACTGTTGTTAGGGGTTGCGGTCGGAAATCCCTTGCTTTTATAGGCACACAATCAGGAATCTCATGGGTTTTTTAAAATTCGAAGATTCCTTCGATTCTCTCCATGACTAGGCCGTGGCTCTCCACGACTTGTTCGTGGACTGAACTAGAATGATGGAGACAAAGACTCAGAGGTTTCCCCAAAGAGGCTAAATCTCTGTCCAAAATCAGTTGTTGATTAGAGCTGTGTGTTTCCGATGGTTGTAACCAAGAAGCCGAACAGGCTGATCGATTTCCATAGGTGTCACTCTCTAAATGAACAACTTTCTAAGCGTCAGCGGAAGAAGAAAAGAAGAATATCGGTGATCAGATAACGTTGTGAGGTCACTACTGTGGTCGGAGGCGCTAGCGCTGAAAGCCGTACTTTGGTGGTTTAGGTCTAAAGAAACTGATCGAAAAAGATTAGTCTATTGGATATAACGCTGCCTCTTGTTTCGCAAACGTGAACCAAAAACTTCAGTGCTAGCTTCCCCTGTGCTCAGCTGAACAACCGAATGAAAACTGTACTGCTTGCAGGTCAGTGGACGGACGGAAGTTGCAAGTGCCGAAAGTGCTATCACTGTAAAAGCACTTTCTTGGTACTCCGAGTACTCAGATTTCTAATGAAACTGATGCTGCAAGATGCAAGGCTTGTAACACCAGTCGACGGATATCAGTGGAACTAAGAAAGGCCATTATTTCAAAACAACAGAACGAGACCTGCGTAGAGTGCAAGTTCTGCAAACATTAGATGAAATACAAGCAAAAACATGGAAATGACTTGCATTTAGATATATGTTTATTGCATGGATGATGGAACCATTTTTTGGTAAAGTGTTTCACGCAGTAGGCCGATAACTGTTGCGAGTCCTTTTTTAGTTTTGCTCAGTCACAAAACCTTCGCCAATAAGTTCCTCGGAATTTATATGCGATACAACTTGACGCTCACCGTCTGCCTGATCCTGACTCAGGCTAGCGGCAGATGGTCTGCATTGTCTTTCTCTGTACCTAAAATTATAGACTCAACACAAGTGGAAAATCTTCTCTTAGGGAGAGATAGAATTGGGAAAATAAGGACGGTTCTCTTTTTGGGTGGAGACAAAGCTTCTGTGGAGAGTATTATGTCTAGGTGCAGCTCTTTCGTTCTTATCTGCAGCTTGGAAGTATTCATTTCCAATAAGCGAATAATGGACGAAAACTAACTGTTGATATTAACGATATTTACTAAGAACAACTTTCGACACTCTTTAATGTTGCTACTGTACACCCAAGTGGTAACATATCCATGTTGAATATATCCGCCAAATTTTAATTTTTGTTTTAAATTTTTTTAGAAAAATTCAGATTTATTTGATTATTATGAACGCAGTATATTTGAATCCGTAATTTTTTTTTCTTTTTTTTTTCATATTCTAGTAAGTTCTTAAATTTTGTATACCTTATTTTTAAAAGATTAATTTTATTAGATGAAGTGAAATAAAAAAAACTAGTCCAATGATTTAAACGTTTATTTATATTAGCAGTAACGAAACCATTGCGCTTCTACGCTTTTGCGAAAATCCTTTGGAATATTTAATTCAACCTTTTCTTAAGTTTTTGTCATGTGATTGTATTCAACTTTCCTAATTAATGAGCAGTTGGCAGCCCTGTATCACAAAATGCATCATAAAGAACGAATACCTACTAAAACATTCTATATGTAATCAAAAGCTTTAAGAACGTAAACAGTTTGTACTTATCTTAAAAATGCTACTTTTAATAGTAAAAACCATGTATTTAGCATTAAGACTTTGGGTATTGCACTTAGCACACAATCACAAGCTCGTACGACCCATTCGTGACCATTTTTTTTTAATGACAATATCCATACAAGCTTATACTTCCTAATGATGATAGTCCGAGTGGAATCTAGTCCGGAAAAATTAGACTAACCACGTATCGGTTGATAACTACTGAGTATATTCCAAATTAATGGTCGTGCAACCAAAAGACGAGCTGCGCTTTTTGAAGCTCGTGGTGATTTTGTTTTTTTTTTGACGTAGAAAACTTTACTCTCAGAATAGCTAAGAAATAGACGTGTATTTTATACTATAGTATGAAACCATAAAAAGAGGACAGCTTATTTCACACAGACTAATAAATTAGTTAAATGCGTTAGGTGATGTGCAAAGTAGGAATGAACTGTGCAGGCGTCCAGGTTATTGAGGTTGGGGGACCTCGCTGAATGATTTGTAGTCCATAGTGATGCAGTGTAGTCGAATGCTAGAGATGTCGCCCACACCATCGAAAAAAAATTCTCCGGGGGCTTTTTTCCTAGTGTGGGCCAACCCTGCGCAGTCAGGTTTATTCGTCTTGGTATCCCCTACATGAGTTGGATGTGCTAATGTGTTAATGCCCATTCTCATCATGTGTATAATAAACGTGTAAACAGCAATAAACTAAGAGAGCTGAGGTCTGCTGGGCTGTAGTAGAAATTCTGTTTTGTTCTTGGAAATATTTCTGGCTTCAAAATTCTGACTTTCTTAAAAGAAAAATTATGCTTTTCTTCATATTCTTTTTTATTTGCAGAAGAACAAGACAAGAACAAAGTAGGAGAGCGAAGAAAAAGTAAGAGTTTGCAATTATTATCAATATTCTGCCAGTTATAAGGAAAAAGAAGGTTTGGAAAATGTTAAAAAGCGCGCGCTTTTGGCAGAATTTTGATAACCAGAATTTTGAAAAACAGAATTATGAAAAGCAGAATTCTGGAAAGCAGAATTTTAAAAGCAGAATTTTGAAAAAGAATTTTGACCCCAACCCATGACCTGGATGACCACCTTCCATTACGAGTTTTAAGTTTGGTTAGATTCTGCTTTATCTTCCTCTAGTCGTTTACTTTTCCACGGTAATCACCTTTCGCGAGGAATTGTCAAGTTCTCCGATAGTAAATTCGTGGCAATGAAAAGCGATTTCTCGATTAGCCGTTCGGAATCGTCTGAAAATTTTAGGCTCCCTCCATTCCCTGACAAGGCAATTGATGTGAGAAATGCGCTAGGCCCTGGGGCTCCTCGCTCTATAGCAGAACCCTATTAGATATTTTTAGTGGTTTGACTACAGAAGATGTGTTCGTCTCGCTGGGTTCAAGCTTATCCGCCATTTCGTTACCAGTTATGAACTATTTTTAGTTCTGAATCAAATGTTTCTAGAAAAAAGGCTGGGCTACTTCTCCAAATTTTTGTTTTCAAGCAAAATTTTTGCTGTTTGTCACTAGTGAGTTAATTTTTTTTACTTTCGTGGTCTGTTGCTTCACTGCATTTGCCTGAACAAAATTTTTGTTTTTTTTTTATTTTAGCCAAGTTCAGTTCATTGTTGTCATTAGTTTATGCATAGTATGAAGATGTTTATGAATCGTTTGTATTTAAGTACTCCCTTTTAAAGTTAGAGCAATGTTAGCTATAGCAGAGACTTTCTCTTAAAGAGCGCTGTTTGAAGATGTACCCCATTGATTTTGAATATTTTATACAATTGTGCGTCTAGTGCAGAGGTTAACTTCCGTTTTTTGCTGTTAGTAATTTGATAATTTCAACTCTTTGGGTATGTCCCAACATTTAACACACAGATTTTGGCATCCTCAACTATTTCAATCTTAAAAAAAGGAAGGTGCACAACGAAATATAAAACAACATATGAGCTTTCAATGACTTAAAATATTTCCTTTTCTTTTTTTTAAGTCAATGTCGATGAGCTCACAATTCAAAGTTTTTTGTTGTGCTAAGGAAAGATTGTTAAAAGCTTAGTTTTTGTAAAACCGTAAACTCAACTCTGTTTCAAATGGTGGTAGACTGCAAAAGGCAGTGTAAGCGACAAGGTCCCCAGCCCACTTTAACGGCCTTATATTTTTTTGCGATCGTAACTTTACAGTAGTTGGACAGTACACACGTATCTCTCCTTCTGCTTAATAGTCACATATCTGGAAGCATACAGGCAACAGGATATGAATTTCTCAGAACTTCTTCACACAGCCGGTAAGTCTTGAAAGCAGCAGTAATCATATGCTAAAAGAAAAAACTCCTTGAACACGCATTAAGTACCTTTCAAACCCGCAAGTACACTGGAATATGAGAAATCATTCCCGCATTCCTACAAATGGGCAAAGTTGTATTTTCGTGAAGAACCACAATTTTAAGTATGGGACAACTTAGAAAAATAAGATCATCATTTTATTTATTGAGCAACTTCTTAAACAGCATTTGGAACATATCTTCTAATGAAGGTCCGGACTTCGGGATCAGTCAAGTCGCAGTTTACAACCGGGAAGCTTGGTTGTGCACAACCAATTCCAAATGACACAATACCACATTGGCAATCGCGATTGGCAGTGACTACTGGGCTACCAGAGTCACCTTGGCATGAGTCATTCTCTTTGCCATCTCCTTTGGCGCAGAACATGGAAGGAAAAATAGTGTCTAGGCCAAAGATTCCATCAACCTGGCAAAGTAATTTATTGAGCTTCTTAAGAGTAACAGCCTGCAAGCGGCGAGGAATAGTCATAGCGTTCAAACGACCCCATCCACTGACATTAAGACTGGAGTCATCAGCTGGAAGACTTTTGCAGATGGGTATTGTTGTGATTTTTCCACTCATGCGCAAAGGATTGTCCAATCTTATCAAACCGACATCTAAATTCATGGTTTGTTTGTTGTACCCAGGATGGGAAAGGACCATAGTGACTTTCTTTGTAGTTCCACCAGAACTCCAACTGCTGCTACCAGCGCGGACAGTAATGTCTTTGATGTCAGACTTGCCATCCTGGATATCAGAGAGGCAATGGGCTGTTGTAAGGACAAAAACGGTTGATATTAAACTTCCACCACAAAAATGTTGTCCGAATTCCTGCACTGAGACTTGATAAGGATACTTTTCGATTGGAACTTGCTTGCCAGCAATAAGTTTGTCGCCGACTAGAGCTAGACACACAATGCTGAAGGGAACTCGGAACATGATGTCGATCAATGATTTCTGAGAGCTTAACTCTAGACTTTTATGGGCCGAAATAATGTCAAAAACAGTAAACCTTTGTGTTTCACTTCAATTCAAGCAAAAAACTTTAACTCAAGATAAAAAAATAACAAAAATCAACGATCACGGTTAGTTCGTGACTATTAATCGACTTTGACACGTTTTTCGTTTTGAATTAAAAAAAAACTTTAGAAAACCACCCACTATTTTTATATATGTTCGATATTCAGGTGTTAGGAAAAGATACAAGTTGTTTATAGCCCGGCGTGTAATTTCAGAGTGATTTTCACAGAATTGTGAGTTTGAATATAAGAGTTTCAAGTGTTGTCGTTTAGTTGTTGAAAATAAGTATGAGGAATTTAGTACTGAATTTGTAGTTAACTCCTTAAATTCACTGATACATATGAGATTTTCCACGAATGTATTTAAACTCCATCGATGGTTAACTAGTTAAAACTCTGAAACCTTGGTAATTGAAATTTTTGTGAAAGTGGCTTTTCATTTTCTTCGAATTTTCAAATCACACCGCTCTAAAGAAGTCTCACTTCAACTATTGTACAAATGCATTTTATAGACGGCCTAAGTAAAAGCTCGCTGGATCCTGGTAGGTCAGTTAGATTCTGGAGAAGCCTCTTCCGCTGAGGAGAGGTTCGACTCTGATGTCTAGCTGGGTTGGGGATGATTATTGGTTTTGTGGCTTTGATCTGAGATGTCGACAAGTCAGGAATTTAAATTTGATTTTGATCACTTTGAGGCTGATAGGGTTATTTTCAGCCTTACATTTTGGTTCGGGGAAATGGACTGAAATGATGACTGATGACTCTTTCCAGCTCTTTTGAATCGAGCTGTGGAGAGGTTGTTTCCCTTACTTACTTACTTACTTACTTAGGTGGGCATTATAATTCGGGGTGTACCTGGACTTCAACCAACATTCTTCTATAACGTCTCCGATTTCGGGCGAGTTCTCTCCAGTTTTGCACTCTAAGTCGGTTGAGGTCTTCTTCCACTTGATTGCGCCACCTAAGACGAGGTCTTCCCCTTCCGCGATTTCCCTGCAATATACTTTCGAAAACCCGTCGAGCCGGAGCGTTTGGGTCCATCCGCTCTACATGGCCCAACCATCGTAGCCTCACGATGCGTACTCTTCTGGGTATGCCCATGTACAGCTCATACAGCTCGTTGTGGTATCTTCTTCTCCACACATTGTCTTCGCACACGGGACCAAAGATCATTCGGAGAATTTTTCTTTCGAAACGACCAAGGGTTTCCTCATCCGCTTTCGATAAGGTCCATGCCTCCGCGCCGTACAGCAGGACTGGGATGATTAGGGTCTTATACAAGGTTACCTTGGTTTTTCTGGAGAGGGTTTTGTTTCTCAATTGCCTTCTTAACCCAAAGAAGCAACGGTTGGCAAGAGTTATTCTCCGTTTGATCTCCGCACTGATGTTGTTGTCCGTGTCTACAGCGGATCCTAGGTAGACGAAGTCCTGTACTACCTCGAAGTTATGTCTATTGTGACGTTTTGTCCAATTCGTCGATGTTCTGTGTCCTTGTTTGATGACAGCATATACTTCGTTTTGCCCTCATTAACCATCAAACCCATTTTAGCCGCTTCTGTTTCAATACTCGCAAAAGCACCTATGACATCACGCTTTTTTCTTCCCATTACGTCAATATCGTCTGCATAGGCGAGTAATTGTACAGACTTTTGAAAGATTGTTCCTCTGGTGTTGACGTTTGAGTTTCTTACAATCTGTTCAAGTATGATGTTGATGAAATCGCATGACAGTTTGTCGCCTTGCCTAAAGCCTTTTTCGACATCAAAGGTCTCGGTGAGTTCTTTTCCGACCTTGACGGAGCAGCGTGAATTCTCCAAAGTCATCCTGCATAGTCGTACGAGTTTTCCAGGGATGCCGAAACTAGACATGGCTCTGTACAGCTCGTCTCCGTAAATACTGTCATACGCGGCCTTGAAATCGATAAAAAGATGGTGAATATCGATATTACGTTCTCGGGTTTTTTCCAAGATCTGCCGTAATGTGAAAATTTGGTCTATTGTGGACTTCTCTGGTCTAAAACCACATTGATAAGGACCTATCAAATTGTTGACGTGGGGTTTCAGACGTTCACATATTACTGCAGACAAGATCTTATAAGCGACGTTAATGAGGCTTATCCCTCTGTAATTGGCGCAATTGTGAGGGTCTCCCTTCTTTAGGGTCGGGCATACGATACTGAGGTTCCATTCATCGGGCATGCTTTCTTCCGACCATATCATGCAGATCTGCTGGTGCATGCTCCTTTCCAACTGATCTTCAGCTACCTTTAAGAGTTCGGCATCAAGGCCTACACACCCACAGTCTTATTTGACTTAAGTTTGCATATGGCAAGCTTAACTTCCTCTAGGTCGGGAGGATGGCATTCTTGATCATCGTCCAAGCTGAATTTGGCCAAGCAATTTGCCTGACAGCGGAAATTGTGTCTTCATCGCCGTTAAGCAGTCTGCAGAAGTTATCTTTCCAGATCTCAGTAGTAGTAGACTGTAACCTTACAACTATGTTCCCCTGCTGGTCTTTACAGACTTGAGTTCGGGACAACACTGCAACCTTGGCAGGACCTTTTTACCTTTTGGTAAAACTTCCGAATCTCGTTCCTGTCATGGCATCTCTCATCTGCTTCTTTTTCTTTATGAGACTTCGGTGTTCGTCTCTTCTTTTCTCCTTGTAAATCTCGTTATACTAACTGTAAGCAGCCCTTGCTCGCTTTTGCATCAACATTGGTCGTGCTTTTTGTTTGGCTGCATTCTTCATCGAACCATGGGTTTCGGTTTGGGGGGCCGAGTGAAACCCAGAATCTCAGAGGCAGTGGTTGTGATGGCTTCTTGGCATTTCTACCACTGGTCTACAATGCTTAATGCAGGCGGCATAGGATTCAAGGATAATTGAAGGGACACTCGATTGTAAAAGGCACTGGCAATCTCTTGCGATTGTAGCTTTTCGACGTCATATCTCTTCACAGCGTTAGTTCGTGTGAGTTGTGAACAAGATATCCTCATTCGCACCTCGGCAACAACAAGGTAGTGAGTGGTCCGAGTCAAAGTGGGACCCTCTTAAAGTTCGGATATCTATCACACTGGAAGAGTGTCTTGCGTCGATCGCAACAGTTATTCGATCGCAGAGGTTGTTTCTCAGATACGCAATTTAGCATGGTAATTGTAGCTCTCGTCTGATGATTCTGGAAATCAGACTAGAAAGTCGATTAGGAGTTTTGCTCTAAAGTAGCATGAGCCGCTAAACTCACAGTGAGATAGCAGTGAGCACTATTATGTTTAAATAACCTCTCCTAGTTGACCACTCACTTGCGACGGCCGCCGCAGCGCTCAATTTTGTTGTTTTACTCGTTTGTTTAAGGCACAATGAATTTGTTTTTAACGATTTCAGTGTGCATCACCGCACACTGCAGAGCCTGTTTTGCTGGCTCTTTTTCCTTTGGTATGAGGGTTCCTTCGCAGCATATGGTTATCGCCAAAGTGAAAACCGAAAATTTAAAATAATGTGTAGCTAATAGCATCTGATTCTTTCGCTGACTCATTAAATGTGTTTTTTTTTTAGACGAGTGGTTTTCAAGAACAAACAAAACGCATGAAATTTAATGTTATGGCTAAAAACAGCTTTATTATAAAGATAGGAGAAGGGTTAGGCATTATGTTTTAAAATCATTTCGGGCATGTGGCTGGTGCGAAAAAATTTCAACTGAGAGGTACCAAATTTCCAATAACACGCCGAATATTCTCATCCAATTCGTCAATTGTTTCGAACTCATCTGCGACGCGACTTCACATAGCCCCTCAAAAATAGTCCAGCAGTGCTAAGATCTTAGAGGCCGCGCTATAGGCCCAAGACACGAGATTTTGCGTTCGTCCAAAGTTTCCTTCAATAAATTGGTTGTTTCGTTGGAACAAAATCATTTTGTGAAAATCGGGATCGGTAACCGACTCGTTTTGGGCCCATTCCCCGAACGTGTGACGTGTTTGATGGTCGTTCAGCTTCAATTCTTGCACAAACTTAATTTTGTAAGGCATCAAAACCAAGATTCTTCCTCTAAATATTCCATAAAGTGGATGGACATGCCAGGGATGAAAAATTCGGTACAATTGAACCGATTTCGATACAATTGGGTTTCCACAAGTACAAAAGTACAATTCGACAGAATTCAGTACAATTAACATATCTGCGAGTTTGATATATTTCATGAAGAAATAAGAGTAAACTTATAACTGATTGAAAACGAAGTTTTCAATTTGCTTAAAAATAAAGTCATTAATTCATCATCCAGCAATCTTTTAATCGCAGCTGCCATTAACTCTTCGTTTACAGTTTCCTTTTAAGTCATTGACTATTTTAAAACTGACAATGCTCCTGCTCAAAATCTGGACTTAATGTCAGTATCGTACTGTACGCTCATGGTTTCCATCTTAGTTCCGTACAGACGAGAATGTGAGACTCAATTCGTCAACAGTGGACTTTACAGAGCCGGCCTTTTCTTACTGAAATTGATGAAATGGACTTTGACTACCTCTAGTTCCGGTAAGATGACGAGCCGTGGCGCGCAGTCCATGCCACTATCTTTCATTCGCTCACTAATTTCTCAAACCGTTTTATCGCTGGTTTTTGCTGGACAATTAGGCGCCTCGGAGCTGCAATTTCAACCTTTTGGACTTTTTTTTGTGGGGATCGATGTTATCCCAACAGTTCAGAAATGATTCTAGCACTCGAGGCTAATATTATCGAAGAAACCCAAGAGCTACAACTCAAAGTCCTTAACAAAGTCGTGGAAGCCACCTTAAAAGCGTTGTGTTTCATAATTAATATGGAAATGTTTGTTTTTACTTGCGAAGCCTTAATATTTGGAAATATTTTTGCTTTGTTCATTTTATTGCGTTTACAAAAAAACAAACTTTATATTGTTGTTTTGTATTTGTTGATCAATGCTCTTTCTTTTTATACAAAACTGGTTTTCAATACAATTGGCACCATTTCAGTAAAATTTTAAAGTGTTTTAAGTACAATTGAAAAATTTCATTTTCCATCCCGACATAGCTCCAATTGTTACGGGTAGTGGTAGATAGACTCTTTCGAGTCTCTTTCGAGTCTCCTTCGATTCTCTGCTCGACAACAGCAATAGCGCCTTCGGTGCATACGTCTCAAAGGCACCCTTGGCAGTCATTAGTTGGTTTCTTTACTGTGACGCATTTTCGTTTCAACAAGTTGTAAATCACAACCATTCTAAAGAAGTTTCACTTCAAAAATGAGCCTTCTTTGAAAAGTTATAAGTTCTTAATCCGGCAAAGAAAACTGGAGTAAAAGTGATTGTGATAGGCAAAGCCTCACTTAAAATGTAGGCATAATTTTTGTCATAAGCTTCGAAGTATGATATTCCCATATTTTAGGGATAACTTTAGTCCGTTGACTAATTCACCAAACTTCCTTCGAAGCAAAAACTATAAGCATGGCTCTAAGCATAGCTCCATACCGAAAATTTCGTCTCATTAAGGATTCTCGGCATTCAAAATCACGTAAAGGTTTTCCTTAAGCTTCAACAAATGGAACACGAAACGAAACACCCTGACTAGTGCACACACATGTGTACTTCTAACGTTCTTTCCCTAATTTATAATTCATTAATACCCTTTGAATTATTTAAACCATCACCTGTTGACAAACGAATGAAAGAACTCCTTTTCCTCTCTTAAAATTGCAGCTGTCACTTTTTATTACGTGACCGAGTATGTAAATCAGAGCTCCATAAATCGATCCAAAGCCATTAGAAGTAACCACAGTTAACATTCGCAATGCCTTTTCAAAGCACACGCATATGCAAAGCAAAGCCATCCATTAGAGCTTTTTTTTTTTCTGTGGATAAAAGGGAATAATAAAAGAAATCTGAGCCTTTTGTCATGCATCTGTGAGTTTTGTTTCAAAGAAGTTAATTTCATTCATACCTTTCGTAGAAAAAAAACACAAAAGTCAGGTTTACCTCAACCCACAAGCACGTTGCGTTGGCTGTGTGATACTCCGCTTCGGGCTAAAGCAACAAAGTCTTGCAATTCTCTAGAATGTAAAATCACGTCCCAACCCCATTGGCTATATGTTCACCTGTTACGCAGCCTTGACCGCATAAATTAAAATGAAAAAGGAAAACAACGGAGAGAGAGAAGCGAGTATAAACGAACACAGGACGACATTAAAAAACCAAACATGGAACGTGCACATCCCGGTGGAAGCATTTTTAAAATGAGATGTCATCCGGATGACAGTGGTGCTGCACCATCATGTGGTGTGGTTAGTGATGACGGTACATTTTCGACTGTGGTTGGCCGCCTCTATAGAGTGGCACAAGACTAAATCAAAAGGAAGTTGTATCCTTTTCAGCTTTAGTGTGAAGTTTTTGTTTTTTTCCTTTTAATTTATGTCATAAGTATGATTGGAAAGTTGGCAGGAGGGCGTTGAGGTTTTTCAATGCTGCTAATTAGAGCTAAAAAAAGACTTGTCAACTAAATACACACTGAAGATATGCCATGCTGGTTTAGTGAGCCTTCGTGTTGTAAAGACTGACTCGTTGTTTAGTGAGGTAACCTTGAACAGTGGTGTGCGACCGGTTGGTGTGTATTTTAAGAAAACCTATGTTTTTCTATAAGTGCTTTGGCAAAACTGTTCACACTCTTTGTCAGTCATGGAAATCATTTGTAGACATGAATGTCAGCTTTGGGAAACTTTTTGTGTCGTGAGCACAAAGTTCTCTAATTGCCGTAAATTAAATATGCTCTTTGAATATGTGCAGGTGGAACGAGACTCAAGTTTGAAATTCTATAAAGGCATGACAAACTATCAAACTGAGAGTGTGAATGTGCTGCAAAGTGCTAAAAGTCACGAACCGTAAATGGACATGATTTTAGTTTGTACAAAGATGAATGCATTATCCTTCAATGGAAAAGCCATTGAAGTAATTATTAAAATAAAACTCAGCAGACTTTTGAGCTCTTTACCATACCATTCCAATGATTCTGAGCCTGAGGTTTTGTAAAAGTGTGAAGCCACTGAAGGAGAACTGTTCCACGCATTTTGATGGTAGCAAGAGGATTATTGAAAGTAAGACAATCACTGCCAGTTCTCTGTAGGTATGCGAATGTTAGAATGAGTGTACTCTTTCATCCTCATCATAAAAACGAGTGCTTTATTCGACATTTTTGTCTAATCCGATAAAATTCGACGGGTTTTGCCACGTAAATATAACCCCACGTATTTTACCAGTCCCAAATTATTCTATCGTCTCAGCGGGGAAAATACAAAACATTTGTAGGGTTTCAAAAACTTGGGTACTTAATAAATGGAACCCGAAAAGTAATTTGCCACACCACAATTCATTGCTTTTCTTTCAAAAATAAATAAATAAATAGGGTGGCGCAACAGAGCGAGACGCCCCAATGCCTAGCGCATTTCTCACAACCATGCCTTGTCAAGGAATGGAGAGGACCTACAATTTTCGGCCGATTCCGAACGGCTCGGCTAATCGAAAAAGCGCTTTTCATGGCAATGAATTTACGGAAAAGTAGGAAAGGTGATACCGGTGGAAAACCACTTTTGCCTCTGTTGGGGTTCAAGCCATGAACCTCTGGATTAACAGCAGACATGCTAACCATCACGCCAGCTGAAGTCAAAATCAGTCACAGAATTGCTCTATCACGTCAGGATTTGAATTCAGCACATTGAGAACTTTCAAAAGTGACTTAAGCATGTGTGTGGCCCCAGGGCCAGCGGCTGGCAGTAGCTGAAGCAGGCAGCGGCTGGCAGCTGCTCTCGACGCACTGCTGAATCTTCCTCCTCTTGATACCTACATCATGGGGTGTACTCTCAAGACCATTTCTCGTTTAAAGAGATGTGGTCTCTGGCACAATTGGTACTGGAGCTTTGAGGAACTCGCAAGCAGCATATTTTTTGACTCACGTCTAATGGATATGCCGTCTGACACGATGATCCCAAGGCTCAAACTGCGTCAAAATTACTCAGTAAACTTTTCTTCGGTTCAGGACTGGTTCGCTCCAGAATCTGAGCCAGGAAAGAACTGTTATCGTATATTCACAGATGGCTCCAAAACCGACGAGGGTTCTGGTGCTGGTGCCTTTGTTGAGAACGACGACATACGACTGCACACATCTTTGGGATCATACGCATCCGTTTTCCAAGCGGAGGCTTATGCTATCCTAATGGCCTTGAGCCACGTAACGAACAATGGATGGACGGGGAGAAGTATCTTTGTTTGCAGCGACAGCCAAGCTGTGCTTAAGGCCCTTCTCAACCCTCTAACTCTTCGAAAGTGATCCAGGAATGCAAGAGCTCTCTGAATGCGTTCGGAAGACTAAATTCCTTGAGTCTCATTTGGGTTGCTGGCCATTACGGCATAACTGGAAATGAGATCGCCGATGAACTTGCTAGGCAGGGATCTCAGACAGCTTTCTCAGGACCTGAACAGTCGCTAGGTCTGCCAGCATCCTCAGTGAGGGCTTCAATCAACGATGGGATCTGTGAAGAGCACAACCGTAGATGGCATGCCTTTATTGGATGCAGACAAACCAAGCGTATGCTCCCCAACGTTAGTAAGAAGACTGCAACATTTTTGCTAGCTCGTTGCAGAAAAGATGAATAGGTGAATCCCACCGAGAACGACCTGAGAAGACGATGAATTTTTAAGAGATGATTCAATTCATTTCTATACAGATGGTTCAAAAACCGAAGAAGGGGTAGGCTGCGGGGTGTACTCAAACCGACTTAACGTAAGTCTCTCGTTCCGCCTTCCAAACCATTGTAGCGTGTTCCAAGCGGAAATTCTGGCGATCAAAGAGGTCCTATCATGGCTAAAAGAAAACGTGATATCCTCAACGAATATCCGGATTTTCTCAGATAGTCAAGCCGCCCTCAAATCACTCGGCGCTGTTTCTACGAACTCAGTAACCGCCCTCAACTGTCGCTTATCTCTTAAGGAGATGGCTGAACAGTTCAATATTCACCATATTTGGGTGCTGGGGCACAGAGATATCGCGGGTAACTGCAAAGCCGATGAACTCGCCAGAGAAGGAACCGTTCTACCGATCTCAACCAGCAGGTTGAATATTGGTATACCAATCGCTACATGTAAACTTATGCTAAAGCAAGAGACAAATGGAACAGAACAAATCACAGGTGGAACAATATCACCACGTGCGTGGCTACAAAACTTATATGGCCAGGACTTGATCCACAACGCACAAGACATTTGTTATCCATTACCAGATTGCAAGTTAGCTCCGTAATCAATCTCATTACCGGACATTGTTTGATAGGAAGACACGCCATAAGACTTGGCGTTCCCTCTAATGACTTCTGCAGAAGTTGCTTAGATGAGGAGGAGGAGGAGACAGTACCACACCTTCTCTGCTCATGTCCTGCACTCTCTTTTAAAAGAAAGCGGCATCTGGGGAAATATTTTCTCGATGATCTAAGCGATCTGGCCAACACAGATCCGCTCCATCTCCTTCGCTTTATTAAAAGCTCCAAATGGTTTTGTTAAGTGAGGTACTCCCTCGCATAATTTCTATGGTATCACAATGGACCGATACGATACCCGTAGAAAAATGTTTTTTCTACGGGTATCGCCTTTCGCGAGGAATTGGCAAGTCCTCCGTTAGTATTCATTGCCATAAAAGCGCTTTCTCGATTAGCCGTTCGGAACCGGCAGAAAATTGTAGGTCCCCTCCATTCCCTCCACAAGGGATGGTTGTGAGAAATGCGTTAGGCCCAGGGGCTCCTCGCTCTGTAGCACCACCCTATTTATTTTTATTTTTTATCACAATGGACCTAGTATTGGTCTAAGTGTGTCGGGTGTATTCCTGACAGCCATTGTAACCTAACCTAACCTAACATGCAGAAAAGACTGTAGAAAGCTTATTGGCGTTGCCAGCGGGCACTTCTCTTTTGCCAAGCATTCAAATGTGTTAAGTTTAAGTGATACCACACTCTGTGAATCTTGTGGAGAAGATGAGGACACCGCAGCACTTCCTCCGTGAATGTCCTGCTTTTTCTCGCATGAGGTTACAGATACTCGGCGCAGACATGGTGAGAGCTGGTAACTTAAGCTCCTTATCATGGCAGCGTCTTTTGGCTTTTCTCCGAACATCTGGAAAGCTATAACAAATAGAAGGTTGCTAACTGGTAGTACAATGGACCGGTATTAAGGTCTGTGTGCTCCAGCTGGTATTTTAAAAACCTCCAACAGAAAAAAAAGCGGCTGGCAGCCCGGTCACACTATCGGCTGCTACTCGCTAGCATCTCTTAGCACACAGCTATATGTAGAAAACCAAACAAAAATTGTCTTTGAGGTTTATTTCCAATTTTTAAACCTATTTCAGATATTTAACACAAATTTGGAATGAAAAATTTACTAAGTAGAACGTGTAACAGTATGTTTTTCATTCTAGCAGACGCTGCTAGCAGCTAAAAGTTGAACATGTTCAACTTTGCCAGCCGCTGCTAAATACTCGCCGGCTGGCAGCGAGTGTGGTGAATTTCATTTTCCCACAAAGCAGATCAGTCGCTGGCTGGCAGTAGCGGCTACTCGACTCGCCGCTGGCAACCAGCCGTGTGTGACCCGTGTTTAATCTGATTCAAGTTTCTTTCTTTTTCAAAATATTGAATGACCGTGCGTTACAACTTTTGAAGTTAAATATCACAGTGATTTGATGTAATAGAGCCGTTTTGAGGCTTGATTTTTCGGCAATTTATTGGAAGAGCAATGGTTTATTTTAAGGTTAAAATTATTTGCATGATAAAACAAAGGCTAAAAACAACAAAAAACTTGATTTTTCGATTTTGAAAGTTCATTGTCTCGAAAACGTGACGTGAAAGAAGAATTCTGACGCTGCATTAGAATTTAGGACAATAAAAGGATTCCGAAAAATATAATTTGCTCTTTGAGGAGAAATCATTGTCGACCAGTGTTATTATCGAGGACTTTTAAGGCGAAACCCATGAAAAAAAAAAACAGCTGGATATTCCTGAGATTCGAATTTGAATTACTACGTAAAAGGCAGACATGCTTGCAATTGCTTACCACTATACGGGCACCATTTAGTGGAGGAGTTATCGGCTCTTGTCACGAGGCCCGTCGCGTCGTGACAATGTCGGACTAGGAATGCCGAAAATGCAGTATTAGACGACATCGTCGGGAATATTTTGCCACAGTTGATTAAATTATCAAAAATTTTCAAATATCTGTTGAAAAACACTCATTAAGAAGACATTTTCAGTCCTTTCTATTTGGAAAATGTTTGAACGCGGGCTGACCTGTTGATTTTGGTGATTAATTGCTGCAACCGAAGTGGATCGTCTTGTCTTTGGTTAACTCTTTCAGGTCATAGTGGAAGCCGCCTGTAAGATATAAACGAAATAATGCTCATCGTATTCCTTGCCTATACGTTACTAATAAGTAGTTCATATCTTCTTACTTTCTTTTGACTCTTATCAAACAACCTCGATCTAGCGGTCTTTCAAAAAGCAATGAGCTGTACAAGGTACTTTCTATAGAAAGGTTTTTGTTCTTTAAAGCCGATTTTCTACTTAACAGCTGAATCGAGTTCGATAAGCCCTAAGAGGATACTTTTCATTTTTAATTTGTTTCGCTAACCGGAATCTACAGCACATGACGACCCTCAAATACCTCAAAGTAAATGGTTAAGTATCATGTGTGTGCTAATACATGTATCTTTCAAAGACTCGAGCTGCTGATTCAAACAGATTAAAAAAAAACCTTCAGAAAAGCTATCTAGTGAGTGTATCATCATAGCCAACAAAGACCATATTATTGCTACGCATGGCCGACAACAAGGAAGGGGCACCATTCCATTAAGTCCTATGCCATTTTTCCATCATCGCCACTTTGATTTCATTTCCACCAAACTATACACGCAATCACAGTCAAGTGTAAGCAACCAATGACAAACTTAAACCAATTTCTTCCACCTACACAATCAATACTTTAGTTTCATTTTACCCAGAATAACAAATAAAGCCTCTCGAATATCTTGTCCTAACTAATCCGTCACTTAAAATTGTCTACTCGACGTAATCTTGTGTAAGTGTTAGACTTCCAGGTCCGATTTGTGACAATCCTAATCGATATAACATAAACCCAACTACCCCACCGCACTAAATGTAACAAAATACCCACACGATGGACTTCTTTTTCTTATACTGAAGACTTTTCGGGCAACAAGTAGCCCCGGTGAAGCTGCTGACTTTTTTTTCAGTTGGCTTATATTTTTTTTTTTCGTTGCTTAGCTGTAACTAGTGCGTTGCTACTGATCCACGGATAAGGGAAAAGTGCCTTGGCTACATTATCCCTTCAGCCTCGTATCGTCATGACTTTGGTAGACAAGAAATTGATTTTCATTCGATTATTTTTAGCCACAAAATCGATAGATCGGTGAACCACTACCATTTTATATAAGTTTTCTTTGAAGGGTGGGTATCGAAAAGCCTTATACCTTGGTGTCACCTTACAATGTCACAATGCTGTTAATTTTCCACCGACCGACGCGACGTTCGGTAAGGGCACACTTTCAGGCAGAGCTATTGTGTCCTGAGCTCTATTCATTCATCTTTCTACGGCTTAAGGGTTTTTTTGTACTGCTTTGGTAGTGATGGATACAGGGCTGAACTGATTCTATCAAGGGCCTCACTCAGATTCGTATTTTGGGTTGAACTGAAATGCTATTGATCACAACACCACCACTTGTGTTGGCACGAAAAGCTGCTGAATTGATTGATTGTTTAAAGAAGTCAACTTTGACAAGCAGTACCCAGCAGCTCTAACTGACAATTTGTCGGGTACATACGTACCACTGTGGTGTTTGCCTTGAGAAGCTCTTTCTTCATTCGCCTTCGAAGCCGGCAGAAAATTGTAGGTCCCCTCCATTCCCCCACAAGGCATGATTGTGAGAAATGCGATGGACCTTTTTCGCTCATTTTTTAAAGTTTTAATAATTAAAAAAAAAAGAAAAAACAATTAAGACTTTATTATGTATGCCATGAAAAAATATACTTTTTAAAAATAATATAGTATACGCATTAATTTGAATATGAACTAGAATAAATATTGATAAAATAATATTAATTTAAAAAATAAATCATAGCATAAAATCCTTTTTAGTTAAAACACTTATAAGCCAAACCATTCAAACGATCTTACTGTTATTAAAAAAGACATATTTTTAAGAATCTCTCTTCGTTGGTCCTTCTTCTTTGTGTTGTTTTCACTCTCTTTAAATTGGAGAAAGTTCGTTCGGGAGTTGAGGTTGAAACGGGCAGTGTAGCTAATATCGTGTTAGGAAATGAAGTTATATATCAAGATACTTTTCTTCGGGGCAGCTATCGATCGCTTCCAATGAATTCTTAGAGGAAGTAAGGTATTATTCCTTCGGATTAAATATCTCTTCCAAGTTTTTAATTCTTCAAGAACTGAACATAGTTCGGCAGCCAAATATGTTTGGTAAAACTCAAGAGTTTCATTAAATTTTTTAGCTGCTTTGTATATTTCAGACGAAGAATCCTTGAAAAGAACCGAAAACCTTTCTAGTATGTTTTCATGGTTTGTAAATTTTTCTCCAAGGTTCATTACATAGAAATCGAGAAAAGGATTGAAAACAGTAACACGAAAATATTTTTCTGTACTTGGAACCGAATGGTTTGAACGGTTCTTTTGTCGGTTCACTATTCTCTTATGTTTAACGTCAATATCAAGGACTTTAGCTATTTTTTTTGCATCTTCAAACACTTTCGAAAATGAGTAATCTTCTGCCCGTTTAATTTTTAGTTGATCCCTTAAATCTTTGGCGAGATTCATAGCTTGGACCAAGTCTAAATTCACTCTTTGAAACTCACGACTTATTGATAACGAGAGTTGTTAAACCATACTTATGTATAACCTTTAAGCTAATCAAAAACTCGAAGTCCATAACGTTTTTGGAGTTCTTTGCGTCACTTTCCAATGTTCTTATTTGGTCGAGAGTCACGAATACAAACGGAAATAGCTCCTCAAAATCTTGAACTGCTTGATATATTGAGATCCATCGCTCCAGATTCAGCCTTTTTAATGTCTTTTTTGTGGAGTTTCTTTGCTTTCGCTTATTGTTTTTTGCAGCATATCTTTCTTTTTAGTGAATTGGAATAGTTGTCAACTGCTTTAATTGTGGTTAGGCAGTCTCTAATGGCTGGTATTTTGCTGGATACAGACACAGCAAGGATTCAAATAATGTGCTGCACAATGGACGTAGAGAGCATCCGAGGCAAATATTGGCGAATAATTGCCTGAACACCATTGTATCGATCAGACAAATTGCTTGCTCCGTAGTACCCTTGACCGATCAAAAAACAAATGGCCAGATCACAATTTCGAATATTTTCCACTATAAACTTTGCAAGAGCATCACCTGGATTGTTAAAACAGTAATGTTTGGTAAACTGCTGTATTAGAGATTTAAAGAGAAAAGATTTTATTCATACCAGTCGTTTAAAATCGATATAAAAATGAAATTCAAAAGATTAGGTGATTTGGCGAAATAATAATTTCTTTCAGATGAAGTTGACTTTGTATTTTTCCCGTAGAGTGAAAGTAAGAAAAAAAAGAAAATAGGGTGGCGCAACAGAGCGAGGAGCCCCTGGGCCAAACGCATTTCTGGATGGAGGGACCTCAATGGAGGGACCTACAATTTTTTGCCGGTTCCGAACGGATAATTGAGAAAGAGCTTTTCATGCATCCCCCTGATCCCCCCTATTGACGCCACTGGCGCGAGATAATGCGCCCACCAAAAATTTAATTCTATGAATTGATTGCTTAGCTTGCGGTATTGCATGTAGCCCCGTCGTGTTGGCACCAAAAGTCGTTCACATCAACATCCTACAATTCAGGCACGAAAAAGTCATTAATCGTGGCTCCAAAGCGTTCCCCACTGACTGCAACACTGTCGCCAGCTTCATTTTTGTGGAAATATGGACCAATGATTCCCTCTACCCATAGAAGTACATCAAACAGTGACTTTTTGAGAGGGAAATGGCGTCTCGAGAATGGCTTGTGGATTATCGTGACTTAAATGTGTTCCCATTAAAACAAAATTTTAGCTTCATCGCTGAACAAAATTTTCATGTGAAAATCGGGATCGATGTCCATTTCGTTTTGGGCCCATTCACCGAATGAGCGATATGCTTGATAGTTGTCTTCAGTTCATGCACGAGTTGGGTTTAGGGTAAGGCAGTAAAGCAAGATTCTTCCGCAAAATCCTTCATAAAGCCAAAGCGGATTGTTCCAACTCTTGAGCTCGATGTCGGATAGTCTCATTTGGGTCTTCTTTAATACTCGGCTCTACAGCAACATTGGCGCAATTTGTGTGCGCTGTACGGCGGCGGCGCGTCGGTCGTCTCTGAGGATGCGCATTGTCGACCAGAGTAAAAATAGTGCGAAACCGTTCCATGGTTTCTCGAATTACCGACGATTATGTTGACCGGATACCAAACCACTTATTTGGTAATAAATTTGTACGATTTTCAAACATTGTTCTAAAGTGAGTATATTTATTTCAAAATGACAGCCCAAACTGATCATAAATCAAGCAACAACTGTCAAAAAGACTAACTCTAAGAAAAAAGCATTGCTAAATTCAAAACCACTTGTTGAAAACACCCTTTAAAATGAAAAAGTCCTTAAGTTTTCTATAAAAAGCTCTCTAAAGTTTTTGTTTTGTTTTGATAATGCAAATGCATTCTTAAAAATGGTGGTTCGTGCACACCATCACTGTCCCGCAATTTGGTTTCTGTACTTAAGAGAGACATGTTAAATATTCGCATGATTGAACATGATCCTCTATTCTGTATTAGAAAAATGACTCGAGAACTACCTACGTAACGTAATTTTCGAAGGTTTTAGAAATGTAAACACACCGCAACGATTTTCTGTAGTCACATCCCTCCCCTTCCCTAAATGTTACGGAGCATTTTTATACAAAAATGACAATTAAACTAGTTAAACTACCGAAAAGACTCGAAAATAAATTTGTTACTATTTATATCGAAAAGGATTACCAACTTTCAAATAGAAATAACGTGTAATTGAATCTTACACATAAACGAAAAGGATTGACGAATTGGAAGAATTTAATTCCCTGGTTTTTAATTTAAAAAAAACTGTTACGTAACGCATTGTTTCAATGCCGCTCTCACCACTCTAACGCATCGAAACTTTATCCAGATACTCCTCTACTCAAATTTCGTTGAATAGTACTTGAAAACGCCCTAGCATACTAAGCCAAAGGTCCAAATTTAAGATTGCTGGTGCATTTGTTGTCGAAATTTACTTGGAATAAAAAAATTAGTTTTGTTTAAAAATTACGGTTGTTGGTCTTTGTCTGGTGGCAGTGTATTCAAAAAAGCTTTTTGCTTGCGATGTTATTGCTTCAATATACCTCGTTCTTCATTTCATCGCTAACAACTGAATTCAATCGAATTTTTGAACATGCAGCAATTCCTGATGGCTTCAAAAAATCAATTATATTTCCTCTTCACAAAAAAGGAAATCCTGACGATCCATCGAACTACAGAGGAATTTCTTTCCTTAATACCAGTTCCAAACTATTCGCTGGGCTAATACACCGTAGGCTAACGCAATGGGTCGATGAGAGGAAAATTTTGTCAGAATTTCAGGCAGGATTCCGAAAAACCACATATACAGACCATATCTTCTCGCTTTATAATATTGCTGACTCTTACCTGAAGAAAAAGAAGAAATTGTATGCGTTCTTTGTGGACTTCCGTGGAGCCTTTGACTCCATTGTGCGAGATGCACTTTTCTACAAATTGTTTGAGCTAGGCGTGTCCACTAAAATCATTAATGTACTGAGGGCGTTGTACGATAGGAACACAGCATGCGTGTGGGATGGAGTTGCTCTATCTGAAGAATTTCCAACAACAATGGGGCTGAAACAAGGCTGTATTCTGAGTGCTTTGCTTTTCATTCTGTTCATAAATGACATAACGGATGCAGTCAAAGGTGGAATAAAGATTGGAGGAGTCACGATTCCTGGTCTAATGTATGCAGATGATATAGTGTTCTTCGCCGACTCCATAAATGGAATGCAATTGATGATGAACAGATTAGGAAACTACTGTAAGCTCTGGAATCTGGTAGTTAATATACAAAAATCAAAAATGATGGTGTTCAGAGATGGCGGGGGTAGACTCGCGAGGAACGAAAAATGGACGTTTAATGGGGAAGCTGTTGAAACTGTGCGCGAGTACAAATACCACGGAGTTCTTATAACTGCAAATCTAAACATAAAGAGACACTTGAAGGGAAAATTATCAGAATCAAAAAGAGCCATTTCTGCGGTATGGCAGCGCTGCATGAGCAACAACTGCATCGAACATAGTGCAAAGGTTAAGTTATTTCGCTCTACGGCAACGGCGATTCTCTTATATGGAGCTCAAGTATGGGGATATCGTTCTTTTGAAGAAGTAGGGAAGTTTTTGCGATACTTTATTAAAAGAATTTTTCATCTGCCGAAAAACACGCCAAACTACATGCTTTACTTAGAGACTGCGACACCTCCTATGATAATGGAAACTCTGATCATACACTTCAACTATATCACTAAAGTTATGGAGATGAAAGAGGACAGGATACCTAAGATCATTCTTAACAACATGATTCGTATGAGAGGATCAATGGTGATAGAGTGGGAGAGTCTGGCGACCGAATGTGGTACTAATTTGACGATTGAGCCAAATGAACAAACGTCTTCACTGAGAATTAAGTTCAACACCTTGCTTAAGAGTCTCGGAAGCTTCCTGTGTGACAGAAATGTAGGTGAAGCCAAATCCTCGTTGTTCAGAAACATATATAGTTGTCTTGAATATAACCTGGGAAACAACACGTATCAGCAGAACAGCAATCAAATCTATAAGATAAACATGGTTTTCAAAACAAGAGGCGAATTATTGGATTTGAACTACAAGCCGCACCGATCTGATCTTCCTATACTTTGCAGCCTCTGCAACATGAAAACGCGAGAAGATACATATCATTTCATTGCAATATGTCCAGTGTTGAAGGAGTTTCGGATTAGGTATTTTAAGAAGAACTGCCTAAATGAGGAAGAGCTGATTAACGTATTAAACGGAGAGAAAGGATGGGATGTACTAAATAGTTATGTTGTTACCGCTCTACGTTATAGAAATTCCATTATTGAAGAAAATTTTTAAAATATTAATTATAATTTCAACTTATCATACATATAAAGATCGTTTTTGCTTTTTATTCAGATATATTTATTTTCAAATTGTCAATCTGGTAGACGGCCATAGGCCAAACCATTTTAGACTTAAGTATATAAAAAAAAAAATCATGTGAAATTTTTGAAATTGAAAATGAAATAAAGTCATTTAACTAACTAACTAACTAACTATACCTCGTTCTTTATTTTAATGCTTAGTAACTTGAAACTGTCGTCTTATTTGTGGGCCCTTCAAAAGCAAACTGCAGTTCGACCCTGTTATAATCGCTACTTCACTGCGGAGTGCTGACAACCAAATATAATTTACCTTTAATCTGGCTATGGTAGGTCGATAAGCTCTTGGCAGTTTATTTGTTCTTCTGTTGGCAATGCAAATTTTTACAAACCCCTTAGTTAAGAGACGTTTAACATTCGACTTGTGAAATGTTGCCATTCATCGTAAACAGCAGAAGCGTATATCCGATTAAATCATTTGCTTGAGTGTAGCCACCTTTTTGTCGTAACAAATACTGACTTAGCCAATTGCTTAAGTATTATATGTATGCCAAGCTAAACAATGAAACTTTAGTTTACATCGATTAAAGTGTCAATTTTTCCAAATGAAATTGTCATACAGTGTCCATGGGGATTATAGCTTCATTTTCGTGAAAGACTTTCTTGGTCACGATCATGATTCATGACCGTTCTTGTTTCATTTACTAACAGCAACAATGTTTGTAATTGTCATCAACACAAACAACTACTCCCCCGTGTAAATAATAAAAAAAAGAGAAATATCTATGACAGTTCGGGGACAATGAAGACTCACCAAACAAATCCATTAGGATTTTGTGTGTCCATTTGAGTGCGGCTTTGCGACATAACATGTGAAAGATGCCCGCGGATTTGTGATGCAAAAGGGATAATAGAAAACCTTAACCATTACGTGCTATGCGATGGCGTGTTAAAAGAAGGGTGGCGAGAGCAAGGTTTTCAGTTTTCACAGTGACAATCTATGTCATTCACCGAATGAAAATGCTTTGTGACTGTAATGGCATATGCACTGTGTCCTGGGGCACATGACATTGAAAATGGACAGCAATAGTGAATGAATGCATTACAGTGCAGTGCTTGCGAATGATGTGCAAGGTTAGGTGGGGGTTTTTTGTTTCTAAAAACACAAAACTCTGTTGAAAGGTTGTCAGGATTGTGTTTGTTAATCTTTTTTTTATTTGTTTCGTCGTTGTCGTTGGTGGCCTTCAAAAAGATTTTTTTTGTTCTTCCATCAGTTGCAAGAGAAGGGGCTTCAAAATACTCTGGTTATCAAGAAATTTCACGTTAAATGATTGTCAAAGATTACAAATGGCCGGGGTATTTAATTTTTCACTTATCGAAACGACATAATTTTTGCGAAGGAAGAATTTATTCATTTCTGTCATTGCTCTTTAGCATTTTATATTCAAACAAAATATTTTTGTAAGCTTAACAAAAGTACAAACCATAAGAACACTTTCCTTAGACCCTTGGGTACATGACTGACGAGGCAATTCCACAATGGTTTTGATGATTCCGAACTATTTTCATGTATCCATTTTCACCCCAGTGAGCGCTCCAGGAATTTTTCACCAACCAATAATCCTTGCCATTTTCATTGCCATAGCCAACAACCAATACAGCATGATTCAAGTTGTGGACATTACATTTTGGTTCATAGTAAATACCGCGTTTGTAGTACGCAAAGGATTTTTGACTTGCATCTATTAAAACAGATACTGGGCCAACAGTTGCAACTGCTTCCATTGTCATTTGTTCGTTACCAAAAGGAATAACTACGTAACCTTTACTTGTTGCGCCAATTGTGTTCCTTCTGAATCTGCATGTTCCATCTCGTGCTTCATATTTATAGGAAGCCTCGGTATCAATGCCACCGTTGCTCGCGATGTATTTAAATGCCTCCGATGGCCAACCTCCTTTGCATCCGAGGTTTCGAGAACGGGAACAGTCCACTAAGTTCTGTTCGGAAAGTGATACCAACTTCTTGGTTCGGCGGAAATGTTGTCCTTCTAAGGCACCAGTAGCAGAAAACGCCCAGCAGGAGCCACAATTACCTTGTCAAAAGAGAGAGAAGAAAAAGACCTTTATCCCAATTTCAAGTGAAATCAGTGGGTGTTTGTGTTCCCACCTTGATTTTTTACTTCCGTTACGGCGCCATGTTGAGCCCAGTTGACATAGCTTGGAAATTGTACATTGGCTGGACTTATGAACGTAGCACCTCTTTCATCACTGTGAAGTTAATATATAAAGTGATTAGAAGTTCTGTTCAATTTTATTTCATTCTATTCGACTTTGTTCAATTCCATGCAACTCTGTTTGATGTCATTTAACTTGTTTCAATTAATCGATCAATCAAAAAGAGAGTCATGCGAATGCTTCTTGGTAATTAAGTTACTCTGTGAACTTGGCATCACTTAAGTGATTTTATTGGGGACTGTAGCTTAGTCGAAGAACTTAAATAGTTCGATGATCTTTTGTCGATTGTTTTCTTACCGAGTAAGGTTGCCATTGATGCCCATCATAGTGCTGGTTACCTCGTGATGCAGCATGTCAGTGAACGAATTCACACCAAGTTCGAAAGTAACCAAACCCAGCTTAAACTTCTCATTGTGTTCGTGGATCATTTTCCAATTTCTCTTGAATACTTCTTTGCGGAAGTCGTTTTCGTCATCATTTTCATATTTCTTATCATGAGTTACCTGAAATGGAGATTGTGTGTATCTGTAGAGTATGTGCTATAAAAGTCTTCAACAAGTCAACATTGGGTGCATTTTTCCCACAACTCAGCAGTTCTATAATCAGCTCAGCTCAGCAATGCAAAGCACTTTTTAGTCTTGTTGATGATTTGATGTGTTTTAATGGGAATTTTATAGTCATCTTCACTAACGACTCTCAAAAGAACGCTGTACTCACTAATGCAACTTTATTCCATAAACTCCATTTACCAGCCATTGTTGTTCACTTCTGAACACTGACTAATTTTTGTTCACTAATCGTTGTTGTTTTCCCATGTGCGATGTTTAGCGATGTTTTGCAAACATGAGTATAGATTCCCAATAAAACACTGCTTATGTTATCAGCGGTAAGGTGCATTGCTTAGCTGAGTATAAAACAGCTGAGTTGCGACCAAAACGCACTTAATGTCGAACGTAATCTCCGTGGAAGAACTATAAAGTTGCTTTTAACTCTTATTTTTCAATAGACTTACCTTGAACAACTGCCACTCTTCTTCAACGATAACATTCTCCAAGTCCTCTACGAGATTGTCAAAAATATTTTCTTCTGCATTGACAGTGACTGTTATTAAGGCAACAAGTACGATAATTGCACGCATCGTAAGTGATTTTTAGAAAAATGAGACGCTTTTGTTTAACCAAAACGTACCACCGAGTCAAAAATGAATATGATTTACTGATTTTACTGTCGGACTGGACTTTCTTTAGTGGACTTTCGCAACTGAATAAGCATTCACTACAGAACAGAGTTACAGGAAGACTCTAAGACAATTCTTAGTTGACGATTTATTTATTATATTTGAAGTGAAACACTTTCTTTTATATGACTAAATACGTTGTAATCTTACTTTGCAGTTGTACTCGATACAAGAATTATGACTCCTCATTGTTGTAAAACTCGTCTGAGTGGATACTGGAATCGTGTTGATAATGTACACTGCAGTATCCCATGTTTTTATGTACGAACATTTAAAAAAAAATTGTGATTGTGAAACAAAGGCACTTTTCCAAAATTTTATTTCATATTTTGCGAAGCCTAAAGCAAATCTCGTTGTCGTTCACAAAATTCCTTGCATCAATTGGTTGCGGTGAATGAAATAAAATTTATTAAAGTACGAGTATGATGAAAAATTCATCATTGAAACAACAGAAGGCATAATTTTTTGTTCAAAAGCATAGAGTCGCAATGAACTTGACAGAAGTGTAATCACAAAGTTTTATTTAGAACAATAAAAGCTGACAGTAGATTTACAGTCATACCCAAAGAATTTGTATTCAAAATGAATCACTCCCAAGACACAAAGTTCGGTTTCCTACAAAGCCCATGTGTCCATTTTTCTCGAGTGCAGAGAAGCTATATCAATACTCATGAGTACATAAGCAGGTTAGGTTAGGTTAGGTTTAAAACAAACATCTTTTCACGCTTTCATTAAAATCTGGAATATTCCCCACTCTTTGGAAAAAATCTTTTATCATACCTGTTTTCAAAAAGGGTGAAAAATCCGATATAAAAAACTACATACCTATTTCAAAGCTCTCATGTTTACCTAAGGTATTTGAACAAGTAGTCTGCGAAAGCGTATCCTTTTTTTCAAGGAATGTTGTCTGCCACCAGCAGCACGGATTTATGCAAAGAAGATCGACGACTACCAACCTTCTATCCTTTCATCATAAGTGTTCCAATGCTCTTGAATGTGGGAACGAGCTTGATTGCATTTACACTGACTTCTCTAAGGCGTTTGACCAACTGTCTCATAACATCATATTTTATAAACTAAAAGCTTTTGGATTTCCCACAGTATTTATTGCTTGGATAAGCTCCTACTTAAAAAATAGGACTTATGAAGTCAAATTTCGTAACATTTTGTCAAAACCTTTCAATGCTATGGCTGGCGTGCCACAAGGTAGTCATCTTGGCCCCTTGCTTTTCAATATTGCTATAAATGATGTAATTTCTTGCATCTCCTATAGCGACATTTTAATCTTTGCTGATGATATGAAGATTTTTAAAATCATCAAAAATGCTTCAGATCGCGACTTCTTACAAAAGATATTGATAGTTTTGTTGTATGGTGTTCAATGAACGGACTAACTTTAAACACTTCCAAGTGCCAAAGTATGACTTTTTCCCGCAAAAGATCTCCTAGCATTGGAGAATATTCAATATCGCAACAATCTTTATCACAAGTTTCTAGATTTCGTGACCTCGGTGTTCTTTTTAGTACCAACTTCGAATTTAATGAACACATCAACCTCATTATTAACAAAGCTAATTCAATGCTTGGCTTTATTAAGCGATGGGCAAAGGAGTTTAATGACCCTTATGTCACCCTCTCTTTATACAACTGTTATGTTCGTCCCCATCTAGAGTATGCTTCTCAGGTGTGGTCACCATTGTATGATATTCATAAATCACGAATCGAAGCAATACAGCACAGATTCGTACGCTTCGCTCTCAAAGGCCTTCCTTGGCAAAATCCTTTCAATCTCCCTCCTTATGAAAATCGTATTCGCTTTTTAAATCTTCAAACCCTCTCACAGAGAAGAATCAACAATGATTTAGTATTTTTTCATCAATTAATAACCGGTATAATTGATGCTCCCGACTTGCTCTCCCACATAGGATTCAACTATCGCGGAGGAACTCACCAACTACGTAATTTAGAGTTTATACATCGCTCCCACCCAGCGTTGCCGCTGTGCCACTTTAGTGTCAGATTGCCACTTTTTTTTAGGCTGTGCCACCGAGCCACCACCTTTCAGTCTGTGCCACTTTTTTAGCATTCCCCACAAGTAAAACTAAAGTTAGCAATTCACCATGCCATTTTACCATAACCTTTCATATCTTTCATGCGTACAAAAGTTACTCAAAGTACTCAAAGTTTTAAAGTTCAACACACATTGAACAAAACTCATTTAAAAAAACGAATCCCGAATATTTGGCACATAGGCTGTGTAAGTCACTCCTAAGTCCTAAGCTTAAGTCAACGAATCAGCGGCCGAGGTTTTGCCGCGAAATATAGAGGAATTTCGTCGAAGTGTTTCTGAAGGTTTTAAGCAAGGTGGCAAACTGCAATGCGATTTCTTCAACATCATACTTGAAAAGATTGTAAGAAACTCAAACGTCAACACCAGAGGAACAATCTTTCAAAAGTCTGTACAATTACTCGCCTACGCGTGGTAGAGTGTTTGGTAGAGAGGCCGGATGCGTGGGTTCGAATCCCGCTCTGGGCATCTACTTTTCTTTCAGCCTCCCAGTTTCATATGGACGCCGCCCTTGAGGTTATATATGTGAAATTAATAACAACTTATTTCCAACTACTGCAACACAAAAAAAAAGGGAAGGCTGCTACTCTGGTAGTACAATGGACTGGATATTAGGTCTGAGTTCTCCAGATTAGCATATAAGCCTCCTCTTTTTTTATTATATAAAAAAAAAAAAAAAAACTCGCCTACGCAGACGATATTGGCGTTATGTGAAAAAAAAGCGTAATGTCATAGATGCGAGTATTGAAACAGAAGCGGCAAAAATGGGTTTGATGGTCAATGAGGGCAAAACGAAGTATATGTTGTCATCAAACAAGGACACTGAACATCAACGAATGGGACAGAACGTCACAACAGACAGACATAACTTCGAGGTAGTACAGGACTTCGTCTACCTAGGATCCGCTATAACACGGAAAACAATATGAGTGAGGAGATCAAATAACCCTTGCCAACAGTTGCTTCTTTGGGTTAAGAAGGCAATTGAGAAACAAAACCCACTCCAGAAAAATCAAGGTAACCTTGTATAAGACCTTAATCATCCCAGTCCTGCTTTACTGCGCAGAAGCTTGAACCTTATCGAAAGCAGGATAAAGTCCATGCTTCCGCGCCGTAAAGCCGTAAACCTTTGGTTGTTTCGTAAGAAAAATTTTGCGAATGATCTTTGGTCCCGTATGCGAAAACAATGTGTGGAGATGAAGAAATAACAACAAGCTGTATGAGCTGTACCGCGACATGGGCATAGCTAGAAGAGTACGCATCGCAAGGCTACGATGGTTGGGTCATGTAGAGCGGATGTACCCAAACGCTCCGGCTCGACGGGTTTTCGAAAGATTATTGCAGGGAAATCGCGGAAGGGGAAGACCTCGTATATATACTTTGGTTCTAAAGCCGAAAATTGTGTTGTAAGTTAAAGATTACCGGAAAGTGAACTTGTTGAAATTAAGAAAAATATTCTAAGCTATTACAAAATACTTTGGGATGAAATATTTAATCGATTTGACATCAAAAATGAAAAACTTTCTATTTGGAGGCATTAAGACCCCAAAGTAATCAAGTCGAAATAAGAGTTCACTTATTTTAAACTAGTTTCCGTTCTTATAATTAAACCATAAGTCCCGAAAAGGTAATCGAACAATATAAATTTTTTAGTTTGAAATAGGTAACATTAAAAATAGTTTGAATGAATACCTATTTTCCGACTTATATGAATTTGTAGCAAAAATATGAACCTTGCCTCAAAGCAGTGCCTGCGCTGAGAAGGTTTTTTCCAAAATAACTTTGATGAAAAGTAAACTCACCAACAGATTGAAAACTGAAACTTGCGAAAATATGTTGGATTCCTTAAATTTAGTAAGCAAATGTGACACAGCTGAATGGAGTCCTGATGAGCTTCTTATAAAAAAATATAGGGAAACAACCATCACAAGAAAGTAAGGTGCAATACGAATTCTTTTTAATAAATTATTATTTATCTCTTTTTTATTATTTATTCTAACTTTTATTTATTTATTTGTGTTGAGTTAACAATAAGAAATGAGCTGTTAAATTTTTAGTTTTTATCTTACGTTGCAATAAACCTTAAAATGATTGTTAAGGTTATGTGTTTTTCATTAATTTTATATGGTGATGTTTCGTTTTTGATTTCAAGTGCCACCTTTTTTTCTCGAGTGCCACTTTTTTTGCCACTTTTCCAAAATATCCAACGGTAACGCTGCTCCCACCACCGAACTAATTATGGAATGCATGAGCCATTAGCACGCATGAGTAGGTTATTCAACTCTAATCCTTTTATTGTTGATTTCAACATTAGTAAAAGTAGTTTGAAATTAATATTAAGAACCAGTGTACCATCTGCATGATTCATGTTTAGTAGATTTTTTATTACTGTAGTTTAATTTCATTTTTTATTTATAACCTTGTTTAGTAATGTTTCACTAGTTTAGTTTTTTAAGCAACAATGGTTTGATGGAGACTGTCAAAAGGCCAGAAAAAAGTCCTTCGCGTTCTTAAAATTATTTAGAAAATATAACTCTGCTTTCAAAAGTATGTATGCAAGAGCAAATAAGGACTTCAAACAGCTCTGTTTGGAGAAAAAGAAGAAACTAGATGAACTAAATATTAGCAAATTAAATTCCTCTAAATTTTCGGCAGAGTTCTGGAAAGCCGCCAAGTCAATCAACGGAAGAAGAAATTTTATTGCAGCATTGCTCAGAGCAACAGATCTGTGTCACTATTTTAAGAATTTGCTCAATGCACCACAATTTTCACTACCACATTACGCTGCCCCTTATTTCGAGGACGAGAAACTTGATGCGCCTTTCACGATTTACGAAGTAGAAAATGTAATTTCAAAAGCAAAAGCAGGAAAAGCCCCTGTTGATGACCGAGTCCCTGTGGAGTTTTACAAAAATTGTACACCAGAATTCCTTACCTCACTGACGGTGGAGTATAACAGAATTTTTGAATACGCTGATGTTCCGAAAAATTTTCAAAAAGCAATAATATTCCCTTTACATAAAAAAGGAGCCTATGACACACCGGAAAACTATAGAGGCATTTCGTTTCTGAACACTTCCGTCAAACTCTTTAGTACACTTATTTTCAATAGGCTTACCCAGTGGGTTGAAGATAAGAAAATTCTAAATGAATTTCATGCTGGATTCAGAAGAAACTATTCTACGGTGGATCAAGTATTCTGCTTGCGGAAAATCGCGGAGAGATTTAAAAGAAAAAAGCAGAAACTTTACGCCTTTTTTGTCGATTTTCGTGCTGCTTTTGATTCAATTGCTCGTGAAGCACTTTACTTTAAACTTTATAAGTTGGGAATTTCTGGTAAAGTTGTTAGATTGCTAAGAGCGATGTACGAAAATAACGTTGCATACGTATGGGATGGTGAGTTTATTTCCGGAGAGTTTTCTACAGAAATGGGAGTGTTGTATCTTGAGTACGCTACTCTTCATTCTATTCATCAACGACATATTGGAACAGATTGGAGGAGGAATCTCGATCAGAAATATGCGAATCCCAGGGCTTATTTTTGCGGATGACATCGTTTTTTTCTCGGATTCGGTTGAAGGATTGCAGCGTATGATTAACCGGTTGGAAGAATATTGCAGAAACTGGAACCTGTCTGTTAATTTGCAAAAATCCAAAATAATGATATTCAGAGATGGAGGCGGTCGATATGCTAATAACGAAAAGTGGACTTACAACCGAAAAAATATCGAAATAGTTCGTGAATATAAATATTTAGGTGTACTAGTCACTTCAAATTTAAACATGAAAAAACATTTAGAGCTAAAACTAGCGGAAGCTAAAAGAGCAATTTGTTCAGTGTGGGTTCGCTGTATAGGAAATAAGCACATCGAACATAGTACAAAGCTAAAAATTTTTCATTCGACCTCAGCTTCTATTCTTCTTTATGGTGCTCAAGTCTGGGGTTACACACAGTTTGAGGAAGTAGAAAAGTTCCTCAGGTACTTTTTAAAACGAATTTTTCGGTTACCAACTGGTACCCCAAACTATACGCTTCACTTGGAAACAACAGAACCACCATTGTTCCTTAGGACTCCAAAACTGCACTTCAAGTACAAAGTGATGGAGATGGATGAGCAAAGGCTACCTAAAAAAGTTCTTCAGGAGGTGATTTTATCCAGGGGAGATCTCGTCGAAAAGTGGGAGGAGCTAGCTTCGCGAGTAGGAGAAAATTTTAAATTTTCCCTCGATATGAACCCAGTTGACATAAGTCAAAAATTCAGCACCATATTAGAGAAATTGAGTCACACCATGCATGAAAATTTTAAACAAGAAGCACATTCCTCACAATATAGGCTGATTTACAGCAAACTAAATACAAATTTAAGAGAGAGCACATATTTAATGAACCGCCATCACATTAATATGATAAACGTTATATTCAAACTCCGATGTGAACTTATAAAACTAGATTACATTCCACACCGACCCGATCTGCCGATTCTATGTGATCTATGCAACCTCAAGGAGAGATAAGATGTGCACCATTTCATCGCCAGATGTCCCATTTTGAAGGAGTTTCGGATAAGGTACTTTGGAGTAGCTGTTATGGAATTTAGCAATACGTTAGACGTCCTAAATGGAAAACTAGGCTGGGAAATTTTGTATAATTATACTACCACCGCACTCAAATACAGGCAACGCATCTTCGAAGGAAACTTTGAAATAAACAAATAATTATTATGTATACATAAAAGTTCAATCATAATGTCAATCTGGTAGAGGTAGACGACTATTTTGGCCAAACCATATTAAACTTAAGTTAATCAAAATTGTAAAATTTTTTAAAGCTAGTTTCTTAAATAAAGTTTTCAACTAACTAACTAGTTTAGTTTGTTCTCTTAATGTTAATTTAATTTAAGTTTTACTTTGTTATATTTTTGTAATGTTTTTTTTATTTTTCCTTGTATACGTTCTCTTTGTGCTTGTGTTGGCGTTATTTACTAACCACTAACACTTGCATTAATGATGAAGAGCGTAGATAAGTGTGTACAGACGAGCTTGCTCTAAGTTCAGTGCCACTTAAGTCTCTGAGATGCAAAAAAAAAAAAAAAAAAATGGCTGTCAGGAAAACAAACTGACACACTTAGACCAATATTAGGTCCATTGTGATACCATAGAAATTATGCGAAGGAGTACCTCACTTAACAAAACCATTTGGAGCTTTTAATAAAGCGAAGGAGATGCAGGGGATCTGTGTTCGCCAGATCGCTTGGGTCATCAAGAAAATATTTTCCTAGATGCCGTTTTCTTTTAAAAGAGAGTGCAGGACATGAGCAGAGGAGGTGTGGGATTGTCTCCTCCTCCTCCTCAACTAAACCACTTCTGCAGAAGTCATTAGAGGAAACGCCGAGTCTTATGGCGTGTCTTCCTATCAGACAATGTCCGGCGATGACATTGATTACGGAGCTAAGAGTACATAAGTAAGTTTAGTCAATGATATTAACAAATACTTTCTAAAACATAGCTTGACCCACCAATAAGTTTTTTATTCCCACGGGGTTGGGGAGATTCTGAACGGTTAAAATGTGGAGAAAGCGTTTATCATGGCTTTTATTATTAAAAAGTGTCTATATACACACACCTACGCTACGGTGTGCGTTGTGTCTTGTGTAACACCGTTTCAATAAAGAAATTTGTGGGGTATACTGTAGGTCGTGTGAGATGTGTTGGTTTGTTTAAAGCAGAACTACTCAGTCATTTCTGATGAATAAGCTCAGGGTGTTTCATATTTGTAAATGTAAAAAGAGCCTATTGAAATCATTTGACATTTGAGTTGGAAATCATATTACTCAGCTCGTGCTGGTTCTTGTAAAACGAAATCTCAAATCTTTTGACAGAACCAAACGCTTCTTATAATATGACTATGGCCATCGAGAAATGTATGGAAACAACAGAAAAACACAAAAGAAGCCTTTTGCTTTACCAATCAAGAAGATTAAGGTGATGCCAGATAGGAAATACATTTTTTGTGTTTTTCTGAAAAAAAGACATTTTTTGGGAATCTGACGATAAAATTGACAATTATTGGTTGCAATAGAAAAACAAAATAAATTTTTTCATTTCTCATTTCGCATTTCTCAAAACCATACCTTGTTAGGGAGTGGAATGATGTTGCAAGATTAGGTGCTGGTTTTTTGTTTCTAAAAGCGCAAAACTCTGTTGAAAGGTTGTAAGGATTGTGTTTGCTAATCTTTTTTTTATTTGTTTCGTCGTTGTCATTGGTGGCCTTCAAAAAAATTGTTCGTTCTTCAATCTGTTGCAAGAGAAGAGGCTTCAAAATACTCTGGTTATCAAGAAATTTCACAGTGTTAGAGACGGTAAGGCAGCCGGGTCAAATGGTATACCAGCAGAGTTCTTCAAACATAGCACAGACTTGTTTAAAGCAAAAAAAAGGCGCTTAACATATTGTTTAAATTCGGAACTTTGCCAGACCATTTCTATGAAGCACTTATAATGCCAATCTTTAAAAAAGGCAACAAGGAAGACCCTTCGAACTATAGAGGAATATCTTTTCTAAATGCAGCTGTAAAAATATTCACAATGATTCTTCACGAACGATTGAACAGGTGGGTGCAAGAAGAAAACAAGCTGAGTGAATATCAAAGTTGATTTCGCAAAGGATATTTCACTATGGACAATATTTTCGTATTGCGATCGCTTGCGCAGTGGAAACACAAAAAAAAAAATCTTTATGTCTTCTTTGTCGATTTTAAGGCAGCTTTTGATTCCATCAATAGAAACGCATTGTTTTATAAGCTCCTCAATTTAGGAGTCTCAACTAAGTTTGTCCGAATTATTGAAAAATTGTACCAACAAACAACAGCATTCATTTACAACGGCAAAGAAAGACCGGATTGTGTTCAAGTTAACCAAGGAGTTAGGCAAGGCTGTAACCTTAGCCCGCTGCTGTTCGCTCTTTTCCTAGATGACATTGTAGAATGCCTTACTTGTGGAGTGGAGTTTGAAAATAAACGAGTGAAAGTTATTATGTATGCAGATGACATTGTCATACTCGCGTAGTCACCAACATCTCTCCAAATGATGATCAATAAGCTGCAATGCTATTGCAAGGTATGGAATTTGATTGTTAATACAGAAAAGTCAAAAGTCCGGAAAAATTTCGGGTGAGGAGCATTGGAAGTATGATGTAAAAATTATAGAAGTAGTGAAATCCTATACGTATCTTGGAATTGAGTTCACGTACAACTTGAAGCTAGAAAAGCATTTAAAAATAAAACTAAATAAAGCTAAAGCTGCAATTTGTGTGAACTGGGAAAGAATCTATAACAACAAACTAATTGCACCAGAATTGAAGCAAAGAGTCTTTAATGCTACAGCACAGGCTATCTTGTTTTGTTGATGGAGCGCAAGTGTGGGGTGTACAGAGATATGAACTAGTGGAATACTTCTTGTTGCGTTTTTTTCTTTAGAAAAATTTTCTTCCCACCAGTTAACACACCAAAGTACATGTATTATTTGGAAACGGGATTGTCTACACTTTTTATATCTACCCTAAAGCTGAATGCAGACCACATAGTGAGAGTCTTACAAATGGAGGACCATAGACTACCAAAAACATTTTTACAGTACGCGATTCTTCAAAAAAAGCTAGTAGTAAACGACAGGAACTTGCTAGCCGCGGACTGCGGCTTCACTATAAACTGGAATATGAATGCCCTTCAATGCAAAAGAGCGCTTTACGAAGTAATAGTAGTTACAGATGAAAATGAGAGATATTCTTTTATAGAAAAAGCACGTGCATCCACTGAAAGACACTATTACAATAAGTGCGTGTATAATCTTAACTCCAGCAGTAATCTCTACAGTCAAATCATAAGCACTTTATTTAAAATTAGAGGAGAGCTGATAAATCTAAACTTTAAGCCCCATCGTAGCGATGGTTCAGACATTTGCACGCTCTGTAATCTTCGACTGAGAGAAGATGTTCTACATTTTATTGGTGTGTGCCCTATGTTGATGGAGATAAGATGTGTTCATTTTGGGAAGAGTTCCTTGCAAGAAAACGAGGTCCGTAATTATCTGGATGGTGCAAATTGGATGCACCTTTATTAATTTTTCAACGAAGCAATGTCTTACAGATCTCAAATTATAAGAGAAAGCTTTTGTTCCAAAAAATGTTCATATCACAAACTAAAAATCATTTCAATTTTGATTACAAAAAACTAGAATCACTTTTGTTTTTGTTTAAAGTCATTTGAATTTTGTTTGCATTTTCAAACCTTAATATATATATAAAAAAAAAAACTGATTGAAAATATTGTTCTTAATACCTACATTTTTTGTTATAAAAAAGAAATAATCAATAAATTAACAATACAATTAAAAGCAAGTATGCCCCTGAGGCAGACGACTTTTCATGTCATGCCTTTATTAGTTATTCAAGATCAATGAAATTGTATCTGTATAAAATTATATAATTGAAGAATAAACAATATCTATCTATCTATCTATCTAAATCAACAAATGGCACTTCTAACCGAGGTATTTAATTTTCCTAATATCGAAACGACATAATTTTTGCGAATGAAGAATTTATTAATTTCTGTCATTGCTTTTCATCACTTTATTCAAATATTTATATTCAAGACAAAATATTTTTGTAAGCTTAGCAAAAACACAAACCATAAGAAGACTTTCCTTAGACCAATGGGTACGTGACATCTGAGGCAATTCCACAATGGTTTTGATGATTCCGAACTATTTTCATGTATCCCTTTTCACCCCATTTAGAGCCATAAGAATTTTTCACCAACCAATAATCCTTGCCATTTTCATTGCCATAACCAACAACTAATACAGCATGAACCAAGTTGTGGACATTACATTTTGGTTCATAGTAAATACCGCCGGTGTAGTACGTAAAGGATTCATGACCTGCATCCATTCTAACAGATACTGGGCCAACAGTTGCAACTGCTTCCATTGTTTTTTGTTCGTCACCAAAAGGAATAGCTACGAAACCTTTACATGTTGCGCCAACTGTTTTGCTTCTGAATCTGCATGTTCCATCTCGTGCTTCATATTTATAGGAAGCCTCGGTATCAATGCCACCGTTGCTTTGGACATATTTAAATGCCACCGATGGCCAACCTCCTCTGCATCCGAGGTTTCGAGAACGGGAACAGTCCACTAAGTTCTGTTCGGAAAGTGATACCAACTTCTTGGTTCGGCGGAAATGTTGTCCTTCTAAGGCACCAGTAGCAGAAAACGCCCAGCAGGAGCCACAATGACCTTGTCAAAAGAGAGAGAAGAAAAAGACATTTGTTCCCAATTTCAAGTGAAATCAGTGGTTGTTTGGGAAGACAAACCTTGAATTTTTACTTCCGTTACGGCGCCATGTTGAGCCCAGTTGACATAGCTTGGAAATTGTACATTGGCTGGACTTATGAACGTAGCACCTCTTTCATCACTGTGAAGTTAATATAAAATGATTAGAAGTTCTGTTCAATTTTACTTACTTCTTTGTTCAATTCCATGCAACTCTGTTTGATGTCATTTAATTTGTTTCAAATCTGTCAATTTTATGCAGTCAAAGTTTTATTCGATCAATAAAAAAGAGAGTCATGCGAATGGTTCTTGGTAATTAAGTTACTCTGTGAACTTGGCATCACTTAAGTGATTTTATTGGGGACTGTAGCTTAGTCGAAGAACTTTAATAGTTCGATGATCTTTTGGCGGTTGTTTTCTTACCTGGTTAGGTTGCCATTGATGCCCATCATAGTGCTGGTTACCTCGTGATGCAGCATATCAGTGAACGAATTCACACCAAGTTCGAAAGTAACCAAACCCTGCTTAAACTTCTCATTGTGTTCGTGGATCATTTTCCAATTTTTCTTGAATACTTCTTTGCGGAAGTCGTCTTCGTCATCATTTTCATATTTCTTATCATGAGTTACCTGAAATGGAGATTGTGTGTATCTGTAGAGTATGTGCTATAAAAGTCTTCAACAAGTCAACATTGGGTGCATTTTTCCCACAACTCAGCAGTTCTATAATCAGCTCAGCTCAGCAATGCAAAGCACTTTTTAGTCTTGTTGATTGATTTGATTATAGCCGTGTTTTATTGGGAATTTTCTAGTCATCTTCACTAACGACTCTCAAAAGAACGCTGTACTCACTAATGCAACTTTATGCCATAAACTTCATTTGTTGTTCACTTCTGAACACTGACTTATTTTTGCTCACTAATCGTTGTTGTTTTCCCAGGTGCGATGTTTTGCAAACATGAGTATAGATTCCCAATAAAACACTGCTTATGTTATCAGTAGTAAGGTGCATTGCACACTTAATGTCGAACGTAATCTCCGTGGAAGAACTATAAAGTTGCTTTTAACTCTTATTTTTCCATAGACCTACCTTGAACAACTTCCACTCTTCTTCAACGATAACATTCTCCAAGTCCTCTACGAGATTGTCAAAAATATTTTCTTCTGCATTGACAGTGACTGTTATTAAGGCAACAAGTACGATAATTGCACGCATCGTAAGTGATTTTTAGAAAAATGAGACGCTTTTGTTTAACCGAAACGTACCACCGAGTTAAAAATGAATATGATTTACTGAACTTACTGTCGCAGTGGACTTTCTTTAGTGGACTTTCGCAACCGAATAAACATTCACTACAGAACAGAGTTACAGGAAAACTCTTAGGCAACTCTTAGTTGACGATGTATTTATTATATTTAAAGTGAAACACTTTCTTTTATATGACTAAATACTTTGTAATCTTACTTGCAGTTGTGTTCGATACAAGAATTATGACTCCTCATTGTTGTAAAACTCGTCTGTATGGATACTGGACTCGTGTTGATAATGAACACTGCAGTATCCCATGTTTTTATGTACGAACATTTAAAAAAAAATTGTGATTGTGATACAAAGGCACTTTTCCAAAATTTTATTTCATATTTTGCGAAACCTAAAGGAAATCTCGTTGTCGTTCACAAAATTCCTTGCATCAATTGGTTGCGGTGAATGAAATAAAATTTATTAAAGTACGAGTATGATGAAAAATTCATCATTGAAACAACAGAAGGCATAATTTTGTGTTCAAAAGCATTGAGTCGTAATGAACTTGACAGAAGTGTAATCATAAAGTTTTATTTAGAACAATAAAAGCTGACTGTAGATCTACAGCCATACTCAAAGAACTTGTAATAAAAATTAATCACTCCCAAGACACGAAGTTCGGTTTCCTACAAAGCCCATGTGTCCATTTTTCTCGAGTGCAGAGAAGCTATATCAATACTCATGAGTACATAAGTAAGTTTAGTCAATGATTATAAACAAATAGTTTTTAAAACATAGCTCAATCAATGCGTTTGATATACCCACTGCGGGGTCAGGGACGTTCTGATGTTCTGAATGGTTCAAATGTGGAGACAGCGTTTATCACGGCTTGTATTATTGAAAAGTGTCTATATACACCACGCCACGATGTGATTCGTGTTGGATTGTGTAACACCGTTTCAAAAAATAAATTTGTGGGGTATAATGTAGGTCGTGTGAGACGTGTTGATTCGTTTAAAACAGAACTACTAAGTCATTTCTGATAAATCAACTCAGGGTGTTCCATATTTTTGTAAATCTAGAAAGAGCTTATTACAGTCATTTGAGTTGGAAATCATATTACTCACCTCGTGTAGGTTATTGTAAAACGAAACACTTCTTATAATATATGACTATGACTATGGCCATCAGGAAATATATGGAAACAATAGAAAAACACAAGAGAAGACTTTGGCGTTACCAATCAAGAAGATTAAGGTGATGCCAGATAGAAAATACATTTTTTGTGTTTTTTTGAAAACAAGACCATTTTTTCAGAATCTTAAAGATAAAATTGACAATAATTGATTGGAATAAAAAAAAACAAAATAAATTTTTTCATTTTTCATTTCCCAAAACCATGCCTTGTGAGGGAATGGAGGGGACCTACAATTTTTCTGACAATTCCGGACGGCTAACTGTGCTTGCTTTGCAATGTTATGATAATTTCATTTCTGAAATACATTACATGCAGTTAGAAAAATAATGGCCTTTTTTCCCCCTCAAATGGCTCGTGTTGGGTGGATATAGACACGTCCGTGTAAATATAACTCTGAATAATTTTCCTTCTTTTGAATTGCGCTGTTGCTTCTCTGTTGGACATTCTCAAAGTCTCAATTTAAGACAGCGATATGTAGGACTTTTTCATGAGATGATGCATTCTGTGCAGTATCTGATTTTCCCGCTTCAACATTGATTAGCAAGTGTTTTGCTTGTTGCTTTTTGTAGTTCCTCGGGTCTTTTCTTCTTTTTCCACAGGTCATGACACTTTGATATTTTGTGCATTATTTTGACGAAACTCTACTAAGCAAAAATAAATGATCACGGAAAAGAATTTTAAAGTTACAGTATTTGATTTTTTCCAACCAAACTAGAAATAAATACATATACAACTCAAAAAGTATTTTCAAAATCACTCTAAAACTTCTTTTTAAGATTGAGTAAAAATATATTCAACGATTTCTGAGCAAAAGCTACTTTAGGTGGCTTGAGATAAGCCCTTCAAACTGTCCGTATGAAAAAAGCTTTTTAAAGAAATATTCAAGATATCCTAAGGAGTTTTTGGTTACACCTATAAAAAAACTACTTACAAAGAGCTAACTAAGAGTATATTACGTGAAATAGTGTCTTAAAGTTTAATTTAAGTCCTTGTTAATTGCTGAGCAAGTTTTTTGAATAACTATTAAAGAGCTTGTGTGCTGCTTGGGCATCTGTATTGTCAGTTATTATATCTGTTAGATTTTTATAAAATTTCTTAACTTTTTAAATCATGCTATGAACAAATTGTGCACTCAATAACTAATATAATTTTGTTTATTTTCAGGTAAGTGCTGAAGAGGATTACAGAAAGAGAAAACGATAGAGGTAGTATAAAGTGGCTTAATTTTCAAAACCGATCAACGAACAATGTGTTAGCTCACGGCCAAACTGAATTACTGACCTTATGACTTAGGGATAAGACACAACTTGTGATGACTTAAATGTATTGGTTAGCAAATGTTTTGCGATATTCAAGAATGTTCAATCTCCCAGTCAATGATGAATGGTGATTAAACGGAGATTCATATTTTTACCGAACTCAATTTTCCCACACATTACAATACACAGAAATTCAAAAACAATGTACATCAGTATCTCCTTTCCATTCCATATTTCCTAACCTGTGTTTTCCAACATTATAAGGGTAGTCACAACCCCTTGAAGTGCATGTGAATTATAAAAAAATGATCAGGGCCCAGATCATGTAGCTTTTAAGAAGCTTTTCGCCCAATTGTCAATGGTTAGGAATATGGCCAAAAGATTGTTGAATGTAACTTCACTAACTGCAATAATTGATAAAATGATCTGTTGGGTGTACCACAAGGCAGTCACGTTGGCCTTTGCTTTTCATTGTTTTGGGTGTTGTCGCCGAGTACATTTAGTCGCGAGCTTCTTCGAAAATCTATCGATAGCTTTGGAAATTTGTATACTGAAAATGTTCTTATTGAGACGAAGTGCCATACTATGACTTTCTGGAAAGAATGGTAACCTGGTAAAGCTGTGTATATCGTGTCGGGTAATTCATTATGCAATATTTTAAGTTTTCGTGACTTTGGTGCTTACAGCAATATAAGTGAGCACTTCAAAAATTTCTGCAGGAAGAATTCAGGCTCGATTTCTTACTCACATGATAATCTAGTTCACCTTTCTGTTTATAATCCTAAAGTAAGTATAGGATCCTTACAGTTAGATCTCAACAATGTCTTAGAAGTATTGCATGATCTTAAGCCAAACGCTAAACCTGGCGTTGATGGTATTCCTGCGATAATTTTGAAGAGATGTTTCAGTTCTCTGGCTCTTCCATTACTTACTTACTTACTTAGGTGGGCATTACAGTTCGGGGTGAACCTGGGCCTCAACCAACATCCTTCTATAACGATTTTGATTTCGGGCGAGCTCTCTCCAGTTTCACCAAGTCGGTTGAGGTCTTCATCTACTTGATTGCGCCACCTAAGACGAGGTCTTCTCCTTCCGCGATTTCCCTGCAATGTGCTTTCGAACACCCGACGAGCCCGAGCGTTTGGGTCCATCCGCTCTACATGGCCCAACCATCGTAGCCTCGCGATGCGTACTCTTCTGGCTATGCCCATGTCTCGGTACAGCTCATACAGCTCGTAGTTGTGTCTTCTTCTCCACACATTGTCTTCGCATACGGGACCAAAGATCATTCGGAGAATTTTTCTTTCGAAACGACCAAGGGTTTCCTCATCCGCTTTCGATAAGGTCCATGCTTCCGCGCCGTACAGCAGGATTGGGATGATTAAAGTCTTATACAAGGTCACCTTGGTTTTTTCTGGAGAGGGTTTTGTTTCTCAATTGCCTTCTTAACCCAAAGAAGCAACGGTTGGTAAGAGTTATTCTCCGTTTGATCTCCGCACTGATATTGTTGTCCGTGTCTACAGCGGATCCTAGGTAGACGAAGTCCTGTACTACCTCGAAGTTAAGTCTTTCAATTGTGACGTTTTGTCCAATTCGTCGATGTTCTGTGTCCTTGTTAGATGACAGCATATACTTCGTTTTGCCCTCATTAACCATCAAACCCATTTTTGCCGCTTCTGTTTCGGCTCTTCCATTACTAATCATTTTCAATTCTTCATTGTCATCTGGACTGTTCTTAGATGAATGGAAATCCTATTTCTTGATTCCAATTTTTAAATTGGATTCCAAAAACAATGTAGAGAACTACAGAGGAATTTGTAAACTATCTGCAATTCCTAAGTTTTTTGAAAGCCTTGTCAAAAAAAAACTTGATTTCCTAGTGAAGGAGCATATAAGTGATGCCCAACATGGGTTCATCTCGGGAAGATCAACAACCACCAATTAAACATGTTTCTCTTCTTTCGTTGTTGAGGCTATTGAAAGTAAAAATCAAGTGGATGTTATTTATACCGATTTTAGCAAAGCGTTTGATTCGGTTTGTCACAAAATACTGCTTGAAAAATTGGAATCATTTGGTTTCCATTCAAGCCTCCTTCAATGGATCTGTTCCTTCCTTATAAAAAGGGTTCAAAAAGTAAAAATTGACGAATTCACCTCAAGGCAGATAAATTGTACCTCTGGTGTTCCACAGGGTAGTCATCTAGGTCCTCTACTTTTTATCATATTTATTAATGATATTGTTAGCTGTGTCAACTTCAGCAAACGCCTCATATACGCAGACGATCTGAAACTTTTTCTGAAAGTAACCTCTATTAGTGATTGCCAAAAACTCCAATTGGATCTTGATAATCTATTTCGCTGGTCTGTGTTAAACCGCTTGAATCTTAACGCCAAAAAATGTTTTGTGATTTCTCTCTCAAGAAAGAATCATATGCAAGAGTTTTCATATTATCTTGATTGCAACCCTCTTCAGAGAACTGAAAAATTTAAGGATTTAGGCGTACTTTTTGACTCCAAATTCACTTTTACACTACATATAGAAGCTATTGTATCAAAAGCTAACTCAATGTTAGGATTTATCAAAAGAAACTCAACAGACTTTACTAACCCCTACACTCTTGTGTCTCTTTATACCTCACTAGTAAGACCCAACCTAGAGTATGCAGACGTGGAACCCTCACCAACAATGTTTTTCCGATCGAATTCAGAAAGTTCAAAATAGGTTTACGAAGTATGCATTTTACAAAATGCGATGGTGCTTTCATCCAAATTCCACAGCTAGGCAGAGTCTTCTAGGTTTGCAGTCGCTCAAATTACGTAGTAGAACTAGTCATGACATAGTTTTTGTGCGAGACATTTTATGTTATCATATAAAGTGTCCTTCCTTGTTGTCCTTAATTTATATTTATGCTCCAGAGAGGCCGTTGAGGGATAGAAATCTTTTTTTTCAATCAAGGCACAGAGCTAATTATGGCATGAGTGAACCGATTTCAAGATCAGTAAGAGAGTTTAATGAAATTTGTGGTCATATTGACTTAGCTATCTCTAGAGATAAATTTCGAAATAAATTGTATTACTTATTTTTAAGAAATTGAAACCTATTTTGTAATAATGTGTAATGTGTAATCTGTTAAGCTCACTGTTCGTAGGTGAAATAAATAAATAAATAAATAAAAATGGTCCACCAAAGTTTGCAAAGAAGTAGTTCTTATCTATTCGAATATCTGATGCCAATGGCCTTGTAAAAATCAGTGCTCTGATTTTAAAATTTAAAAAATAATTTTCACATTTAAACTGGAAAACCATAAAAACATTTCCTCCACCTCTGAGTTTCACATGTGCCCACAAAAAAAAATTCCTTTCACACGACCTTAATTGCAAAAACAGAAAAAGGCAATACGAGCCTAATGGCGGGGATGGATCCACTCGACAGTCGTCGAGATACGACATTGATGTGGATTTCACACTCTCCTTTTTTAATTGGTTTCGTGGTATATGCTTTTTGCAAATAACTTTTCCTTTTGTTATGTTAAGGCTAAGGCTACAATTAAAAGTCAAATCGCTTACTTTCAAAAATAAAAAAATAATTGAGTTAAAATGGAGCCCTCTTAGGGCGTTTGTTTTTAAAGTCACAGAACTTTATACACCCGATCGAAAACATTGTATCGATTTCTTCTCTCTTGTAGTGTTCTAGTTCTATTTATGAACTGGAAAATTTAATATGTTTCCCGGAGGTCAACAAGTTTTAATTTCAAAAATTAAAGCTTACTCAGGAAAATCAGAGAGATACTCAAACTATAAGCCTTTCGTTCATCAGAATTGAGCTGTGTATTATTTTTCCTATTAAAAACCCCACCGAGGATAATGGTCATATAATTAAAACCAACACTGCCACGTGCTCTTTACTTTTTAATTGCGAACTCAACCTGCCCTCTGATTGAGTGATCTATGAGTTGAGCTGTCTTTTGTGCTGGCATTCATTAGTTCTTCTTTTTTCTTTTCCATAAATCCCATTTAGCTCTCAAAAGCACACAACACACGTCAGTCCGAGATAAAATCAATCAAATCATGAACCTAATTTCACTCGCTTTAGCTTCGTATCCGTTTTGACATCAGGTATATAATTTTAGTTCTAATTGATGGTTTCTCTAGCTATTGGTTAGTTGCGGCAAGCCTGAGTAGGAGTAACTGAAAATAGAGGTTGGTTCTGAATGTGTCTTAGCCAACGATGGGCCTTATACGTATACTGGAAACTGGACGGTGGCGGTGGACACTTTGCAATCAAATTGCACTCACGTATCTGCAGGTTGATTGTGAGAAATTGTAATTGAGTGAGAAAATACGATCTAATGGTTATTTAATAGCATACGGGAAGGAGATCTCGGGCAGCGATAGAGGTTGTGATTGGTTGAATAGTTGTGGTCAGGATTCGGTGTGTGTGTGTGTGTATTTCTAAATTGGTCGACAAATTAACTTTAAATAGGCAACATTTATGCGTTCAATTTGCCATTGCATGTCATTTGGAGAAGTTAATATAATGGAACATAATGCATGCGGGGCATTTTTAATATACATACAATATGTCGCGTATAACAGGAATGCCGTGATGAGGGGCGTAATTTTAAATTCAATTTGAATAGTTAATGCGGAATGCCATTTTGGTGATAATGACGAGTGATGTATGAGAAGGAAGGGGTGAGAGGGAGCAAATGCACTAAAGAAATGTAATTTTCATCGTAATTTCTGTATTTTTTTTTATTAACACACAAATTGATTGGCTCAACAGAGCGGGTACTGATCGAAAAGCGCTTTTCATGGCAGTGAAATGACTTAAGGAGAAGTTACCAGTTCCTCCTGGAAAAATAAATTGACGTTTTCTGGTTCGATCAACGAACTCTCACGTGATAGATATACAAAATGCCTATTTTTGTCTTTTTAAAATAAAAGTACTATTCAAGAGCCCCTTGTTCACGTGTACACGTATACACGTGTTACGGTTGAATGAATTATACGTGTGTTTAGTAGTACACGTACATTTATTATCATACGTGTAATTGTTTTTGTAACTCGTTAAATGGCGTTTTCTGTTCCTTTTGTTGCTGTTAAAGTTTTATCAATTTTTAGACACAATAACTTTAGTTAAAAATAAATAAAGAGCGTGGCGCAACAGAGCGAGAAGCTCTAGGGCAGTGATTCCCAAAGTGGTCCAGGTGGACCCCCCCCAGGGGTCCACGGGAGACTTGCTGGGGGTCTACGTAGGCGTGAACAAAAAATGGGGGTCCATAAGATGTTAATGGGGGTCCACGAAAATTTATCTGCTTTTGATAGTAAAGAGCAAAAATGTAAGCATAGTTTTTATAAGGGCCTACTACCTACATTGTTTTAAGTACCTAACTAATCAGATAATATTTCAATAAGGCAAGCGACTGTTACTTGTCCAAACTTGCGTATTCGATATTACGTACAATTTCGTGTACAGACTTGCAAAGCGCTATCCGCCCTCAGACATGAACTTGATCGCCACTATAAATACTTCATGCCAATGGCGAACTCATTCATTTGTTTCCGGAATTTCGAAAAAAAGGTGTGAGAAAATTTATATCATCAGTGTTTGCTAGTGCCGGAGAAAAGTAAGTACCTACCTTTTTTTGATATAGTAATTAAGTATTTTTTTTACGTGTACTAATCGTTTGATCACAACTGCTCTTATAGATAGGTAACTTAGTAACTTACAGATATTTTGATTGTCCTCTTTCGATTTGAAAACAAACACAGCACGTTTTATTCAATAGTTTTTTTTCACAGGAGAAGCACTGCCTCTCTAAAAAGGCCGAATAAGCAATATTTCAGAGCAATGAATTTTTTAATTTTTCTTGCAAATAACTACTAGTTTTATAAACAGTAATTTCACAATCATTTTAAATTGATTTTGAAGTAACTATTTTATCAAATTTCCTTTTCGGAAGAGCGGGGCTTGAGCTTCGATGCCAGTTTGTCACGTTTTAACAATGAAGCCGCAGACAAAAAATACGCAAATACACGGAGCGCGTGAACTCATTGATGAAAAGTTGGTTATCGTTTTTATGGACAATTTTGCGATTTCGACTTTTATTTTTTCCTACACAAATATGATCAGTATTCGATACTGAGCACACCAATTTGTCTTAGCGGTTTATTAGTTGGTTCCTTTACAAGCCGTAATTCTATTTCCGCGTGCTGACAAAGGCTGCGGTGTGATACCTATAATAATAGAATGTATTGATGAGGATAACCATACCTACAGTCAACATTTAAGTGCCCTGCGACTTCAAAACCAGGTTTGAAGATATGCTGACGATGGATATACCACCATGGATCACAAATCCATTTAATGAAACGGAAGTGGCCAATGTTGTATTACAAGAGGAGCTGCTCGAGCTAAGCACCAATGAGGAGCTGAAGCTGAAATTTAGAAAAGGCTACCAAACATTGTGGCTGCAAGCAGAAATACCCGAAAAATATCCTGGACTGTGGAAAATCGCAAGGAAATTTTGAATAGCTTTTCCCTTGTCATACCTTGCGAAAGGAGTTTAAGTGCCTTTGAAAACCTCTTAACAAAAAAAAAGAAGCAAATTAAACACCACAGGGGGGGGATTTGCGGTTATTGCTCACAAAAATAAAGCCAAACATCAAATACACCTGAACTCCATCAAATGACCTGAACCTATATTACCTTATTATTTTTTTCTTGTAATTCTATTCTTTTAATAAACTAAGTGTTATAAAATGTACCATTTTTCGTTTTTATTTTACCTATCATAATAAAGGGACAGATCTCAGAAGCGACACAATTTTTATTTTTTGGTGACTTTAAGAATGTGGTAGAAATGTAGCAGCAAGGGGTCAGTAAAATTTTGAAAGTGGTCAGCGAGAAAAATAAGTTTGGGAACTACTGCTCTAGGGCCTAGCGCATTTCGCACAATCATCCCTTGTGAAGGAATGGAGGGGACTTACAATTTTCTGCTGGCTCCGAACGGCTAATCGAGAAAACGCTGTTCATGGCAATGAATTTACTAATGGAAGGCTTGGCGATTCCTCGCGAAAGGCGATAACCGTGGCCTCTGTTGGTAATTGAACTACGAACCTCTGGGTCAACAGGAAGATATCTTGCTATCTCGCCCCGAGTACCGCAATATAACTTTAGTTCAATCCGACACAATTTGGGAGAAGTAAGGACCAAAGGCTTAGGTTCTTGAATACAAAGGCCAAGTTCAAAACTGCGCAATTACAGATAACCAACCTTGTACTGTATACAAACCAGCAGTTTTCGCAATTCACAAGCTCCTCGAGTTTCTAAGCTTGTCCTAAGCTTGTGTTGCCCAAATATTTAATAATTTTTTTTATGAAAACATATTAGACATAATTCTTTTTCTCACATTTAAATCGAAAAACGTCTTTTGTATGAGAAAGTAAAGGCAAAGCATAGAACTACCAATGTTTTACTATCCATTAGGTACTCCAATTGTGCAGAAAAAACAATTTGCGATAGCAATTGAACATGACATTTCGATGATAGATATACGGAAAAAAGTTGGTCCTGCACTTCAGTCTGCCTGTTTGTCTGTCGATCCGTCTGTCTTTCTGTATGTCTCTCCGTATATGGGTCTTTAGTCTGAAAAGCTTGACCAGTTTTCTTTTAATTTTCAGTAAGGGTATGTGGGGCAGCTAACAAAGAATTTTTTGGAATTGGGTCTATTGGTCTTGAAAAAACGGTACATGTCATACAACTTATATGATAATACTTATTTGTCTTGAAAACTGTTGTAATGATTTCATTCAAATTTTGTGTGAGATTTTCGGTTTATTTTCTTATGATGTAAGAAAAAATTTATAAAAAAAAGTCTAAAAACCGTACCGTTTTTTCGGTATCGAGTTTTTTGTAATTTTTTTCAATTTTCATAATTGATGTGTGTTTGGCAACCCTGTATCATTAAAGATATAATGAAGATCGAATACTGTAGACCTTAGACTCAGTGTAATATTTTGATATTGTAATTAGCCCACAATCGCAAGTTCGTGCGACCCAATCGTGCCCATTTTTCAATTGTGTGGTGATTTTTAAGCCTTTTTAATCTTCTGAATACTTCTACGTCTGAAGGCCCCGACCCATAGAATCTGTTGCGTCCATTCGCTGCCGGATTCAACTGACAGCAGTGAGTTTTACCGAATACAACGGATTGGGGTAACCCATAGAACCCGTTGCGGTGTGAAGAGAAAACTTCAAATTGGTTTTGACTGCGCATGTCATCAGTTCTGCCGGACGCAAAAGTTAAAAATTGGGCTACTTTTTCCGTTGCGTCCGTTGCATTTGATGCTTATGGGTCACCTCTCATAAGATCGTGTGTATTTAGTCGAGCTGTCAGTTGAATCCGGCAGCGAACGGACGCAACGGATTCTATGGGTCGGGGCCTTGATTTGATTTGATTTCAAAAATAAGCTTCCTTACCGTACTTATACAGTAGATTTGAATTATAAACAAAAAAATTAAAAAAAGCAAGCCTGTTTTTGGGATCTTGTAAGAGACAAATTGGGAACGATGGTAGTTGCAGAACATCATGGAGAATATCTTGTCTGAAATGTTAGTTTTTGTATTATTTCAACAATGATCTTGGACCTTCATATATTTACCCTATTTTCGTATAAACACATTCTTTAGATATACCCAGCAGATGATTAAATGTACACTCGAAACCTATTGTCCGTTTGTTATCAATCATATCCTTGCTACGCAAGGATATGATTGCAATATCTAGATATGGACTACTAGTAAACAATTTTGCGTAGAATGTATTCGATAGCAGATATTGTTCAATGTCTTTGAAAAAATGTTACAATTTTGCACATGTTTGCAATAAACTTTTGACTGCTTTAAAACTTTTGTATATGATCAGATGTGGATCTGGAAAAAGTTGCTAACAATTAGCTCATTGAGTTCTGACCTTCGCAGCATTATTAAACTGGGCAATAAAAACAGAGAAGAATTCAACGCTCTTTTGTCGTTAAAAATTAAAATTCCCCCGTTGCCATTATCCATGAATGGTTCCTTCGTCAATGGAACCGAAAAGCTCTCTGATATGTGTGCAAACAACGATCTTCATTGGAATAACAAAATATTCGAAGTCGCCAAACACGCAGCTAAACGCTTAGGATTTTTTTGGCGATGCAGGAAATTTTTCATTCCTGAAAATCTGGGCACAATTTACAAGTCCATCATCCGGTCAGAGCTAGAGTATGGTCCTCATGTTCAGTTCGGTGCTTCTCAAATTAATATCCTTGTGTGCCTTTACTTGATAGGATACAAAGTAGAGCGTTAAGATTGATAGGTGACAGCTAGTTCTTCTTCTTCTTCTTCTTCTTCTTCTTCTTCTTCTTCATTTCCGGCGTTACGAGTAGTGATCTTGAAGCGATCACAAGTCTCCCACTTTTCTGCTTCACACTAGTGATCCGCCTGTGGGGTACGCCGCGTTGACCTCAGAAAGGGTCGGCAACCCTCCCGGTTTTGGATTGTTCCATGTCTGAGGCCAACCAAATGCTGCTGTTTTTGCATTTGCTTGTACCAGGAGTGTTTTGGCCTGCCTTTTCTTTTTCGTCGCGAATTTGTTGAAACGTTGTACGATATTGCCTTTTGGACGGGGTTCTGCGGATCTCTCCTTTGAACATGACAATACCAACTGAGCCGGTCGTGCTGAATTTTGTTCAAGATGGTACTTTTGACATGAAGGCTTCCACGGATCTTAGTACTTCTAATTCGATCAAGCTTTGTTACTCCTGCTGTCATCCGAAGCATCTTCATTTCGGCTGCCGTCAATTTGCTCTCATACTTTTTGTACATTGTCCAACATTGTGAACCGTATGTCAGAGCTGGACGGACAACTGCTGTGTAGAGTCTTCCCTTCAGCTTAGGGGGCATTTTTCGATCACAGAAGATGGCGGAGTTTTCTCGCCATTTCATCCACCCTACGCTTACTCGATGATTGATGTCGTCATCACAAGTTGCTTCACTATTGATCATAGATCCCAGATATTTTAACTTTTCACACTTGGGAAGCACATTTCCATTCAAATAAATGTCTGGAATAGGCTTGTCTGGATCAGAAAAAGGGCAGCACAGGTATTCAGTCTTTTTAGCGCTAATACGGTACTCATTTCCTTCCAGAACATCGATCCAAACGTCAAGTAGTGCTCGTTGCAGGGATGTAGGATCCTCGCTTATGATGGCTCCATCATCAGCAAAGAATAATTGTTGTACTTTATTGTCCGTTACTTTTCCTTCGAGCAAATAATCCAGAACAGCAATAAAGAGCAGTGAACTCAAGACACTTCCCTGATGTACACCTACTGTTATTTGGAATTCTTCGGTGACTCCAGCTGGGCATCTCACTTTTGTAACTGCTCCCTCGTACATGTCCATAATTATTCGCACATAGGCTTCAGGAACTCTTCGGTGTCTGAGGGCCACCCATATCAGATCTCGTGGTTGTCGATCGAATGCTTTTTCGAAGTCAACCAACACAATATGCAAATCCTCTAAGGCATCTCGGTGTTTTTCCATAATGATCCTTATACTTTGGATTGCGTCTGTAGTTGACTTACCCGCGACAAACCCGCATTGGTCATCAGACAGCCTTATTATTTTCCGCAGTCGGCTATCCAAAACCCGCTCAACGATCTTCATAGTGTAGGACATCAACTTGATCGAACGATAGTTGTCACAGCTTCTGGTATCTCCCTTTCCCTTGTACATTGGAAGAAGAAAACTTTCCCTCCATTGATTAGGCAAACTGTCACCTCTTATAAGTTTGGAGATGAGAATCGTGAGCCATCTCAACCCGATGTCTCCCATATTTTTCCAAAACTCATATGGTACCTCGTCTGGCCCAATCGCTTTGCCTTTTTTGGGAGCTCTTAACTGCCTCCCTAACTTCTTCGACTGTGACGTCGGATACTTCCGTAAAGTTAGGTGCTGCTGTTGGAAAGTGGCGCCGAGGAAACTGTTCATTCAAAAGATCATCGCAATACTGTCGCCACCTGTGAAGAATTTTGTCGTCATCCACAAGTAGCAGTCCTTGAGCATCATTTATGAACTTTGGCGAACGAATCTCCTGCGCATTTCTCCTTCTCTGAGCGGCTATTTTAAAAATGGTTGCTCCCTTATTCAAGTTGCTTTGTCTTAGCTCTTGGATTGCCTGATTTGCTTCAGCAGCTGGGGCAGAAATCTCTTCCAGCTCTCGATACAGGCCCTCCGTGCTTTTTGCTTGAAGTTTGTTCGCACTTTTTCTTCGCTTCTTTTCTGCAGCTCTTGTATTCCATTTTGAGACGCGCTTTTTCATTTGTATTTCTTGAGGGGCACTTCGACCAAGCTTGGAAAGCTGCTTTCTTCTTTCTAATCACTGGTGACAGCTAGTTCAATTGTAGGATTCTCAAACATCGACGAAACTCTATCTGGCTCACTCTTTTCTATCGCCTTTTTCACAAACAGTGCTCAAGTGAAATAGCCAGTTGCAGTCCTCCTATGAAACAATTTTGATGCAACACCTACCTCGCTAGGTATGTACATCAGTTTCATCTTCAGCCCATCTTTGGTTTTGTAGTTAAGTTTTGGGATTCATTTTACCCGTATGTAGAACGCTTTAACAGACTCTGTGTATTCCCTTCAATATGACTCCCAAAAGTTCAAAAGCAGTGCGCACCGTCGCGGCGTCTCCTATTGAATTCAATTTTGTAGATCATTTTAAAATCCATATCTTTGGTTGAGTTACTTTTTAGATAAAACTTACCGTTTCCGAAATAAATGAAAAACAAAAACTAAAATGTTTACCTTCGACCATAAGCAACTTCTTAAGCTCACATGAGATAGATGAGATCTTTTAAGAGTCGTAAATTCTATAATATCACAAATATACGTTTAGCAATTGCTTTTACAATTCACACCCACTAATTTGCTATTATGAGTTTAAAATTTTGAAAAATGAAATATTAAATTAAATCAACAGAATTCAAGGACATACGTTTCCGATTCGCTTAATTTTCTCCTTTATTTGTCAATGAACTTGTTCAGACTACATACAAAATTAAGTCCGCACAGTCTGCGCTAATTATCAAGTCCCCCCTATTCGGTTCGAGACCAATTTAAAATCAGTAAAATCACTAAAATCTTCTCGAACAAGTTCTACATTTTATACGTTTTCCTGGCAATAAATCCTCAACTCAGCTGCTTGTTTTTATAGTCCAAACGGACAAAAAGGTACCTACTTGCTATAAAATGCTGGTAAAACACAACTGGCTGTGGCTATCCCCCTATAAATACAAAAACAAAATTAATGCCAAATTAAAAATAAACTCGATTGTTCTTCTCTTGTGAAGTTGCTCTACGATCCTTGCACTTAATTATTGTTTCGGATAACAGATAGTCCTATGGGGCACATTATTTGTGCGAATATACATCATTAACATCCATTTCATTCTTTTTGGGACCATCCCCTTTCATAATGGTATGCTTACACTCACCAGAGAGGACCATATGTCATGCTTCCGCAAAAATACAAATAAAACGCTTCAGGGTTATTACCAAAAAAAAAATAAAAAATGAAGTGCGTCGTTTATTTTGAAATAGAGGTGTGTAATGGCCTTGTGGTTGCCTTGGAGTGTTATATTTCAATTTTATCGTTAAATTAATAACATAAGAGCTAACGAAAAAGTTGAAAAAAATTCTAAAAAAATAAACACAAAGAGATGATTTGTGGGGTTTCATTTTAATTAATTCGCTTTGAAAAAAAAAAATTTAAAAAGAGAAAAGCTGGCAGCTTGTATTTATACTAATTCTTTTATAATAGTCTTGGTTCTCACTTTCTAATTTGTAGCTTTATCACATAAGCTTGAATTTACTCAAACACCAAACTAAAGTCGATGCAAGAGAGAGGAGTTCTTAGAACTTTGCCTTAACTTTACTTGGTAATTAATGAGCACATATATACTGTTATAATGTCTACTGTATAATTTAATAACATGTACTTCTACTTTGCTGTTTGTAATACAATCAAGTACTCATTGTTTGTTTGCTCTAAAACAGAAATATTATTTTCGTTATTCCTAAATAAAGTTTTCATCGTTTAACATTGAAAAAGCCTTTTCTTATAAGTCTTTTAGGTTATAGGCCCAGAAACGTTTTGAGCATATATCAAGTTTTTGTCATTTATTGGGTTTAAAATGAATGAAATGGTATCTGTTAATACCAGGACTGGTATTCCGCTGTTCGATGGAACCAACTTTAATAATTGGCGTTTTCGCATCGAAATTGCTCTGGATGAGAAAAGTTTAGGAATCTACATTCAAGAAGACCTTGAAAAGCTTGTTGAAGCTAAGACAAATGAAGCTGAGAAGACGAAAATTCGACAGGAAGAAAAGATGTGCAAGAATATTATAGTTCAAAGCGTACATGATAGTCAATTGGAAAACATCAAGGGGAAATCTACTGCAAAAGAGATGATTGATGGATTGGCAAGTATTTTTGAACGTAAAACTATTTCAGGTCGAATTTTGCTTGAACGTAAGCTGCACTCGATGTATTATCGTGAAGGGGACGATATGAAGGAGCATATTTTGAACTTCGATAGATTGATTCGCGATTTGAAGAGCTCTGGAAAACAGATGGAAGACATAGATATAGCTATTTCGTTGATGCTCACTTTGCCAAAATCTTTCGATACCTTGGTAATAGCTATCGAAACTATTGAGCAAACAAATTTGACTCTTGATTTCGTGAAATGTCGTTTGTTGGACGAGTACAACAAACGCAAGTCAAGTTCCTGTGTTAAATCCTCAACGGTTGCAATGAATGCGAATATTGTGTGTTATGGTTGTGGCCAAGTAGGTCACATTAAGTCACAATGCAACAAAAAGCCGAAAAAGAAGTTCAAGAAAAATTTTTTCAAGAAAGAAGCATCACCGAAGAATAGTGCAAATACATCTTCACTAAATGAAGCAGTTGTTTCTTTGAGTGCCATTAGCAAAGTACGTGTATTTAAAAATGGTAACGAAGATTCTGAGATGATTTTAAATACAGCTTCAAAAGCAGATCCAAGAACAGGAAGTTCATCTGTAAGGTTTATCTTGGACTCGGGTGCTACAGAGCACATGGTAAATGATAAAAATTTATTTAATGATCTGAGAGACATTGAAGAAATAGAGATTTCAGTTGCTAAAAAGAATACTATGCTAGTAACCAAGCAACGTGGTGACATTCTTGTGAAAACACTTTATAATGGCGATTGCAACACAAAAGCTTTAAAAGATGTTTTACTTGTAAAAGGTTTGCAATGTAATTTGTTGTCCATTCGCAGTTTAACTAAGCGTGGATGTCATATTGTTTTTGAGGGAGACTTTGCATATGTATCTCTTAATGGTGAAACGATTTTCGTGGCTCGCTGTGCAGGCAAACTTTATGAGGTTGAATTTCTTATTGATAGAGGCGCATTTGCTTCATTCACTCAAGAGAATTCGAAGGTTACACCTCAAAGTTATTGGCATTTTCGATTAAGCCACTTGAATTTTGGGGATATGAAGAAAATGGTTAGTCGAAAAATGGTAAATGGTCTTGAACAATTGAAAATTAATACCGAAGACGTTTTTTGCGAATCATGTATTCTTGGAAAGCAATCAAGATTACCTTTCCCGCAAAAGAGGGAATCACGCTCTAATCGTATTCTTCAATTGATTCACAGCGACGTTTGCGGACCGATGCCTGTCGCTTCGCATGATGGATCAAGATATTTCGTGACTTTTACTGACGACTTCTCGAGAGCGACAACTGTATATTGCATTGAACGAAAAAGCGAAGTTTTCGAAAAGTTTCAAGAATTTGTTTCAAGTCCAGAGGCTTTCCATGGATGTAAGGTTGCAAGACTAAAAGCAGATAATGGCGGCGAGTATATTTCAAACGATTTCAAGCAGTTTTGCAAAGCAAGAGGCATTCAGTTGAATTATACAGTTCCTTATAATCCTGAATTGAACTCCGTGGCTGAGAGACTTAACAGAACTCTTGTAGAAAAAGCCAGAACTATGTTGAATTCAAGTGGTCTCGAAAAGAAGTTTTGGTCCGAAGCAATTCTAACAGCTAATTACGTCAAAAATCGTTGTCCGACTAGTGCTTTTGGAAAACAGTTCATCGACAAGACTCCGTCAGAAATTTGGTTTGGAACTAAACCAAACTTGTCGAATCTTCGAATATTTGGTGCGTTGTGCTACAATCACATTCCGGCTGAGAAGCGATCTAAGTTTGATCAAAAATCTGTTAAGTGTATCATGATGGGATATGCTTCAAATGGTTACAGATTGTGGAATATTGAAAGTAAAACATTGATTGTTGGTAGAAACGTGGTTTTCAATGAAGGCTCAGTAATATGTCGTCACAAGATCAAGGATTCATCAGTTTCAGAGGCGGATGATAGTGAAACACCGATCAATCAAATAAATTCTGAAGTAAATGAATCATCATTTGAAAAAGATGTTAACGACAATTCTGATTTGGATGGCATTGGTGACAACAGATATAGCAATAATGAAAACATCGGTGAATATGAGCAAGAAAATACAGGCTTGAGACGCAGTACTAGAATTCGTCAATCCCCACAGCGTTATGGAGAATGGGAAATGGATGCTCATTTCGCCTTATCAGCTCAGCAATACGTCAACAATGATCCTTTCACAATTACTGAAGCGAAACAAAGAAGTGATTGGCATGCTTGGGAAAAGGCCATTCAAGAAGAATACTCATCATTGGTCAAAAACAGAACCTGGACCGAATGTGATTTACCAAAAGGCAGAAAACCAGTGTCATGTAAATGGGTATTCAAATTGAAGCGAAAGGCGGATGGTGAAATCGACAAATATAAAGTTCGCCTAGTTGCAAGAGGTTTTTCGCAAGTGATCGCATTTGATTACAGTGAAACATATGCTCCAGTCGCAAAACTAACAACAATGCGAACACTGTTATCTATTGCAACTAATTACAACATGCATGTGCACCAAATGGATGTAAAATGCGCTTTTCTGAATGGCGATCTTTCAGAAACTATTTACATGGATTTGCCGGAGGGATTCAAGAACGGTAACAAGGTATGTAGGCTCAATAAAGCGCTATATGGTCTGAAGCAGGCATCCCGGATATGGAATGCAAAGTTCAATCAGTTTATGTTGAAGATTGGTTTCAAACGTTGTGCAACGGATCAATGTTTGTACACAAAGACTGAAACTGGTATCAGAAGCTTCGTTCTGTTATATGTTGATGACTTACTGATTGTTTGCACCAATCAGCGAAAAATTGACATAATCAAGAATTTGCTGAAGAATGAATTTGATATGACCGACCTTGGAAAAGTGAACACATTCTTAGGAATTCATATTGAACAAAATTTTGAAGATGGTACAATGACTCTTAGCCAAAACCAATATTTAAAAAATGTTCTCCAGAAGTTTGGAATGAGTGATTGCAAGGGTGTCGCAACTCCAATGGAATCTGGATTAAATATTGAAAAGGGAAATCCAAACGAACTACCAGATGTTCCATACAGGGAGTTAATTGGATGTTTGACGTACGCAACACTTACAACTAGGCCAGATCTTTGTGCAGCAACGAATTATTTTAGTCGTTTTCAAAGTTGTTATACTATTGAACTCTTCTCTAATGCAAAAAGAATTTTGAGGTACATCAAAGCTACAATGGAACTGAAGATGGTTTTCACAAGAAATGAACAAGCTGACATTTTGGATGGTTTTACTGATGCAGATTGGGCTGGCGACAAAAATGATAGAAAGTCCATTTCCGGTTACGTGTTCAAAGTCTTAAACAATACCGTTAGTTGGGCATCAAGAAAACAAGCTACTGTAAGCTTATCGTCAACGGAGGCAGAATATATAGCGCTTGGGGAAGGCATCTGTGAGGCGAAATGGATGCGAAGCTTGCTGAAGGAAATGGGTTTTGATATTAATAAACCAACAATCATTTACGAAGATAATCAGTCCTGTATAAAGGTGGCAGAAGAGCCACGTGAACACAAAAGGATGAAGCATATAGATGTGAAATATAATTTTATTCGCGAAGCTATTTCAAATGAAGAAATTAAATTGCAATACAAAGCTAGTGGTGATCAATTAGCAGATGTAATGACCAAAGGAACTAGTAGAACATTATTTGAGAAACATCGCAAGAAGTTGAATTTAAAATGTTGTCCTAATTAGTTTTTTTTTTTTTTTGATTTTTTTCTTAAATTTTGTTCAGTTTGTTTTGTTTTAATATATTGCATGTATGAAAGTAATGTTAATTTAAATTAAGAGGCGGTGTTATAATGTCTACTGTATAATTTAATAACATGTACTTCTACTTTGCTGTTTGTAATACAATCAAGTACTCATTGTTTGTTTGCTCTAAAACAGAAATATTATTTTCGTTATTCCTAAATAAAGTTTTCATCGTTTAACATTGAAAAAGCCTTTTCTTATAAGTCTTTTATATACGAGGTTAATTTCAGCCAGAAAATTAATGTTAATTCAGTTGTGGATGCCACAGCAGTTGTGAGCAATATACCAATTATAGGCTTTATAACACATGCTTCTTATTTGACAGCAAAACGCCCTAGAGCTAATCTTCAGTAATTAAAAATAACCCAAATGAGCGATAGTCCCAGCACTATCTTAAAATTACTCTTGAATCATTTGAGGCCATGAGAGAAGAAGTTGATGCGTAACCTTCAATTTTTCAATTTTGGGTTTATTGCACATCATCAAGAAAAATAAATGATATTTAACCAGAATAATTTCTAATAATAAGTAGAAATTGACAAAACACTTTTTCTAAAACCGAGCCACTTCTGATCTCAAATCCTCATTTGCAGTTAATTTTAACTCCATACTATCTTTAGATTTGCTTTAAATTTAAAATCAGGCAAAAATTTTGATTTATTTATCCTTGATTCAAGCATTTCTAGAAAAAAACGAATCCTATTGCTAATGGTTGTTTTTAAACAAAGTTTTTTTTTTTCTACTAAGTCCATTTTCCTTATTTTTTTGGTTTATTTTCCGAAAATTTTCAACATTTAGATACGATTCGCAGTTGTTTTAGACAAGTCCATTATAAAATTGTCACCAGCTCGTAATGTAAAGGATGTTTTTTTAGACGTGTGATTTTTTCGGAGTTGGTCTATTTAACTGCTGACACTTGATTTATGCTCAATTGGGTTTGCCATTTCATCATAAAAGAATTGAAGCCGCACGGCCACTGGGCACTGCGTACGAAAAGTAAATTGTCATTTTCGAGTTTTAAGCCTGCGTGAGTCACCTCCAAGTGAAGTTGCTTGTCTACGTGGATAAGCCTGAGACGATTGACGCCTTAGACAGAACATTCGGTGCGTTTGTGCTGACATACGACCTCAAATTGTGCAAAAATGATCGAAAATTGGGCCTTTCGGCTAGAATTTATTATTTGAGCCAGCAGCGGTGGCTACTTGGTCAAAATCATTTTTAAAACATAATGACGAACCCTTGTCTTTATAATAAAGCTAAGATTGTAGATATAACATTAAATGATATGCGTTTCATTTCTTCTTGAAAAACACCCTTTATTTAATGGCTTCATTTAAATATAAAGCAATATCAACTATAGGTACTCTATTCAATTTAAATATTCAGTACAGGCTTTATGAGAAAGTTTTTTCAAGCCCAAAAGTGTGCCAACAAAATTTAGATTTTTTCCTTAAGTTTCCTTGGGTTTGATATTTAAATCTTTGAAAACGAAAACTTAGTTTGATAATTGAAATCCGTACTTATCATTTCAAAGGATCAGCACTGATCTCCCAGACTTGAATGCCAAAGCTTTGCGCTTCCGTTTAAACATTCTACAAAACTTTCAAGTTTTCCCCTCTATAGAATCTGTGCTCTCAGAACAATGTGTTTTTTCTCAAATACCCTAACAGAGGGGACAAAATATCTCAATAACTGTCCGAATGTTGGAAACTTAAACCCGATCCCTTCGTCACCTTTTTGTCTTTTGAAAACAGTTGAGTTGCTTTTCGATGACATACAGCCTTGGTCAAGTATTAGGCAATTGAAAGTTTTGTTCCTATTCTCCGATGTTAAGTACAGCTGATCTCGAGAACTTTAAAACCGAACGACCAAAAGCACATCGCAACATCTTAAGAGATGATCAAAAATCTTTTTGAGCAGAAAGTGAAAATAAGTTTGTTCAGACTGTAAGATGAAGCTGGTTTAACCAATGTCCAAAAACAGCAAAAGTTAGGAAATTAAAAATGGCGACAGTTCGTTGCAATTTATCTTTCTTCCTTTTGGACTTTGGTCAATATTTAGAGGTGTCTCATACTTTTGACCGTAACTGTAGTTTTAATTACACACAAAAAACATACGTCTACATTAGCGCTACGAAGAGCTCATGTGTGTGCAATTCCTAAAGTTCCTTCTTATTATTTTTTTCCCCTTTGTGACCTATTGGAAGTCCGGTACCTTTATTTCGCAGTTGGGTCTTATTTCCATTTTGTTTTGGAAGTAAAGCCCACCTGGGTTATTTCCACAACGAAATGGCAGTAAGAGCCTCAGGCCTTAGTTTCTTTTTCTGGGAACTCATATACCATTTCGTGATAGAAGGAAGTCTCACCGTTTACACTTAAGCTTATTTTCAATTCGAATAAACTGGTACAGGGTCTTAACTGCACGAGATATAAGTCCAGGCTCTGATTGTGGACTTATGTCATAAACAAAGAAGAACACACGCCCATAAGTAATATCAAAGGAAATTATGTATAGTTTTATATTTTAAGACAGTACTAACCAAAGGCAAATGCGAAAATTTGCAAATTTTATCCGTATCGTTTTTCACGTGAGTTTTTATTTAAAATCCTTCCTATAAAAGAAAATTCATTTTGAATTGTGCATCTGACTGCATCAGACTTTTATTATTATTATTATTATTATTTATCTTTATTTTCTTCCAATGTACAAGGGAAAGGGAGATACCAGAAACTGTGACAACTATCGTGCGATCAAGTTGATGTCCCACACTATGAAGATCGTTGAGCGGGTTTTGGATAGCCGACTGCGGAAAATAATAAGGCTGTCTGACGACCAATGCGGGTTTGTCGCGGGTAAGTCAACTACAGACGCAATCCAAAGTATAAGGATCATTATGGAAAAACACCGAGATGCCTTAGAGGATTTGCATATTGTGTTGGTTGACTTCGAAAAAGCATTCGATCGACAACCACGAGATCTGATATGGGTGGCCCTCAGACACCGAGGAGTTCCTGAAGCCTATGTGCGAATAATTATGGACATGTACGAGGGAGCAGTTACAAAAGTGAGATGCCCAGCTGGAGTCACCGAAGAATTCCAAATAACAGTAGGTGTACATCAGGGAAGTGTCTTGAGTCCACTGCTCTTTATTGCTGTTCTGGATTATTTGCTCGAAGGAAAAGTAACGGACAATAAAGTACAACAATTATTCTTTGCTGATGATGGAGCCATCATAAGCGAGGATCCTACATCCCTGCAACGAGCACTACTTGACGTTTGGATCGATGTTCTGGAAGGAAATGAGTACCGTATTAGCGCTAAAAAGACTGAATACCTGTGCTGCCCTTTTTCTGATCCAGACAAGCCTATTCCAGACATTTATTTGAATGGAAATGTGGTTCCCAAGTGTGAAAAGTTTAAATATCTGGGATCTATGATCAATAGTGAAGCAACTTGTGATGACGACATCAATCATCGAGTAAGCGTAGGTTGGATGAAATGGCGAGAAAACTCCGCCATCTTCTGTAATCGAAAAATGCCCCCTAAGCTGAAGGGAAGACTCTACACAGCAGTTGTCCGTCCAGCTCTGACATACGGTTCACAATGTTGGACAATGTACAAAAAGTATGAGAGCAAATTGACGGCAGCCGAAATGAAGATGCTTCGGATGACAGCAGGAGTAACAAAGCTTGATCGAATTAGAAGTACTAAGATCCGTGGAAGCCTTCATGTCAAAAGTACCATCTTGGACAAAATTCAGCACGACCGGCTCAGTTGATATTGTCATGTTCAAAGGAGAGATCCGCAGAACCCCGTCCAAAAGGCAATATCGTAAAACGTTTCAACAAATTCGCGACGAAAAAGAAAAGGCAGGCCAAAACACTCCTGGTACAAGCAAATGCAAAAACAGCAGCATTTGGTTGGCCTCAGACATGGAGCAATCCAAAACCGGGAGGCTTGCCGACGCTTTCTGAGGTCAACGCGGCGTACCCCACAGGCGGATCACTAGTGTGAAGCAGAAAAGTGGGAGAGTTGTGATCGCTTCAAGATCACTACTCGTAACGCCGGAAATGAAAAGAAGAAGAAGAAGAAGAATTATTTATCTTTATTTTCTTAAATAATTTACAAACATATATACATTTCTCTAAGATTTAGGGCTTGGCATTCTGCCGTCTACCTGATTTGACATTCCATTAAAACGATAGATTATTCAAAGTTAAAAATTTAAATGAAAAAATATAGTTTTAATTCATATACATTGGTTTTAAGAGAAAGTATGTTTAGTTAAATCTGTAATTTTCATTTTTTTATAAATCAATTTTGACGTGATTTGAAACACAAAACAATAGACTTTTATAAACTCTTCTTCAAAATGGCAATAAAAACCATGAGCCTTAATTCTTTCCATGAGCCTTACTGCCTCTTAAAAGTGGAAGCGAAGCTCGTGGGTGTTGACTTTTTTTTTAAGCAAGGCCCATAGGTCATTGGCAAAGGGCAATTTTGGCAGGGTAAGATTTCAATCATTTTTATCCAAGTCCATTCAAATAAATTAAAAAATGTTTTGACTTTTTGTAAAAAATTTTGTAAAAAAACTCATTTTTAAAATCTGTAAATGATAAAAGCGAATCATACCAAGTTTCTATTTTAAACAAAAAATCGGGATTTGAAAGTGCAGCACTATTAGTTTGTCAGATTTTTAAGAAGTACCCTATTATGGATTACTCTCAACACCCATTGGTCAGGCTGTGAATATGACTAGTCATGGTCAGCAAATTCACCCTAAGCCGATGGCGTCATAAAGTAGACTTAATGTGTAGCATGTGTTGCTGTTCATAGGAAAGCTCATATCATGTTCTTTAGTTTGAACCGATATTAATGTCACCTTATGGCCGTCGTGGCTGTCTATCAAACATGTGCCATTTCAAATTATTTGTGTGTTGGTGTCAAGGAACGCTGTCGCTATTACAGCATTCAACGTGATATACAGAACTTGTATATCATCAAATCTTGATGTCATGAGCCTGAAAAAACCACAAGACACGGCCCTACTGCGAAGGAACTGAATATGTACATCCAATTGTCTCCAAACAAATGCAAGTCATCCCTCAAACATACACGAATTGCCAACGTCAGCAGGTTCTATTGATTGGAATGCATAGGACAGGCTGAAATCATTAACCTTGAATCAAATCACCTTGAACTGCATGCCTATGCTAAATCGATACCTCTCCCTTGTCTACATTTAAAAAAGCCCAAAGGTTTTTATTGATCCAGCAAAATCCCCACAACAAGTCACGCTAAAAATCGTCTGCCAAAAGGGTTGTTAAAGTTTTACTTTGTTTTTTTTATTGTTTTTTATCATCATTTTCTACTTTTTATTTGATAAGCACCTGGGACAAAATCCTTCCCTCACTCCTTTAGTCAGACCATCACCACTGTGCCCCGACCGACAACGACATCGAAAACACCAACCCCTTTGGGTGGTGTTTTCGATGTCGTTGTCTGTTTGGGTTATTTTTTTTTGTTGTGAGTCCCTTTTAGCATTAAGGCCTATAGGTTTCCTCGTTTAAACCACTGCAATCTATGTCAATAGAAAATCGATATCAAAAGGACGGGACGATTGACTACCTACATAGCCCCTAGTTCAATCCCCTCTATAAGAATATCCTTCCGGGTGGGGTTCTTAACTGTTTTCACAATTTCTTATAAAATTCCATTACCTTGGTGTAGTGTGTCGTCGTGTTTCTTGAGAGCACATAATATATTGAACATTCCATGGACTTAATATCAATATTTGTTGAAACGCGTCAGTTGAGAACATTCCATTGATAGCAGAAGGAGGTGGTGACTTTGGTTGTCGGTTCAATGACATCCTTGGATCGTTTATAACGGTTTTCGTATGTACACACTCATTTTATGTTGGAGACGTGAATCAAATAACTCTCATGAGGATTGCTTTTGGTGCCTACATGGGAAGGTACTCGTATTAAAATGAAATTTTTTGAAAGCATTTCACATAATGAAAATGACTAAAGAGTAAAGACATTTTTCGGTTCCTTGTACAAGGACGATAATACGAATAATCAAAATCTTTAATTGAGCAATTGGAATGTGCCGACGGGCGTTCTCGTAATTACTTTTTCCTAATTAAGTGGAACGTGATTGGGCAATGCTGTTCAGTGGAATGCAATTATTAAGAATTGATTGTTGTGTTGTAGAGATGAGTAAAAGTAAGTAGGTGGAGAAGTGTTCTCATTTGTTTTTCTTAAAAAGTAAAACAATGTTTGGATCAAACGGCTCATCTGCCTTAAATGGGTTAAAAAATGACTGCTTGTGAGTGACAACTCTTCGAAAAGGACTTTTAATTAGTCGACTGAGATTATAGACGCCGGACTTACGAGCAATTGCATGGATTTACTTTTGCAGAGATGAATATTCATTAACGAGTTTAAAATTCGACTGCTTTCAGCTTTCAGGCAGAGAGTGGTGCCCGTGGCATAGTGGTTAGCATATCTGCCTGTTACGCAAGAGGTTCGTAGTTGAATCACAACTCAAACCAAAAATATTTTTCCACGAGTATCGCCTTTCGCAAGGAATTAGAAGTTCTTCGGTAGTGAATTCATTACCATGAAAAGCGTTTTCTCCATTAGCCGTTCGGATTCGGCATGAAATTGTAGATCCTCTGTATTCCCTTGCATGTCTAGCGCACCTAGGCTCCACCAGCCGATGTATGTATGTGTGTTTCAGGCAGAGATTTTCGTTATCATTTCTGCAAATTTGCAAATGCGGACTCATTGAGGTCGGTAAGAGCAACGCTGCTGGAATAAAAAATCTCATTTCAGTTTAATCGACGCAGGCATTCAACAGTAACCGAGTAAGTCAATGTAGTAAAGAGTTTTCTGCGTAACTTTCTAATCACATGAGGAACATTACCAACACAAACATCAAAAAAAACCTTAAGGTTACTAGATACGAGTACTTAGTTTACCCTATTTGGTTCTTTTTATTTTTTATCAAAACATATTCCAGCAAGATTTTAAGACTTGTTAATTTGATTTCCAAAAAACTTGAAAAATAAAATGCCGATTCTTAAGGGGGGAAATCACAGTAAAACTTTCAATTTTTCAAAAAAAAAAAATTGCTTAAAAGATGCTTAAGGGTCTTAAAAACAATAAACCAATTGATGGAATACGGCAAAAGTGTCCGAGTCTCCAAATTTTTCACTCTGCGGTAACGCCTCTCTGGTATTTTCATATGTTTTCTCAGTACTTAAACGCGCTTTTCTCAAAACCACTTTTTCTGAGCTCGCCGAAGACATAACTCAAACAAATCTTTACCGATCGACTTTAAATGTTGACAGTCTCTTCGAAATATCATTCTCCACAGAGCTACGTTGAATTTTTTATTGTATATGGCTTAGTTTTTTCCATCGACGATTTTATATCGCTTTTTTTTGTTAAAAATTTACCTTTATTTTCAAACATGCATTATTTTGTAATAAATCAATATATCGAAAAAATCCTACGTAGCTTGCTAGCTGTTGTCGTATGAAAACTTAAAAAAATTGGTTTTTTTTTCAAAAAAAATTAAGGAGTTTTCGGCCATCGACACGCTTTCAAAAATAGGCGCCTTGGGGGTATGCTGCGCAGCCGCCAATTTAAAATATTTTTTTTTATTAAAAAACTACATTTTGTTGTTAATATTGTTATAAACCTACTTTACAGATATTCGATTGATACTTTTACTTAGCCAAAATTGTTTCCCGAAAATATGGCTATTTTTTGTGTGCTACAGTGATTTCCCCTTTAAGGAAAGTGGTCCATCGAGTTTGATTAAACTATTGTCAATTTCCATTGGACGAAAAGAACCGTCCAGGAGCGTCCAGAAGCATTCTCAAACCGTTCCATTGGTGCAAATAGATCGCTTCTCATGATTCTGAGGAGTGACAACCGCTTCCCGATTTGAAGTGAGAATCGACTCAAGAAGCACCAATACATGTTACTCAAATGTCAAAAAGAAAATTTTCTTCAAGGAATATTTTCTAAGAGCCATAGGTATTTCACTCACACAAAGGAAATACAGTGAAATCTCCCTTGGGCGGACAGCCATGGTGCAGAAGTTTTTGTCCGCCTAAGAGAGTTGTCCGTTTAAGGGAAATCAAACTAAAACACAAAATTTTAAATATAATTTGCTGATGCTTTGAAATCTGTGATTCCTAAGCGCGTTGCAACTTCTGTTGCCTGATGTCGAATTGCTCTTCCAGATATCTTAAACCTTTTGTTTCGTAATGCATTGAACCACTCGAAAACATTTTTATCAAGGCAGTTTGACGAAATAAATCGTCTTTTAAGATGAGTTGCATTGTAGTTTGACTGCCATTCACTCAAAAGCTCATTCTTTTTTTTTCAGTAGATCAGCAACTTGAGTATTTCTTTTTTTAAATTCTGTTGCTTTTTCTCGTATGATTTTTCTTATATTTTTGACTAAAGCTAATTACGTCTACCTTTCCCTATAAAGTCAAAGTTCTCTTCTTTGGTGGCATCCAAAAAATATATTTCTATAAAATCTACGTAGGTAAAAATTATTAAAAGAATTTTAAACTGCCTGAGCGCAAATAAACTAAAATCAAAAAATTAACCCTTTTTTACATCCAAACAAGATCAATTCCACAACATGAATGAGAGAATGAGAGAATAAATATATTAAAATATCCAACACATACATGCCTTCAAATCAAATACTCATTCAACAGTTACACAAAATTAACACATACATAATAGAGTTTCTGGACTCGCAACTGGCACGTATGTACATATTTTTCAAAGAATTTTATGCTCGCTGAAAACTGCAATTTAAAAAAAAATACCACTGCCAAAATTATCAGCGTGATGCCATGTTCAATCCTGCTCTGGTGTACGTCTAAGAGAAAACATTTTGTCTTTCATACGTTAAATTTCTGTCCGCGTCCGTCCAAGAGGGTGTCCGTCTAAAGGAAACTGAAAACAATGAAACTTATATGGAGCAATTTCCGTGCAAAAAGATTTGTCCGTCCAAGGGAAGTGTCCGCCTAAAGGAGGTGTCCGTAAAGGGAGATTTCACTGTAACGTTAAACTGATTAGAAACTATTTTGAGTGTTCCATTGGTTTTTAAAATGAGTGCTTCCCCGAGTGAGACCAATGGAAAGCGACATATGAATAAGCAGTTGCAAGAACCTATCGAATTATTTAATTTTTATATTCATGTGATTTTTTTAAATTCATTATTAATTAATGAGCAGCTGGCAACCCTGTATCAACTTCACACTGATTCTTAGAAAAAACGAGATCCTCATTTTCGGCCCTTAAATTTTGCCGTGTTTATTTTTACAAATTTTGGTTAAATTTTCGGGTGATGCAGCCACTTTTTTTTATTCCAATTATACCCACATCAAAAGGTTATGAATATGAATACCCTAACAATGTTTTAAGACACAGTTTGAGTATTTAAGAAAATAGGAGAGGATTTGAAAGGAGGCACCGATGCACGTTGTTTTCAATTTTTTTTGAATCGTAATGTATGGGAAAAACAGACTCAGGTAGTGCATTCCACATTCGGATTGTGTGACTAAAATATGAGTCTCTATACTTGACTGTACGTCCGAAGTTGGGCTCAAGGTAAAACTGGTGAGCATTCCTGGCGAGACGGGTGTTGCGGCTAAATTGCTTCAGGGGAGAAATGCAACCGGCTATTTGTGAAAAAAGCGATAAAAGAGAGTGTAACAGGTAACGTTTCGACGATGTTCAAGAGAGTCGATCGTTACTACAATTCAACTATAGCCTGTCAATCTTAACGCTCTGTTTTGTACCCTATCAAGTAGGTGCAAAGATGTTTGAGGGACACCTGACCAAATATGGGAATTACACTCTAGTTAAGAACGGATGTAGACTTTGTAAATTGATCAGAAAGGGTGAAAAGTTTCCTGCATCGTTCTAAAAAATCTAAGCACTTTGCAGAATTTTTGGTGACTTCAAATATGTGGTCATTCCAATGAAGATCATCGTATGCTAACATACCAAGTACTTGTTTCTTGGATGCAGGTACCATTCATGGATAATGGCAATGGGTGAATGTTAAGCTTCAACGACAAGAGACAGCATTGAGTTTTCGAAGCATTGAATTCTACTCGGCTGTCAAGGTCAGAACTCAATGAGCTAATCCTACGCAACCGTTCCATTTCCACGTCCGAAGAGCAGGGACGTGAATTTGGAAACGAATATGAACGAAAAGGGTTGAGTAGTCAGCAAAACAATTGAGAAGATTAGAAGTTTCAGACAAGTACTTTAAGAAAATAAGGAAGAGTCGGAGACAAAACGGAGCCTCGGGAAAATGATAACGTATCAAATGTTTGTTTTTAGTTGAGTGATGGTTCTTGGCTTGTTTAGATACATCTACTTTTTCTTTAATCTTTTCCAAAAAAAGCTGTAAGGAGCTTTTGAACTTGGTGAGTTCAAATCGCTTGGGGGCGAACGAAATAGTGCGTTCAATACAATATGCTGTTGGTTTAGAAAATTAGATTACATTTGTTTTATCACAAAATACTAAAAAAAGTAAGAAAAAATAGAAGTCTAACAGATTATAAAGAATTTTCACCATATAAAGGGTGTTTTTTTTTAAAGGTATAGAACTTCGCTGTGAAATAAAACATAAAAGAATTGTTTTAATATTCATTTATTAGGCTTATTGAAAGGATAATTTTATGCCATTAATGATTTCAATCAATATGATTTCAATATGATTTCGGCCATGTGGCGCCGCAGCTGGCTCGAATAAACCCAAGTCTAGAGGTACAATTTTCAACCTCTTTTTCGAGTATTTTAGAAATAACGCCACGAATGTTGGCTTCCAAACCTCTTAACGTTTCTGGTTTGTTGACGTAGACGAGCGACTTCACATAGCCCCAAAGAAAATAATCCAATTGTGTCAAATCACACGATCTTGGTGGCCCATTGACAGGTCCGTTCCGTAAAATTATGAACTCATCGAATGTATCCTTCACTAAATCGATTGTGACGTGCGCTGTGGGGCATGTAGCGCCATCTTTTTGGGACCATATCTCATCCAAATTCATGCCATTCAATTCGGGAACAAAATAGTCGGTTATAATGGCTCTACACCGGTCTCCATTAACGGTAACTGAGTCGCCAGCACCATTTCGGAAGAAGTATGGCCCAATGACTCCGCCAGCCCATAGAGCACACCAAACAGTCAGTTTTTGTGGATGTAATGGCGTCTCAAGGTACTTATGTGGATTCTCTTCACTCCAAATGCGGCAATTTTGCTTGTTGACGTAACCATTCAACCAAAAATGAGCCTCATCACTGAACAAAATTTTGCGATGAAGATCAGCATCGAAATCAATCTCAATTTCGGCCCATACACCAAAATCACGATGCATTGCATATTCTCGCGGCTTTAATTCTTGCTCAAGCTAGATCTTGTAAGGTCATAAGCCAAGATCTTTACGCAAAATCTTCCATAAAGTTGATGGAAAAAGCTCCAATTGCTGTGCATGGTGGGTAATCAAATCATTCGGGTCCTCTTCAACACTTTGCTCTACAGCGGCAATTGTTTCTTCGGTGCGTACTGTTAGACGTCTCTGTGGAGGCGTATTATCACATAAAGAAAACTAAGTGCGAACACGATTCATGGTTAACCGAATTAATTGCTCTGATGGACGATTATGTCGACCATAAAATGGACGGAGCTTGCGGTAAACTTCGCGAACGTAACCAATATTTTCGAAATCAATTTGCACGACTTACAAGCGTTGTTCTTTTGTCAAGCTGTTAATGATGAAATGGTAAACCAAACTGAACATAAAAACATTAGTGTTGACCAATTTGACTACAGGATGTCAGTCTTATCCCTATTCGAAAAAGCATTTTTTTTTTAAACACCCGATGTTGATACTTCCTTCTTCGCCACTATGTGCATGTATAAGAAATGACATTCACTCAATTGTTCTGTGGCGAAACATGCCGTTCTCTGAAGTCCTCTCTCTCTATTTGTTATTTTAACAGCAGCTAGGTATGCTTTCCTTTCTATCGTTTCAACCAACTAAACTCTCTTGTAATTTTCTTATTGAATTCAGCTACAAACATAAGGGTATTTCAAACACGTTCCATTACATCCCATTTATCTTCTTTATGGAATAAACCTTCATCCACAATAGCTGTTTACCTGCACTGAAATTTTTCAATTAAAAGTTAAAAACGCGCACATCACTGTGCTATGTCCTATGTGCTACAGCGCGGCGGCAAGCGAGACAAAACAGAAAGCACTATAAAAGTCATTCACAATCATTAATAAATTTTCCACAACGCCAACGAACCACTTCAGTACTACAATGGCAATGATGACTTAACGAGCGCCTTCTCCTCTGGCTTTGTTTCAACACACGCATCACTTCCCCCAAGCTCCCCATAAAAGGGATCTTATTTCTTTCTTGCCTGCCATAAAGTGCATTTGCATCTCCATAGCTTTGCTTCTTCGTGTGTACAATGTGTTGGTGTGTTAGTGTAATGCCTTTTCAGAAGTGAGCATGAGCATAATTAGAAATTCCAGAGTTATACGTTATACCGCGCTTTACCGTTGCCGAGCCAAAATAACAGAAAGAGAAAGGAAAAACGAACAATGCAAATGCGCACGGTAGCTGAGGGCTAAGTTTGAGTGCTTAACCTGAGAATTAACTTAACATGCATCCACACTTTTTTTTCCCTTGACTGTGAGAAATAAATTCCCATTTATAACCTTCACACTTAAATACCACATTTGGAGGAGAAAAATAATAAAAATGCATTATTCACTTCCACCTACACCATCAGCCATTATGCGCTCCTACACACGTGACGTAAGGTATACGCTAGATTTATAGTGGAGACATTACTTATGCAAGTTTTAGTCATTCCAACAAAGGATTTGAAATTTGAATGTAAATGTTTGCTTCGAGCAACTGAAAACTTTTCCAAGCGTCCGAAATGTCCCATTTGAAGAATTTTGGAATAGTTGCTTTGGTTTTGGAATTGTTTTAGTGCCTCGTTTGTTTGTGTTTGTGTGTAGTCGTTTATGTTTATGCAAGTTTTGGTCTCCCGTCGAGTTGAATGGATATTTTGTCTTTTCTGTTGCAGAGCGTTGTCTTGCAAGGACATGTGTTGTTATAGTTGTCTTCTAAAACTGAAAACATTTTGGTGACGCAAGATAAAGTATGTTGTTTACACGTATGATGTTTTTATGAATAAAATCATTTGAGCTGAGAACTTGAAGGACGAGCTTGCAGTTCCAGAAGACAAAAGACTTCTGGGCAAGTAAGTAATCTAAACGACGACGCAACGATGCTTTTATGCATTTGCTTTTGGCAAATGACATAGCCAATTATTTTACGTTAACGTCAAGTCAAGCACTTGCAATCATTCAATTCGAAACTGGTTTTGTTTTTTCTTTTCAATTTCAAATTGCTTTCAATTTTATGGTTGGCAGAACATGTTCGTTGTTCACTTTACTTAAGAAAAATAAGGAAGAAAGCAAAAAGTGAATGAGTACAAATCTGTAGGAACAAAATGCAATTGTCTGAACTAAGATAGGGTTGGTTTTATAGCTAACATGAAATTTCAATGCATGAAAACATGGTATACTAATACTCAATTACTAATTGCCAAGTCATGTCCGTTTTAAACAATATAGAGCTTGTAAGTAGCTTCAGTTGAAGAATATTTCAACGAAAGGTCAAGTGAGCAAACACAAAGTAAAAGCCCTGCAAGTGAGGCTAAAATGGATAAAAAAATTTATCGAGTGACTATAAGCATCAAGCATGTACCGTAAATCTTCCTCTCAACGTATCCGATTAGTCAATTTTTCTGCAAAACTACTTAAGCCACCCAATCAACCGATGAAGAAGAAAGCTACTTCTAGCTTCTTATAATTTTTAGGACTAGGAGCTGGGTTGAACATTTTGATTCTAACGTCTACTTTCACAGTGGAAGTTCAAACTGAAGCTTAATAGAATCTAAGCTACAATTTAATAGTGAAGTTTGCTTCGCTCTGTGTTTCTGTTGGAAATTGAAGTCAACGAAGTTAAAATTTGTGAGCTAAGTGTGTGCATATTTTTTCAGTACATAAAAAATTTCACTTAGTTAAGGTTGGATGATGGGTGCAGCATCAAGTAGCAACACCTCACTCGGATCACAAAGGATCGCCAATCCACGCGAGAGCTGAAGCCTGATAAGCTGGTGTAGAAAGTCAATTTTCTTTCTGGATATATCTGGGAGTTTCTTAAGATGACATCCATTGGCAGTTTGACTTTAAGTGTTCGTCAAAATTCGACATTCTTCTTGTTAGGGCTATTGTATAAGGATTTTTCACGGTGGGAAGGTGTATCTCTCTTCTTTTAGGGGCAAGGAGCCGAAGAAGAAAAACTGTTTAGTGCTAAAATGGGATTAAGTATGAATATTTCGGAAAAGCGAAGTTTAAAAAAAAAGGACAATATTTGACCTAAAGTCAGGTTGCGTTTATCCAAGCCGCTGAAAAATTCACTTTCAACCCATCACTTCTTCTTCTTTTCTGTAGTTGCAAAGAAAAACTTTGATAATAGACCAAAAGCTTGAAGCAAATATTTGAAGTGGAGTGATACCCAAAATTCATACTCATGTATGTTATATGTAAACTAGCTGTGACCGCGACTTCGTCCGCGTGGAATAGTGACTTTTAGCAGTATATTAAATTTTAGCCTAATTATTCTGAAAACAAAACACATGCATATATTAACAGTCCCTAATTTTATAACTTTATTAAAGTAAATTGTTGTATACAACGTTTTTTGTTCTTCCATCTACACATAGAGTTGCCCATGGGGAAAGCATTCTGACGGTGAAAGGATTTTTAAACCGGTTCAATAGTTTCTAGGTTCCCGTTTTCGTTTCCGTACCCATGGTAGTACATATAGGGATAACAATTGAAGCCTATGTCCAACCTCCGGTTCTAGACTAACTCTGTACCAAAATTCATATAAATAGGCTCAATAGTTTGGGTGGAAGATGGTAACGAAGAAAAACAGTCAGACAGAGTTAATTTCGGATCTATAATATTAGTAAGGACTCCCGTTCCCATAGAAATATGGGGATGAATTCAAGTTTATATTACTCGGGGATAATGTAGCATTCGGTGGAAGAGCTTTTGAAATTGGTGCAGTAGTTCCCGTTATCGTAGGAATATAGGTAGGTATAAAATATATATTGCCTATGTCCTTCCTCTGATCTTCGACTATATCGTGCAAAATTTATATAATTCGGTTCAGTAGTTTGGGAGTTAGACGGTAACACAGAAAGGCGAACGGAGAGAGTTACTTTCAGATTTATAGTATTAGTAAGGATATACGCCATTTCCATTTCCTCACAAGGAAATGGTTGTGAGAAATGCGCTAGGCCCAAAGGCTCCTCGCTCTGTTGCGCCACCCTATTTATTTTATATTATTTAAGGATATACGCCCCATTATATAAAATTCAACCGTCACGCAGATTTATTTTTCAGCCGTGGGCGCTCCAAAATTATAATTTTTCTGATCTTGAAGTCGAAGTGAAAACCACCAAAACTAGTAATAAGTCAAAAAATCATAAAAATTTTCTTGAATAGAAAACAGTGTGTCGCAGACGATTTGGTTTCAACCTTCTGCTTGCCAGACGTATTTTAACTTTTTTCATTTTAAAACACTGACAAATTACAATTTTTCGACCACTTTTTGCAGCATTTCTAGACGCATGTCATCAATAACGCACCGAATTTTCTCTACCAAGGCGTCAACCGTTTCGGTCTTATCTATGTAGACAAGCGACTTCATATAACGCCACAAAAAATAGTCCAGGGGTGTTAAAACACACGATCTTGGAGGTTACCCACAGGCTTAAGACTCGAAATAGTGTAAAAATCGGTGTATCCACGGCAGAACGAAGTCACTCAGTTTTCAATTTTATTCTAATTGCGACGACCAGCTGCACGTAGTGCGCGGCCATGTCCTTACGATCACATTAAATCGAAGTATTGAATCTAATGTTTTTTCGAATTCGACTTGCACAGCATTAGAATCGTCTAAGGGTACACAATATTTTACCATGCAGAAACCTCGAATTGCTCCTGTTGGTTGGTCTACCACGGCAAGCCTGCATAAGGGGTTAGGAGTAGTCAGGAGCGTGAAAAAATGCCATTTTTCAATAATTTTTTTTTAATAGTAATTAATTTTTTTTCACAAAAGCAAAAACATAGTATCATTTCATCATAATTTAACATTACTTCACTAAAATTTAAAAAAAAAAATTTACTATTTTACAAGTTATGGCGGTCTAAGTTCAACATGTTTTAAAAATGGGTCCTTGCGGTGTTAACCTTAACTCAAAAACCGCTCTATAGATTTGAATAAAACTTATACAGTCTAGAAAACATAAGAAACTAGTGCCTGATCGAAGGATTTTTTTTTTCAAAATCAACAAAATTACGGCTTCAAAAATTTTTTCCTGATTTTCGAAAAAAAATCAATAATTAATTGTTTATAAGAAATCGAATTTAAAAAAAAAAAAATCCTTCGATCAGGCACTAGTTTTTCATGTTTTCTAAAATCTGTTTTAGTTTTATTCAATTCTATGGAGCGGTTTTTGAGTTACAGTTGGCACCAGTTCAAAAAACATAGTTTTGAGAAAAACGCATTTAAAGTTTTACTGTCGCCTTATGTACAGTAATGAAAGCTGAATATAAAGCTGAATAACTCGAAAGATGTTTGTCGGATTCACTTCAAACTTTTAGAGAATATTTTTAAGATACTATATTTTAAGAAAATGCCAAAAAGCAAAAATCGATATTTGGTAAATTCTGACTACCCCAATCCCAAAATCCCAATTCCAAAAGGCACCAGATATGCTAATTATTTTTGGTGGCCTTCTATCCAATGCTTGCATGAACGAATGGATTGTTTGGAGTTTTGTATTGCACCTGATCAAGTAATCGGTTTCTTTAATTTATAGTCTCCGAGTAGCCTGCATCATCGCCCTAGTATTTTGAAGTGTTTCCTTAGCCTACAATGTCGAGTTAAGAAAGCAGCAAGGATTCCTGCGTTGTTTCTGCTAAGGTTAACAGCGTCTTTGTATCGAATTATGCTGAAAGTGCCAAACAGAAGCTTGGTGTTTATTCCGGTTGTCTACATCTGATTTTTTTATTTTTTTTTCTTCCTTGATGTTGCTCTCCGCAGCTCTATAAAAAGATTCTAGTTTTACGAGAGAGGTAATCTGTCTGCCTGCTCATTTCTCGTTCTTTCGATACCTTCATATCCTGGTATCCAGTAGATTGTTACCTTGTTGCTATTGCCCAGCTTGTTCAATTTATCAATACATTCGCTGACTAGTTTTGAGGTGATTGTAGGATCTAAAGACTTTCATTGCAGCTTGACTTTCCGTCGTTATTGCCATGTGTTTGCTTTTATAATTACTGTCAATGATCACTTCCGCACATTGACATATTGGATAGACTTCAATTTGGAATATGCTTGACAGCCCTCCCATTGATACTGAATTTTTCGTTTTTGGCCCACAAATTTCTGCTCCTATGCCTTCCGTTGCTTTTGAGCTATTTGGGTATCATTATATTGCATGGGTCTTAACTAAGTCGGCTTTTTTCTCACTTTGCCATGATATTTTGTTACTTAGTTCAACATTGAAGAACTTCCTTGGCCATGCTATGTCGAGGGATATCAATGATAGAATTGATCGGTAGATTATTTTTTGTTTTCTTTTGAAAATTGGTGGAAAGGAACTTTTCAATCAAATTATTGTTTACTGCTTAGGAGAAGATATAACCGAAACAGCCCCCATCATTGCACACATGCCACACCCTTTTGAAGGATGGTGTGACTCACCTATCAAGCGCACACTTTTTTCGATAGACTTCCAGAAAATTTGTGCACGGTGCTGCTGGCATCTAGCCAAGAGAATCCAGACAGACTTACAGAATAAGAACACAAAATTTTTGACCTGTTATTTTTAACATCTGTGCCCTGTGCTTCTTTGACAATAGCAACTTAAAAGGACGAAGTATAAACTTCGACACAAAGAACAGCCGCATCATTCTTTCGGAAGGAAGTCCAATTTATTAAAAGCAAAAAGCAGTTCAACATCCCTCAACAAATAACACAGTAAATCTCGAAGTGATGCAACTGATGTATGAAACTTTCATAAAAAGCTTGGCGTGGAGGCACGAAATCAAAGTTTTTCAAAATATGTTGGTTGAGGCACAGGTTCCTCCCAAACTGCAATTCCCACCTTAGTACGTATGTAAGTAAAAGGAGACACAAAAGTGTAAACCAGGCTGCCCCAAGTGAACGGAAACTAACTTCGTCATCGGATACACATTTTGTCTCGGAAACAACGATAGTCACCGTCTACAAATTAAGGACCAAGCCAAGGGAGTATCCTATTTGAATAACACAGGTGCCAATATTTCCGTATTGCGTAGGAAATATGCAAACAATAACACACCAGTTTCAAACCGTCTTCACGCTGCCAATGAGGCTTCCATTTAAACATATGGTGCGAAAATGATGCTGTTCAATTTTGGTCTTCGACGAGTGTTTCGTTGGCCACGTTCTACCACCGCCAACGTACTTAAAAACGAGTTAAAACGTCGTAGCCACACATAGTTTTTTTTTCTTTTTTTGAAAACAAACAAACAGAGCCATAAAATATATTTTGGCTCTTGCTTCGCCTCGTGAATAAAAAATGAAATTGTTTACAGATAACCACAAATATTCTGTGTACTTCTGTTTCAAAACGACTAAATGATAGGTCATGTGTATGTGTTTGAAACAAGAGAAATAACTGCTCCTCACGAACGGAGCTACTTTCTTACAGAGGAAGGATTTACACTTAAAGGGTAGACAAAATGTGGAAAAGAATACGTTTGTAAAACCATCAAATTTAAAAACTTGGCTTCTATCCTGCCATTAAATTGTTTTTTTGTAACGACATTTTGAAAACGGTAGGATTTCAAAGTAATCGTTTGTTTACCCCCAACTGTGTAACTTTTACTCTGCCTGTGCGTAGATGGTTGAAGAGTGTGCGATTAAAGTCGTGAGAAAAAACAGCGCGAAGATATGTAAATTACCCAAATTTATAAATATTAAAGTAACGCCAAGCCTTGTTTTTACCGGAATTCATTATCTTTGATGACCCTCCTCTGCCGGGAAGAAGTCTTTTCCGGATACCAACGTGTATTTCGAATTCTTCAAGTCTCATCAATTTTAAACTTTCCTTCGATTGCTCATCGGCCTAAAGGCGTTTTCCTCATCATCCATCTCAACAAACTCGTGCTTCCTAATTGTCTAATTAAAAGTTACCATGAGTTTATCAAATTGCAAGCGCCTGCCTTACCTACAAGCAACAATTCGAAGTACGTACACCGTCGCCTTGTTCATAACGATCGTTTAATTGGCCCATTAGCCCCCCTCACAATTCAAATGGCTTTTACTCATGTTAATTTATACAAATCCGCTGGGATACTACTCCACACCATTCAAAAGCAAAAGTGTTATTTTGTTCTTTTTTTTTTTGTTTCGCCAACATACCCAATTACATCTAACTCACGTTTTGTATCAACTATGTACCTCTTGCTTAGTGTGCAAACGAATAAGCAAATTCCTAACCACACAAAAAACATAAAAATAAAAGAAGGATAAAAAAGTACCTACAAAATATGAAACAAATGCCACCGGATATCCTGCACCTCGGCTTGTGTAAATAACCAATTTTTCACCTCAACGCACACACAATTATAAACAGGAGAAACAGAAAAAGGAAAAACAAAAAAGAAAACAACATCCACCTTGTCCTCAGGGGGTAGCACAGGAAGAAGCAACTTAATTCAAAATAAATAAACCGCGCAACGGGCACAGGACTTTGGTCTAATGGCTGTACATAACCGTTATTCGTTTGTGTCCTTATCGTCGCGGATAAACTTTTATCCTTTTTATATTTACTGGGAAAGGAAGTAAAACGGAGAGGGCGAGGGCGAGGATATTGCCTTTTTTATTCGTAGGCCTACTTAAGCCCCATAGTGTGTCAATTTTGGTCGGAAGTGTTTATATTATCTTGTCATTAAGGCCGGACATGAACAAGGGCACACATTAAAAATAGACTTCTGACAGTCCTAAGATACCCGTCACAAAGGTGACAAATAGCTTCGTCAGATATAGACTGCAAAAAGGACAGCAGAGACGCACACCACACCCTGATGTGCAGAGTGTTGTGCCATCATTTTTAAAAAAAAAGTTTATCTTTTGAGTGAGAAGTTGGAAGTATTATCCTTGTTATGCCTTTAACACCATCTCCACTTTCACTACATCCCTAACAATGATCCTAGGAAGCCGGAGGTGCCGCAAAATGGAATGTTGTGGCTTCTCATCTTGACTGGAACGCGATGTGGCCGTGTCGACCGATGACGGCATGCCTTCTATGATAAATGATCCTTAATAAGGACACTCTTTCGCATTTGTTTTGGTTTGTTGTACTTTTGTTGTTCCTTCCTTACTTTTTTTTTGTTTTGATGAAACTTTCTTGCATTTAGTACTTTGTTGTTTTGTTTTGTTCTTTTTTTCTTTTGTTTCGAAAGGGTGAGTGGGTATGGGAATACATTTTGTAATTTATTTTCATTTATAAGGATGACGGGCGTGTTATTAATGTTTTGGCTCTTAGACTGCTAATTTTACACTAACGAGAGGACAAACGGCATAACTTCTGCTTGATACCATTAATTCAAAAGGCGATTTCGGGAAGCTGTTAAACTTCACATAAGTTATGTAAAGGCTTCCGCTTGAAGGGCGAAGCACGTAGAACCAGACAAGCTACCACTTTAGCTTAGATTGTGTTTTGAGTGGTCATACAGTTTTGCAATAAGTCCCTTGCTTTCAATTCTCCTTTTTTGTTTTCTTTTAATACTATCAGTAACACTGGTACCCTACCGTATAGCATCTTTCTTTTGCTATTACTTTCTAGATCTTTGCGTAAAAGCAGGAAATACTGTCGCGATAAGAGGCTTGCTGTCTGCATCACAGTCCCGCTTTGTGTTAACTTGGAAATGACATTGTAATTTTGTTGCTTCCAACGTGACATCGAAGCGAAGATCCTTGGAACCCAGCGTATTTCAGGAACCTACAATTTTACGCAGATTCCGAACGGCTAGGTTGGACAGGCCTTTCTTGGCAGTGTAATTACGCTCAGAGGTAATGCCTCGCGAAAATCGATTCCAGTGGAAAAAGAATTTTATATTACCTACTAGACAACGGTCTTGTCAACCGAAAAGAGTCGGTTCCCATTAGAACATCGTAATTAAATCGGAATGAGCGCTGTTAGTGACAAGATGGGGGACCGTCTTGTACTACTGCGTGCTGTTGTCATGTGTTATTTGTTCTATGTAGTATTTGTGTAGTTAGTCTTGTGGTGTATCAGCCAAATGGTCTTTGTCGCCCGGCTGCAACCCCCCTACTCCGCAGATTTATGTGTGGAGTAGGTTTCATGTAAATGTAAATGTAAATATTTCCTACTACTTTAGATGGTTTCCAAATGACTTGCTCTAAGAATTGATTGAATATATCTTTCGCTAATTTTTCTTTTTCGGTCGGTAGCCGACGGGGTTTTGCGGTGACTGTGAGAATCCTATGAGTGGTTCCAGTTTTAATTGCTCTGCGCTTAGACGGGTGTTCTTCGAACAGCTTTTTAAATTCCTTTAGAAGAAACGAAAAAGTATTATTTCTATCGACCAATTTTACCTGAGGGGTGTCAGAGGAATCAATGCTGAAAATTTTAGGTAATTCTGTCATGTTGTCAATTAATTTCCTGTCACGTAAGTCTACTGCAAGATTAAAAAAACTTAGAAAATCGGCACCAATTATGGACACTTGTACGTTTGCGACAGTGAAATGCCATTAAACGATTCTTCATAGGCCGAGCGATAGAACAAGTTTTCCTTGCCCATAAACTATAATTTCGGTATCGTTCGCGGCGTAGAGTCTTGGACAGTTAGATTGATTGCTTGCAAGAGAGGTCAGGTGGTGTGTTCGTGGAACGATGGATAAGTCTACCCCGGTATCGACGAAAAAGTGCATGGTGGTCGACATTTATACGTTTCCGATCCAAACTTGTTGTGCAATCAACAATATTCCTTTTTCCCAGGCGGGCGACGAATTGAATCACGTTGTCTACCACGTGATGAAGTTCGATCTCGCCAAACACGTTGTTCAAGCAAGTTAAAGCGTCTACTCATGTCGTCCATTTGTGATGAAAGTCTAGCTAAAGGTGAAAGCTGCGGATCTTCTTTTCGAGAACCTTGCAACCTTGTGGAGTGTCTCGTCACTTCAGGGTGATAGTATTTGTTGCAAGATCATCGGTAAGCACGTTAATCACAATGTTGTGAGAAATTTGTCCTCAACGGTTTCTCCAGCGAGGTTTCGCATTTCAAGAAGTCACGAAGGTCTTTTATCATCTAATTCCATCTGCGAAAGAAGCTTCTTAATCTTACCATGGTCACTAGGAGTAAATTCTTTGATGAGAAGACTTTTGATAGCGATGTATTTACCTGGCGAGAGTTTGTGTTAGCTGGGAGACTACCGTGTGGTACATTGAACTGTCAGATGTGATTTTATTTACAGCAAACTGGGATTCTAACAGAAAAATCCATAGTTCGGATGTAAAAAATTCCTGTGTTTTTACGGATGTAAAAAACTCCTGTGATTTTATGTGACGGGCATGGAACACGTCCGAGGACTCGGTCGTCTGAGTTTCGATGTCAGAATGTTCGCCACCATGGAGTACATTTGCCGCGTTTTCCACATTAGATTTTCCATCTCCACTCTGTTTGCTTTCCATGGTAGAAAAAAATTACTTTTGTCTTGATTCGGAGTCACCAATTTAGCTTTTGTAAATAATGGAAAGAAACTATTTGTAAATTAATTTCAATTCTTTATTAATATAAATTCAACTTACTTAAACAAAAACTATTAAGTAATGAAATGGAAACTGGATAAAAGATAGAAGGCGACTGTACTCTGCTGTTGGTTTTGAAGAATGTCTGAAGGGTTCAGTTATCGAATCTACTGATGTGATGTGATATGATGTGACGTTATAAAGGATTTTCCAATAGGTATGATATGATTTTGCAGTGGCATGGCGTTTCGGCCATTTGTAGTATGTCATGATCTGTTTTTTTTTTTTTTATTGCATTCGGAAGTGCTTACAATTTTACCATTGGACCACCATAAACGTCGTGAACTTTCTGATTTTGCCTTGGAACAACTTGAAATCGATATCGATTTTTTTTAAGAGAATCATCTTTTCCGATGAGGCTTACTTTCATTTGGCTGGTGCGGTAAATAAACCAAATTGGCGATGGAAATCCACAAAATATTCAATAAAAACCATTGCATTCACCTAAATTGACAGTTTGGTGTGGTTTTTGGGTTGGTGGAATCATCGGTCCATACTTCTTTCAAAATGAAGCTGGTAACACCATTACCGTCAATGGAGAGCGGTATAGATCGATGATAACCAACTTTTTATGGGCGAAATTGGAAGAAATTGGTTTTGACAACACTTGGTTTCAACAAGACGAGGCTACGTGTCACACAGCAAATGCAACAATTGAATTATTGCGAGAAAAGTTCGGAGATTCGATTATTTCAAGAAATGGTGATATTGAATGGCCTTCAAGAAAGAAAAATAGCAAACAAGTGTTTGTTATTGTTTTTGTTTTGTCCTGGAGTTGTAATTGATTATATTATTACAGAACATTTTAAAAAGAAAAAAAAAAAAAATTTTTTTATTAAAAAATGTATGTTGAAGATCGTAAAGATCACCTCAACTCCATATTGCGTTTCGCCCAGGCACGGCAATTGGGCTCATCAGTTATGTTAATGTTAAAAGTTAATGATTGCCGTACCCTTCTAAGACGCAATTTTAGTTCGGAATACACCGACACTTATAAAATTCACTGCACTCACATTTTTTTTTTCTTTTGTTTTTTTTTTTTTAAAATGTTCTGTAATAATATAATCAATTACAACTCCAGGACAAAACAAAAAACAATAACAAACACTTGATTGCTATTTTTCTTTTAAATAAATTTATACCAAACCATGGAAAACTTTTGTTTACTTTTCTAAGTTTTTAATAATGTCTTGTACATTTGCTTAGAAATTAAAATTCACTGCATGTGAGTTTATTTTTTCAAAGGTGCTCTTTTCATTTCTGTTGTCAGAGTTTGCCTATCTCTTACCGTTGCTGAGATAATTAGTATGCATTTTGTCGTATATCCACAAAATAATCACCCCTTGAGTTTTGTTTTGTCGTAACCGCCATTTTTTGGCATATACGACAAAAATTCCATGTGTTTTCCCTCTTTTTTTTCTTAATGTTGTTTTGTCGTAAGTGTATAGGCTTAATACATACGATCAAAAATTTAAAATAAAACCTTAAAATTGCTTTGTCGTACATACATACATATAATGTAGGACTGATCGTATGCAAGTACGACAAAAATGAGAAAAAAAAAGGATTGCGGTTTGGTTTGTCGTACGTGTATAGATATTTCAACTGGAGCGGCGCGGCGGTGCAGGAAGTATAAATACAAAGATATTGCCAGCGCAGTTTTAAAAATACTGCATAAAATATTTTCTGACAATCCTTTTGTTGAAGTTCTGCCTCTTTGTAGTGACTCCTTGTTTTAATTTTGGGGGACGCCCCAAAATTAAAACAAGGCCATGTCCACTGCTGTGATTTTTCTCATTCGAAATTCAACATTCTTAAAATAAATTACATAAAAATTTTCAGAGCCTGGAGATTCTCTAATTCCAGAGGCAGCTTGGAAATATTTAGCCTGCCTTCGTTTATGCGACATCTTAAAAATATATACTTTAAGAACGTAAAATTAAAATTAATTCAAATGTTGCCAACAGATTTCAAAGAATTTTCAACCAGAGCGGGCCAATTAAACTTTTCGTCAATTCCATTTAGCAAAATAAAGTTTCTTAAACATATTAAGGACGAAAAATTTACACACTATTATAAAACGAACAGAAGAGAAATTGGGTATAAAACAGCTTTAATATAGAAAAAGTCAAACAAAAGTAGCCGGGCAATTCCAACAAATTTGTTCTCTCAAAATCGTCTTGTTTTTAGCAGGTAACAAGTCAAAACTATTTAATGACAAAATGAATTATCTTAAAAGTTTATTTGTTTTTGTGCCAAAGGTAGACTAAAACTACTACGAAGCCAAGAGCGTAAGAATGAAATCATCAATAATTTATTATTTGAAACTATACTTTTATACAATGGTGTGCTTATAAATCATACAGTGTTACTTATGTAAGCGTTAGGTTTACTAACAAAAATTACATTTTCGATCTCAAAGATCTAATTTTATATTTCATAGTCAGAAAATGACTTTTTCGTTAGTTTTTATAACCAAAATGTGAATTAAATTTTGTACCTGTAAATGTAAATATCATTGATATCTTATGGTCATAGGATGCCTTTTTTGTTATTGTATTTTTTTTATTACTATTCAAGTTAATTTTTTTCACACCAAGATTTTGCCTATGAACCCAAAAACTCTTGTGATGTAGATATGTATTCCTATTTTAACCTTTATAAAATAAATAAAATTTAATTGTTAACATTGAAAATTAAATTTTTTTAATTGGTTCTCATACCAATTTCTATACGATTTAAACAAGACGCTTGAGTATTGAAATGTCGTACGTGCGTTTACTTTGTCGTACGTGTATGGGATGGAAACAAAAAGCAAAATTTTGGTGGCGTATACTACAAACTCATTTTGGGTAAAAAGCTCTATAATTTGAAAACCAAAACAGTTAGGACAGTTCTGAATACATAAATAAAAAGAAGATACTCTACACAATATATTCTAATTAAAAAAAGAACAACTTAATCGCTTCGTTTTCTTTTTATAGTAACGTAAACCTTTAAATAAGATTTCCCAAAATTGTGTTTTTGAGAGATACGACAAAACAATTCTCGGGCGACGATTCATCTAACTGATGAGCCCAATTGCCGTGCCTGGGCGAAACGCAATATGGAGTTGAGGTGATCTTTACGATCTTCAACATACATTTTTTCATAAAAAAACTTTTTTTTTTCTTTTTAAAATGTTCTGTAATAATATAGCCTTCAAGAAGTTGTGATTTAAGACCATTGGACTATTTCTTGTGGGGTTAATTGAAGTCATTGGTCTTTTAAACCAGATTCTCTTCAAGCTTTACAAGTCAATATTGAACGTTCTATTCTTGATATACTAAACTTGATTTAGTGGAAAAAGTGCTCGAAAAATGGGTTCATCAAATTTGTTGCTGCAGAAGAAGTCGTGGTTTGCATTTGAATGACGTTTTACTTAAAACATAATTGTATTGATTGAACTGCACATTAAATAAAAAATGTTTAAATTTCCTTAACAGAAAGTGTGTTTTTTTCAAAAATTAAATCATATCACTCTTATTGGAAAACCCTTTATATTGTGCGGTACTTCGAACCTCCTTCACAAAATGCTGTCTAGCTTACAATTGCGCCAAGGGAACCACACATATTTAAGCCTCAAGAAAGTGTTATGCGACCTTTTGAATGTACATTCAAAAGGTCGCATAACACTTTCCTGAAATCTATTATAACGGAAGGCACGCCGTATTCATCAAAATGGAATTGACCTTGAGCCTGCTCAAAAACAAATTTATTCATATTTAAGACCAACAGAAAATTTTAAATGGGGGGTTTTGACGTCTTTGAAGAGTTTACTGTCAAGAGCTCTGAGCAACAAAAACAAAATGTAAAAAGTCGTCGGCTGATGCGGATTAAATGCACTTGTAGCAACATTATGGTTGAACTTTTTATTTTCAATTGCCAAACTACTTGTGCTGTCCTCTCATAAAAATAAGAGAAAAACGGAAGCCCCTATACTTTAGATCAGGGGTTTAACTGCCAGGAAAGAATGTAGAAAACAAAGCTAAGCAATGTTGAGAGTATTATCATTTTATGTTAATTTACTTTACATTTTATTTAATTATTTTTAATTTTGATCAAGTTTTGTGATTTTGTACTCAGCTTAATATTTTTGTTTTTCTATTATTGTAATCAAAGTAGTAGTAGTAGTAGTAGTAGTAGTAGTAGTGTGTTATTTTATTTAACAAAATTAAAAGTTTTTTGCTGTTTTTTTTACAATTTCACAATTATGGCATCTAAACAAATAAATCGATAGTATAACATTATGTAGACTTTTAACATTTTCAAGCTATGTTTAAGTTGAATTAATTTTAATTTTTTTTTTTTAAATTAATTGCCGTGCAGTGTCGGGTTAGAATAGCACTGCAGCGCCTCCCCGCTTGTCGTAAAAGGCGACTAAAGGAGCAATCATATCTAGACGACTAACATCAAAGTGAGTCTAGCGGCACACATACCACCTAAAAACTCTCCCCAAGTATGCATGCAGATCCCGGGGTTAACACGACTGGAGATTACCGGTGTAGTAAAAGGGAAATCAAACTCATTAAATGGAGCATGCATGTGTCGAAAAGGATGAAAGGAACATTTTTGAAAAATTTTGAGCATTATGGAAGTACTTGCAAACATAAGAAGCACTACCCCGCCAGGCAGTTCCATTGCTATGCATGGAGCTGGTCCTGGACCGAGCAGCAATGTTCGGGTCAGAGCTATACGGATTCCGGGGGCTAGCAAAGTAATGCAACGAGTTGGACGAAAATTTAGAGTCGCGAGTTGGAACGTTGGAAGTATGACTGGTAGAAGTCTTGAACTCGAAGAGATGATGAGAAGGAGGCGAGTGGACATCTTGTGTGTTCAGGAAACGAAATGGCGAAACACAGCAAACAAAGCCCGTTTCTTAGATGTAAAAACCAAGGCTTACAAGATGTTCTACTATGGAACAGAACAAGGTAGGAACGGAGTCGCTATCATCCTTGACCAAAGTTTATGTAACAGCGTGTTGACCATTTTGAAGTCCAGTGACCGTTTGATGTCTCTTAAATTGGTGATGGAAGGAAAGGTCTGGAATATCATCAGTGCATATGCTCCCCAAATAGGGTGTGAGCAGGAGGAAAAAGATGCATTCTGGCTTGATTTTCATAACCTACTTAAGAACATCCCAAAAGAAGAGTATTTGTTTGTTGGAGGAGATTTGAATGCACATGTCGGGAAGACAAACGAGGATTATGAAGACTCCCATGGAGGTTTGGGATTCGGCACCAGGAACACTCCTGGTGAAGATATTCTAAATATGTGCAAGTCATACGGTCTAATCGTACTAAATACCATGTTCATCAAACAAGACCGACACCTTATCACTTACAGCAGTGGAGGAAATGAAACCCAGATTGATTACCATTTGGCAACCAATTACATGAAATCTCGGGTGAAAGACTGCAAAGTGATACTAGGAGAAGCTGCCGCTCAACAACACCGTCTTCTTTTAACAGAATTTTTTACGGATGCGGTGAAGGAAGTCAAACAAACAAAGGCTCCTAGGAGAATCAAGTGGTACAATCTGGAGAAAACCAAAGGACAGCAATTCATTTCGTATATGCGAAGTCAGCTGTGTAATACCATCGACGCAGTTTCAAATGCAATCACGGCACAAAATATGTGGGATCGCCTACAACGAACCTGCTTAGAGAGAGCCAAATCACTGCTAGGAGTCTCAAAAGGACACTACCAACAAGCTAAAGAAACCTGGTGGTGGGATGATGAAGCTAAAGCAGTGATTAGAAAGAAGAAAGCAGCTTTCCAAGCTTGGTCGAAGTGCCCCTCAAGAAATACAAATGAAAAAGCGCGTCTCAAAATGGAATACAAGAGCTGCAGAAAAGAAGCGAAGAAAAAGTGCGCCCAACTTCAAGCAAAAAGCACGGAGGGCCTGTATCGAGAGCTGGAAGAGATTTCTGCCCCAGCTGCTGAAGCAAATCAGGCAATCCAAGAGCTAAGACAAAGCAACTTGAATAAGGGAGCAACCATTTTCAAAATAGCCGCTCAGAGAAGGAGAAATGCGCAGGAGATTCGTTCGCCAAAGTTCATAAATGATGCTCAAGGAATGCTACTTGTGGATGACGACAAAATTCTTCACAGGTGGCGACAGTATTGCGATGATCTTTTGAATGAACAGTTTCCTCGGCGCCACTTTCCAACAGCTGCACCTAACTTTACGGAAGTATCCGACGTCACAGTCGAAGAAGTTAGGGAGGCAGTTAAGAACTCTAAAAAAGGCAAAGTGATTGGGCCAGACGAGGTACCATATGAGTTTTGGAAAAATATGGGAGACATCGGGTTGAGATGGTTCACGATTCTCATCTCCAAACTTATAAGAGGTGACAGTTTGCCTAATCAATGGAGGGAAAGTTTTCTCCTTCCAATGTACAAGGGAAAGGGAGATACCAGAAGCTGTGACAACTATCGTTCGATCAAGTTGATGTCCCACACTATGAAGATCGTTGAGCGGGTTTTGGATAGCCGACTGCGGAAAATAATAAGGCTTTCTGATGACCAATGCGGGTTTGTCGCGGGTAAGTCAACTACAGACGCAATCCAAAGTATAAGGATCATTATGGAAAAACACCGAGATGCCTTAGAGGATTTGCATATTGTGTTGGTTGACTTCGAAAAAGCATTCGATCGACAACCACGAGATCTGATATGGGTGGCCCTCAGACACCGAGGAGTTCCTGAAGCCTATGTGCGAATAGTTATGGACATGTACGAGGGAGCAGTTACAAAAGTGAGATGCCCAGCTGGAGTCACCGAAGAATTCTAAATAACAGTAGGTGTACATCAGGGAAGTGTCTTGAGTCCACTGCTCTTTATTGCTGTTCTGGATTATTTGCTCGAAGGAAAAGTAACGGACAATAAAGTACAACAATTATTCTTTGCTGATGATGGAGCCATCATAAGCGAGGATCCTACATCCCTGCAACGAGCACTACTTGACGTTTGGATCGATGTTCTGGAAGGAAATGAGTACCGTATTAGCGCTAAAAAGACTGAATACCTGTGGTGCCCTTTTTCTGATCCAGACAAGCCTATTCCAGACATTTATTTGAATGGAAATGTGCTTCCCAAGTGAGAAAAGTTTAAATATCTGGGATCTATGATCAATAGTGAAGCAACTTGTGATGACGACATCAATCATCGAGTAAGCGTAGGTTGGATGAAATGGCGAGAAAACTCCGCCATCTTCTGTAATCGAAAAATGCCCCCTAAGCTGAAGGGAAGACTCTACACAGCAGTTGTCCGTCCAGCTCTGACATACGGTTCACAATGTTGGACAATGTACAAAAAGTATGAGAGCAAATTGACGGCAGCCGAAATGAAGATGCTTCGGATGACAGCAGGAGTAACAAAGCTTGATCGAATTAGAAGTACTAAGATCCGTGGAAGCCTTCATGTCAAAAGTACCATCTTGGACAAAATTCAGCACAACCGGCTCAGTTGGTATTGTCATGTTCAAAGGAGAGATCCGCAGAACCCCGTCCAAAAGGCAATATCGTACACCGTTTCAACATATTCGCGACGAAAAAGAAAAGGCAGGCCAAAACACTCCTGGTACAAGCAAATGCAAAAACAGCAGCATTTGGTTGGCCTCAGACATGGAACAATCCAAAACCGGGAGGCTTGCCGACGCTTTCTGAGGTCAACGCGGCGTACCCCACAGGCGGATCACTAGTGTGAAGCAGAAAAGTGGGAGAGTTGTGATCGCTTCAAGATCACTACTCGTAACGCCAGAAATGGAAAAGAAGAAGAAGAAGAAGTTTAAGTTGAATTAATAGATAGGTAAATAAGCCTTTGATTCGTTCATAATCTTAAGGAGTTGTTTTGATTGGTTGCTGTACAAAAGGTAGGATTAAAATGCTTCATTTAGGATTTGGTAACGGTATCTCTAACTCGGTGGTTACAGAGAGTACAGTCCGTGTTTTCCTCTGAGTTATACGGTCGATAACTAAGGTGCAGTAATTCTCCTCTCGTATTGAATACAGTTGAAATAGTCTCTAGGTTGTAGCAATCATCTAAATAATTGTTTGATCCAAGATTGTGTTGTTGTACATACATCGAGTCTCGCTCCGGTTCGCCAAAACATAAAATTTAGACAAGCTGTCCTGTTCAATCTTAACAAAGCTACGTTTCCAAGTCTCTGTCCCTGTTTCCAGTAACTGTACATTGTGAGTCTGCTCCCACGTTGACCACTCAGTAAAGAACTGAGATTTATGGTTGAGTAGATGCCTTGCAATGGTTCCAGGAAGACGATGAGGGGGAAGCTCCGTGATTATATTTTTTTATATTATTCTTATCAAATGTTTTCTAATATTCAGTTCAGGTGTTGGCACTGGAATTCTTCTCAAAGATACAATCCAACACTCAGTCATACATTTCAACAACAGTATTATTTCGGCTACAATCGTAAGTATTCAATCTAATGACTCCACTGGTCATTCAGAAAGAATTGCACTTGCTTCAATTTATTTACCTAGCAGCATTGGAATTGGAATTTAGTCATTTCATTATTGGTGGCGACTTTAATTGACGACATCATATGTGGGGAGACACGGTTATAAGTCAAAATGGATCGAATCTCTTTAATTGGTATCAAAATAATTTTTTCCAAACAGATATAATTTCTCCGGGCGAACCTACTTATCCTAGATCATCTTCTCACATTGACTTCTTTTTAACATCTCCCAGTCTTACTTCTGGTTTTCCACAATCTCAAAATTATTCCTGTCTTACTCTCGATGCACTATCCGATCATTTCTCAGTTCTTTTAGCTCTAAATTTTATAAATTTTAACCCTTTACCTGATACTCAATTAAAACCACTTTCGTTCAAATGCACCAATTGGAATAACTGCAACAGACAACTCGACCATATTATTTCTAACCACCATATCCCTAATGATGTAAATTTATCAAATACAGAAATTGACAGTCATATTGAAATTATCACCAATGCTTTAAATACTTGCTTGTCCAGTCATTCATCTTTACGCAAAATTAAAAGTTCAATTAAAAATATCAGTCAGAATACAATTGCCCTTATGAAAACTAGGAAGGTTTGGAAAAGTCAACTTAAACGTATCTTCCATTTAAATGGAAATCGAATTAATGCAAATTATCAAGAGCTTTCTAGTCGTATTTCTTGCTTAAGTAAAATTATAAAAGATAAAATTCGAATTGATCTTAACGAAAACCTTAAATCAAGACTTAAAAATTTCGGACCATCGCCTCAAGTTTTTAAAGAAATTAACCAGCTTTCTGGTCGTAACAAATCAAACCCATTTCACCACCCACTGACATATAGAAACACTACTCTTTATACAGATTCAGATAAAATTAATGCATTCCAAAATTTCTTTAGTGAAGTATATACAGAACGCAGTCATATGCTTAACCCTGCCATAGCCTTTGAAATTTCTACAGCCAAAAATTCTTTCTTTAATCTTAATATATCTACCATTTCGTCTTTTTCCCTCCAAAATAAATCAGATTCTACTTCCGAAAATTGTTTTGTTTCACCTCCCTTCATCGAAAACATTATTACTAACTTAAATAATAAAAAATCGTCTGGTCCTGACAAAATTTCAAATTTCTTTATCAAAAAATGCAGTAAACCAATTCTAAGACCTATTACAATCATCATTAACAATTGTATAAATAATTCTTGTTTTCCCACGGCTTGGAAGGAAGCCATTCTTATCCCTATAAAGAAAAAAAGTTATAGTAATGACCTTGACAATTTTAGACCGATTTCCCTCATTTCAAATTTTGGTAAAATTTTAGAAAGAGCTATATATAAACAAATTGAACCATTCTGTGAAGAAAACAATATTATTCCTAATACACAATTTGGATTTAAAAAAGGTCATTCTACAGAACATGCAATATTACTTTTAGAAAATAATATTTTAGATAATTTGAGAAAAAGAGAATGTACGGTAACATGCGCATTGGATCTTAAGAAAGCTTTTGATTCAATGTGGCCCGACGGACTTATTTTCAAAATGATTTCACTAAATTTTCCAGTTAATGTTATTAAAATTTTAAACAGTTTTTTTTGCAATCGTTACCTTAAAATAAAAATTGGTTCACTTTTTTCAAATCATATTCAAATTCATACTGGTGTACCGCAAGGTTCTTTTCTAGGTCCATTCCTTTATAATATATTTATTCACGACTTCCCATCTTCCATAGGACCTTCAAAGAGTATTCAATATGCTGACGATACAATCATTTATGCCCCTCACAAAAGACCCCATGAAGGACTTAAACTAATTAAATCTCACCTTGAGCAGGCAATTTCGTATTTTGATAAATGGGGAATTTCAATAAATTTTCAAAAATGTGAACTGATTTGCTTTAGAAATGCTTCCCCTAGAGGACATTACCTAGCAGTTAAAGCGAGTAAACAGCTTCAACTCTTTATCAACGGTAATCCAATTCCATTAAGAAATCAAATAAAATATCTAGGAATAAATCTTCATCATAGACTAAGATGAATCCCCACGCAAGACTCTCACTCAATAAAAGTAAAGTAGCAGCCGGTCAACTTAAATTTCTTTTTAGATCTAAATTTATTAATAAAAATACAAAACTTTTATTGTATAAGATTCTTATTCGTCCCATACTTTCTTACGGTTTTATTTCTTGGTTCAAAATTTCTCCCACAGTAGCTAAGGAATTTCAAATTTTCGAGAGATATATTTTAAGAAATTGTCTTCGCAAATATAGAAGGCCTAATGGAAAATGGTTTAAAAACTCAATTTTATATAAAGAATCCAAAATTCAACCTCTTTTATATTATCTTTCTGACCTGGCAATTAAAAGGATACAAAAATTTAGTTATCATGAAAACCCTCTAATAAAAAATATGTATTTTGAAAATATAAATTTTATGTTAGAAGAAAGATATTATATGTCCCCAATTAGTCTAGCTAACGACTCCTCCAGACAATGCCTCCAACTAAACAACAACGAATATCTTTCTGGCTTCTTCACGAGGAGCAATCCCGTCACTTATAGAGGATAACATTTCTCTAAATATTCATCTTGAATTAATTTAAACATTATTTTATTGCATTAAAATGTGTAGTGTGTTATTTTCGTTCATTCCTAGATTCGAAATTGTGCTAATGTCATTTCACTTGAATTGACTTAAGCACCATTTTAGTTCTAAGTTATTATTATTATTATTATTTTAGTCGTAAGTTGTAAATAAGTTCTTTCTGTCATTAGTTTTAAGAAAACCATCACAAACTGTAACTGTAACTGTGGTACCCGTGGTGTGATGGATAGCATGTCCGCCTGTTAATCCAGAGGTTCGAGTTCGAATCCCGCCAGAGGCAAAAATGTTTTTTCTACGGGTATCGCCTTTCGCGAGGAATTGGCAAGTCCTCCGTTAGTATTCATTGCCATGAAAAGCGCTTTCTCAATTAGCCGTTCGGAACCGGCAGAAAATTGTAGGTCCCCTCCATTCCCTCACAAGGGATGGTTGTGAGAAATGCGCTAGGCCCAGGGGTTCCTCGCTCTGTAGCGCCACCCTATTTATTTTTTTATTTATCATAAACTGTAAAATCTGTAAGTGTCCTTGAGCAATACTTAAAAACTTTTTCTTTTTCTCATCTGATGTATTAATTTGTTTTAAGTATTAATTTAAATAATTATTCTTTAAATCAAAACCATTACGTAAAAGCTAGACCAATTCAAAGTCAGCTACTTCATAAAACACTGTATATTTTACTCACATAAAATTGTAACTATGAAAAAAAAAAATAAAAATAAAAACTCAATTACCAATTAATATTCAGTTCTATAAAATAACTTTTTATCAATATTATATCTTTAAATATAAAAATAATAAACCATCTTAATAAACTACGGCCTGGTATTTATAGAGAAAACTCATTTAAATTTAAAAGTACCATTTGAGGAGAAGTAAAAGAAAATCGTAAATTAACTTCCGTGGTAAATTTGAAGATAGAAAAAAAGAAAACCCTCTCTAAGAATCTAAATATCTCCAGCTCCCTGAAAGCAGCCAAGAAGAAACACTAATTTTTTTCCTGGATACTCACTTTCCAGGTAGCTGTCAAAGCATATCCAATTCTGACCCAAATGAGTCGAATAAACAAAGTAGGTCTGATTGCAAAGTAAAAACTGAAATATAAACAGCTTCGATCCATACAAAACCGCCTGGCTAGATGCAAAAATATCAGATGGACACAGATATCGAATGCCTCCACCGCCTTATTTAGAGCTCCAGACATTTAGTTCATGAGACACTCCCTCACATCATTGATGTAATATTACAACGGACCTAAAATTGGTCAAAGTGTGACATTTGTTGTCCCGACTGCCTAGCCATCGTTATGTTATGTATTTTGACTCAAACACGATCAGTAAATGTTTGAACTTTTGACTCCATGTGCATGTCAAACAGAAAAAGATGCTTACACAAACTTCAATGACTTTAGACTACTTGAAAGTTTGAATGCAAAGGCGGTTCTTTGAATAGTACCAAGTAATTGCAAAGTGTGCATTTTCAAAATCCAAAAAATAAAAATAATAAAAAAATGAAACTTCTCCTTCGCAGAAACTTTACTTCAACAAACTTGAGCAAAAATAAAATCTAATTTCTTGCAACATCCGTCGTAGGTACCTTCCTTGCCCCGGTCTTGAAAGTTTAAAGTGTCAAAAGTATTCCTTTCTGTTTTTTTCCTTCCTTTCATTCCCTTGACACCTTAAGTAAAAATATTATTCCCTTTTCCCTCTCTCTCTTTTTCAAATAAAGTGATAAATATATTTCTTATAAAAGCTATCTTTATTATTGCTTCACACTGAGTGTAGGTTCTTCGTCGTCGTCGTCGACGTCTTCAGTAAGTGTAAGAGGTAAGGAATGAAAACTTTTTCAATGATTTCGCCGTGAAAAAAGATCTCGTGAAGAGATATTATTCGTTAACCCTAAGCCGTGACTACTTTTAACACATTTACCACCCTCAAGCATCTGAAATGTGGAAACTTTATGTGAAATGCAAGTAAGTTTGTCGACGACGACGACGCTTATACACACTTAACGGCAACATAAAAATACTCGTATGTAGTTTTGAAAGATCATCTATGACTATGACTCCAGCACTTGCTTTTCATGTGGCCTTTCTGGTATGCTCCTCGTTATATTACCTCTACCTCCATTCATATTGGGTGCAGTTATAAATGGGTGCCCTATACGGAAGCGAAGAAAAACTCCATGCGAAAAGTTGCTCCTTTTAGAACCCGATATCTTTGTGTGCAGGAAGGATATTTCAAGCTCCTTCCTTTCGAATTAGTCCCTATTAAATTTCATTGAAAGAAAACTCTCCTCTTTCACCTGCGTGGGTTGTTCTCCCTTTTTTTTTAATGTGTTTTTTTATGATTTCGACAAATTTTGAAGTAATTACAGATATTGGTTTTGATGGTTGTTTATACGACAAATATCAAAACAGTTGGCTATGTGCAATTTTGCGATAGCAATTTGGTGCTTAGGATGAAAACATGTGCTATGAGTGTGTGTGGAGGAAGTGTCCTTTCAGAACGTGTCGTGTCATTGGTATACATAAGTATAGGTGTAAATGAAGATTTTGTGTTTTTGTCCATATGAGAGTAGCAAATTGATTGAAAATGGAACAGCATATAAAATATCGGGGAGACTCGGGCCCTAGCGCATTCCCAGCAGCTACACATTTTCGGCTATAACGAACGACTGACAGTGTAATTCCTGGTGGAGCATTCAACAATTCCTTGCGAAAGGCGATACCAATGAAAAACCACTTGATGTTTCTATGATTCGAACTTTGAACTTCCACGCAATAAGCAGACATGCTATCCCTTGCCCCATAGGCACAACCTCAGAGAAATGTTTGCTTCGGAAATTGTAACGAAGACCCATACGAACAGGGTGAAGGTACCTAAGCCTCACACGTTTAGGTGACACGTACACGTACATATGTATGTATGTTGATTACGAATTGAAAGCTTTGCTACTGTGAACTTCTGTCAGCGATTCCCTTGTCTTTTTCCTTCTCATGCCGCCTATACATTATTCAAATTCTTCCTTCGTGTTTATTTGCTTTTTAAACAATTTCTGTTCTGACAGTTTTCGAAACATGTTTCCATGTCACTCAGGTATTTAAAATGGCTGTTTGATTGAATACAAAATAAATGTTTTGTGAATTTCCTAGTCTGTCTGACATGTTTGCGTAGTTTGTATAGAAGTTTCTTTAAACTTGTGCGGAGTGTAATTTATAGGGACTGAGGGGTAAGAGGGAAGAACTAAAACCCTAGATATTCAATTATTTATTTATTATGACTGTTGGGTTCAGCAGTTTAACCGCTGTAATCAGTAATCTATGTCGCAATTGATGGTAGCTTTTGAGTCATAATTAATTTTTTCGCTAAGCTCCAAAACTGGAATGCATACTGCAAACTGCACCCATCTAATTTGACTGCCTCTGCTTGATAATTTATTTCCTTTTTTCCCGTTTAAAGTATCTTTGGTTATGATCTACAAATTTATTTTTGACGAAGCACTCATTCGATCTTCTAAGCTCATTAAGCCAAAGCGCCTGGCTATGCTTCTCTAAAGTTTTTTTTTACCATATTTATTGTTAGTTGCTTTCGATTCGGCTTGAATCACTTAGAGTCACTTAGAGTATAAGAAGTTTTGAAAATTTATGTTATTCGTAAATACTTCTGGTTTCATTGCCTAGATGGAGACATTTAGGTCCATTAAAATAAACAAAACGATTAATGCAACACACACTCTAAGTTGTGTCTTAGTTATACGAAAGCCAACAAAGCGCAGGTATTTTTACACTTGAAGTAAGTGTTTCCAAACGTTTCAATTCTGGAAAAAGTCCTATAAGTATTAAGAATTTGGAGTGTGCCTTCAAGATCTCCACTCGAAACCTAGGCAGACAACTCATTGTATCATCAATGTTTTGATATTATCAAAAACCACACCACCGAAAGATATCAAATTCAAGAGGCACACTTGTGTTGATAGCTCGAAACCAACAATTACTATAAAACACCATGTATAAACTCAAGACCCTCATCAGTACGCACTAAAATGTTCAAGTTCGTAGTTTGTCTGTCAGTGCTAGCCTTTGTTTTCGGAGCTTCCATCCCCGAAGAAATACCCGTTCCAGATGGGGCTCCTATTCCCAATGGATTGCTTCCACAACTAGAATGACGCATTGTTGGTGGTTCAGATGCATCTATCTCAAGATACCCATATCAAGTCTCTCTTCAACGAGGCGGTTCCCACTACTGTGACTACTGTGGCGGTAGTTTGTACACCAACCGCGTGGTCGTCACTGCAGCTCATTGTCTGCGGAATGTCGCAGCCAGTTTTTTGAATGTGCTCTATATTTTATGGAGGAGGTTTCTGTTCGAAAAGTAGGTAGCAATTTAGCCTGATTGAGGTATCTTTCAATCCGAGCTAAAGGATACTTCACCGGGGGGATAATTTGCGTACCAGGTTCATTGGAAAGCAATAATGCAACCAATCAGCTGTTTGGTGAAGAATACCTTGAAGCAAAATTCCTCTATAACTTATAAAATCGGAATATGTTTCGGCCTCGAACGGAGCTATCGGTTGATTATTGCGGTAAGCCAGACAAATGAATAAATCCAAAGAAGGAGCTGATATCTTCAAATTTAAGTAAATTGTGGTAAAACCTAAAGAAGTGACAAGAAAATAGAGCTTGAAAGACAGAAAATTGCAATTATGACAGAGCGAGGGTCGACTAATCATAGGTACTTTTAAGCTAAAAGGTTAAAGGTTTTTCAAAACATTGATTGTAATTGGAAAAATATGGTATAGGCCGCTGCTTCGTTTATAGTCTCTCACACTTTTTAACAACGGGCTGGAGACAGGCTTATGTTTAAAAAAAGAGTAACTTCTATTCACCTCATTCCTTAGATTGAATCTATAAAGAAAGAGTTGTAAAGAGTGCGCTATACAGACCCCCCCCCCTCCCCACTGTTGGGGGCTACTAAAATCCGTACTGCTGGAAAAAAAGTAGGTGGAATGAAAAAGGAACTTGAAGATGTAGGATTGGTAGTTTGTTTTAAAAGCATTGTTTTTCTTTTCCGTTTTTCCTTCTTCACTCTCATCTTTGAATTAAGTTCTAACAAGTTATAACAAATACTAGACCAAGCACTGACTCTTGCGGAAATACATTTTTGTAATGGGACTTTTAATGGCGTGTGGTTACTTGATTTATACTCAGTTTGGTTTGACATTTTATAATGAATAACTTACTCCGGAACAACGTTTGAAAGCCGTGCAAATTTATTACCAAAACAATTAATCAGTTCGTTCGGCGCATGGCTCCAATATTCGTTCGATACGAGGGCGGGTTCCATGACTTTTTTGAATTACACGCCTTTTAATTGAAATGGCAATACGGCTTCCCTTCTGTCAATTGACTATTGTCAAAAATTGAACATGTTGTGACATTAAGTTTGTTTTTGACAGCCGTAAATATCAAACTACCGATCGTTCTATCGGTCCCACACCACTTTTACTTTTTGCTGTGGAGTAGAGTATCGAAGAAGATCCGAATGAGTCTATACGCCATCGTACATCAATTGTAGCTGTGACTTTATGGAAGATTTTGTTCAAGGATCTTTCTTAGCTGCCTTACAAAATTCTACTCGTGCAAAAATTTAAGCCGAACGACCATCAAGCGCTTCGCACATTCGCTCTAAATGGGATGGCCAACGATCCCGATTTTCACTTTGTTCAGCGGTGAAGCTCACTATTGATTGAATAGGTTACGTTAATAAACAAAATTGTCGCATTTGTGTTACGATAGTCCGCAAGCCATTGTTGAGACGCCCGCCGCGCCGTTAAATAATCAAAAAGTCATTGTCTGATGTGCAGAGGGCATCATTGGACCATTTGTCTTCAAAAAAGAAGCCTGCGATAATGTTACAGTTAATGGAGAACGTTATATAGCCATGATAAATGACTTTATCGTACCTGAATAGGAAGATGTTGATGTGGACAACATTTGGTTTTCAACAAAAAAAAAAAACAATTTATTCAGGGAAGCTTTTGGTGAGCGCAACATCTTGTTCCTGTGGTATGGTTTCCAAGATCGTGCGATTTAGCACCGCTAAACTATTTTTTGAGGGATTTTGTAAAGCCACTTGTCGACGCAGATAAGACCGAAACGATTGACGCCCTTGGAAGACAATATTCGGTGCGTTAGAGCCGCAAATGACAAATAATATCCAAATGCTGCAAAAAGTGGTCGAAAGTTGCGATTCTTAGCTGGAGTTTCTTTGAGTGGATGCCACCACTTGTTCGAAATCATTTTTAAAACATAATTGCAAGCCCATATTCGTAATAAAGTTGAATTCTTGACTATACAATCAAATGATTTTCATTTTATTCCCTCTTAAAAACATCTCGTCTTAAAGAACACCCTTTACCATTATTTGTGAATGAGACATAAATACTCAAAGCTGTAAAAATTGTACTTTTAAACTGTCTGAACTAGTGATGGTCTGCTCGGAAATTCCACAAGATCCACACTTTCTCTGAGATACTTCTGCAAAATCTGTTTCAATGTTGCATTTCTGTTTGACCTTCGAGTAAGTGATCTCCGTCCCACACAAATTTATTGATATTTCCTGCTTTGTTTGCGAATTGCGATTACAACTATGTCAAACCCTTTTCAAATATTTATCTCCATTCTCTGACGTCCCTATGCTACCTTATATCATTTCCCTCTATACGCTACCATTTACCATTTTTCATCTGCTGACATCCAAAATCAGAATAATCCACAATCATCCCATACTATCACTTAGTGCATTTCCATTACAATGAAATTTAATTTAGCCGATCAACCTAAAACGAATGTATCCATTTCCCATTAAACCATCGTAAATCCAATATATTTTCCAAAGCACATCACGCCAAAGCGGAAACCTTGAGAGACGCATTTGCAAAATATATTTTCCATGATAACACGGATACACACAGTGTTCCTGAGTCTTAAATAACTTGTGATAGGATTCCCTATTCAACTCTTAATAAAACGAAAACAGAATAAAATCCGATTGAGAAAAGTACTTTATTTTGCCTGGGTATTCAGACCAAAATTCTCACCGAAAACCAAAACCAAGACCAAGCACAAGACCGAGACAGCAAGACCAGAGAACCAAAAAGATAACTGCAAATTTAATAGATGTTGCAATGTGAAAATTCTTTGTGCTAATGTCTATCCTATATTTCTTGTCTATTTGCAGTATCAGCACTTTAAACCCACACCGGAACGGGACAAGGATATCGATATCGAAGAGAAGAACTACTTGTGCATAGACTACCCACTTGTGTCACTCATATACTCTCACATACACAGTTACTAGTATGGAGGCTTCAGCAGCAGCAACGGCAGCAGCCAAGCGTTTACAAATCGAAAAAGCACAAAACTTCATGCGGCAGTATCGGGATCCAGAATCGCGAGAATTGAAGAAACTTTCTGCCAACCAATTTATGGATGTATGGAGTCATTATGACAAAGATGGTGAGTTTTGTTTACTCAGTTTAGAATAGATTTTCTTTTAATCTATTGCCATTCCGAATTGTTGCCAGAGACAACCACTTTCGTTACATACGAGTACCTTTAACGGCTAAGAAAAAGTGTTGCAAGCCTTCCAGGTCCCTAGAAGAATATTAAAGTAAAATGTTTTTAACAGCTAAACGTATAGGAATTTATGAAGAACTGCTTCTTTAAATAATATGTTGGTTTTTTATAGTGAGAAAAGAAGAAAAGTGATACTCTAATAATCCATTTTCTTGTATTGTAAAGGATGTTATTCTTATTGTTTTAATATGTATGGAGGAGCTTTTTCTCTTTTGAGAGCCATTTTGCTGTCTGCCATGTTATTTATCTTTAGTTTGGATTACCTCTTCATCATGAATCAGTTGAAGTTTAAAAACCGCATGCAAATTTCGCAGATTTATTTCGAATCACATGGCTCTGTTTGTGAAACGCATCGCATTCTACCTCCATTTTATGGTCGACACAATCGTCCCTCAGGGTAATTACTGTGATTGACGATGCGACGTTTTCGAACCACAATTACTCTAACTGATAATAATCATCATCTGAGACTTTGTGCTGTGCGTGGCAAAGACTCTATTACTGCAGTAGTATGCGGCATGGAGGACGACCACAGTAATGAAACACCTCTTTTGCATAACAAATATGTATATTCGAACCCTTAACTTGACAAGTACATGACAACGAATGGTGTTATTGAAATAGAGCAAACAGAGTGTTTTTTTTTTTTACTTATAACTATTGAAAGAACAGTAAATACGTAGGTAAATGGGTCATCCGATATTTTTACAGTTAGTCATATTTAAGCTTTCTCTTATGTACTTTTGTACGGTTTTAATTGCGGTCTCACTCACTATTCACTTATCCTAATATTTATGGTCATTCTGTGATTCGAGTGAAGCAATAAATAAAGGCTTATAAGAATGAGTCCTTCTGCTTTCACGAAGAACACTTGGATCTGTGTCCAACCACTTTATGGCAAATTTTGCGCAGATATACTTCTTTGCTGGCTTACAAAATAAAAACGTGCAAAAATTTGCCGTATGCATGTATATATACGTACGACTACCGGGCACAGCCGGCTGAATTGCTGAGCGAGATTGCTATTTGCTTAGCGATGAAGTTCACTTTGGCTTGGTTATTTCAATAAACCAAACTGCCGCATTTGGAGTTCATAGACAATTCTCAAAGGCTTAAGCCATTGGTGAGATGCCGATGTTACAATTAGGCAAGTTGACACTTTGGGGGTGCTTTATAGGCTGGTGGAATCATTGGCCTTACTTCTTTAAAAATGGTGCCAACCAGATGGTTGCAGTCAATGGAGACCGTTGTTGAATGATCAGTAACTCATTCCATTCTAAATAAGGAGCTGTGGTGTAACAGCGTGACAAATTGTCACAAGTCTTACTTCTCGAAGTAAATGTTAGGTGAGCGCTGAGTTTCTCGCTAGGAACCTGTGAGTTGGCCTCCAAGATTCTTTCTCGTCCTTGGCATTTTATCCCGCACTGCCAAGACGAGTATCCTCGTCCTACTTTGAATATTTTAACATGCAGACTTTTGAATTAGCAAATTTATTTTTGCCACAAACATAATATAAATATGTAAAAAAATGCAATGGGAATGACTATAGATAAAATTTAGGCTTGGCAGCGAATGCGTTAAGAAAACGCTAGTCTTTAAGAATGTTTGAAATCGGTCCAAAACAATTAAAATTTTTAGGAAATATGGGGATAAGAATTAGTTATAAACATATTCTGAGACTTACTAAATTGCATATAAACTTTCATCTAAATCGGTCAATCTATCTCTCCAACACCATGATAAAGCAACATATTTTTGCGTGTCTTATTACATTTTAAATTTGTTTAGCTCAACACTTTTAAGATATGAGACTCACCAACATTTGAGAAAACAAATTGGTGTCCCAAATGTTGAGATGATTTGAAATCAAATATTAGGTTAGGTTAGGTGGAAGTGGCTGTCAGTCAATGAGTACATTGCCTAACACACTTAGGCCGCAAGGGCCCATTGTGATACCACAGAGATCAGCAAGTTAATCACCTACTGATCTCAGAAACCCGATGTAAGATTAACGAGTTGATCACTTATTAATCTTCCATTACGGGACTAGCCGGTTATTCACCTGCTAGTCGAACCACGTGGAACTTTTAATGTATTTTGAAAGACTTTTAGGGTCTATGTAAGCTAGGTCGCTAGTATCATCGAAGAAGAATTCACCGAGATGAGTTTTCCTCCTATGAAGTAGTGCAGGGCATGAGCAAAGAAGGTGTTGAACGGTTTCTTCCTCCTCCTCGTCCATGCAGCTTCTGCAGAAATCATTGGAAAACACACCAAGTCTTTTGGCGTGTCTCCCTATTAGACAGTGTCCCGTAAGAACACCTATGGTAGAACCTAGATACAGACGGTTCAGGGCCAACAAACTCTTCGAGCGTTTTGAGTCAACACACGGCCAAACTTTTTTGGTTGCAAGGCAGTTGTTACTCTCAGTCCATCTAGTGTTTGTTATCCTTGAAGCGTCTTGTCTAAGTAGGAGTTTACATGTAGCGATAGGTACACCTATGTTGTTCCATTCTGAGCGTGGGGAAGTGGTCGTGCCCTTTTTGGCTAGTTCGTCTGCCATACAGTTGCCTGGTATGTCCCTGTGCCCTGGCACCCATGAAAGGTGAATGTTAAACTGATTTGACATCTCCCTCAGAGACATCTGACAATTTTGGACCGTGATGGATTTTGTAGAGACAGAGGCAAGAGATTTAAGGGCAGCTTGGCTGTCTGAGAAGATCCGAATATCCGTGGAGGATATGACGTTTTCTTTGAGCCAAGACAGCACCTCCTTAATCGCCAGAATTTCCGCTTGGAACACACTACAATGATCGGGTAGGCGGAAGAAAAGACTGAGATTCAGTTTTTCTGAGTAGATTCCACTTCCCACACCTTCGCTGGTTTTTGAACCATCGGTGTAGAAGTGTATTGCTTCATTTTCCAAAAGAGCGCCATTTTCCCAAGCTTCTCTTGAAGGTATGGTTACTTGGAAATTATTGTCAAACACCAACTTGGGGGTGGTGTAGTCGCATCGATTCGGTAAGAATCTAAAGTTATCTAGAATGGTAGTGTGGCCGATTTGATTATTGGTCCACTGTGATGTAGCTCTGAGTCGAGTAGCTGAGCTAGCTGCGACTTGTTTGCTGAAGATATCTAGGGGTGTGAGATCTAGTAGTACATTGAGGGCGTCCGATGGAGTTGTCCTCAGTGCACCACTAATACACAGACTAGCCGTTCTTTGAACTTTGGCCAGCTTGTTGTAGTTGATCATCTTGTCTAGTGCTGTCCACCAGACTATCACCCCGTATGTGAGTATCGGTCTAATTACCGATGTAAACAGCCAATGGGTGATTTGGGGGGAGAAACCCCATTTCCCGCCAATGGCTTTTTTACAGGAGAAGAGTGCAACGTTGGCTTTATTTACTCTTTCCTCAATATTGGTTTTCCAGGTCAGTTTTTTGTCAAAAATGAGACCTAGATATTTAGCCTGATTTGACAGTGTGAGAGTTACCCCTTTAATAGTTGGGGGTCTGAAGTCCGGAATTTTGTATTTCCTCGTAAAGAGAACTAATTCCGTTTTGTGTGGATTGATGTTCAGACCACACTCTGCAGCCCAATTGTTAAGCTTGTTAAGTGCTGTTTGTAGCAGCTCAGCTAGGGTTTGTGGGTGCTTGCCTGAAACGGCAATTGCTACATCATCGGCATAGGCTATTGTTTTGAAACCTTCGTCCTCTAGGTCGATTAACAATTTGTTAACGACCAGGTTCCACAGTAGGGGAGATAAAACTCCTCCCTGCGGGGTTCCTCTATTGGCCATTCTGCTTGTTTTGTAGTTCCCCATTTCGGAACTAATGATTCTGCTGCTGAGCATTGTTGTTATCATGTTTTTGATGTGTTCCTCTATGAGCAGCCCATCAAGAGCATTAGTGATTGCTGAATTTTTAACATTATTAAATGCACCCTCTATGTCTAGGAATGCGACGAGAGAGTATTCTTTGTAGTGCAGGGATTTTTCAATGGTGCAAACCAGAGAGTGGAGTGCAGTTTCCACTGATTTACCTTTTGTATAGGCATGTTGCGCCGTTGAAATCAGACTAGGTTTAATTTCTTGTCTTAAGTGTATGTCAATCATTCTTTCCAGTGTTTTAAGGAGGAAGGATGATAGACTAATAGGTCTTAAATCTTTTGGATCAAATCAAATATTAAGCAAATGACATTTGGTAATAAGTTCAACAGCTTGCACGAAACGGCGCAAATTCTAAATGAACTTAAAAATTCAAGATTCGCATCCCAATCAATCTTCTTGTTAATTTAAGAGTGGGAAATATACGCATAGTAAAATATTTTCCGAATCACTATCACAAAAGGAAGTGCCTGTTCTCAAACACGGTGTGGGTCGTGCTAGATTTTATAACACGATCTCCATCGAATCATTGAAGAAAAAAAGAAAATCGTTAGACACGTGTTGGTTCGTTTAAAACGAAACCAATTAAATACTTCTGCCTAAGATGTTTCCTATTGGTCAATTTTAAATTAGTTTTCGCAGTGTTGTGAGCTGAGAATCTCTTAGTGTTGCCTGTATTCGAACGAATCCTACGCTGTCATTAAAAAGCAGGGTAAAAAAGAAATCAATTTTTTTTTATAATGACTGCAGATTCACGTGTGTGAGTTTAAAGCCACTATTTTTCTAACTGCAAGTTCTGTTACTAAAATAAAATAATTAAAGCTTTGTATTTCAATAACAACACTGATGATATCTTAAATTTAGATCAAATACAAAGCAACACAGTTATTTGACAGGACGCTTTGAAAGAACGGTAGCTTGAAGCAAAACTAAAAGCACTATTTTTCATCTACTAGCTGACCAGCCCTTCACAGCTCTGGCCCTACGGTGATCGAATTGAGTAAATTAGTTTGCAAATGAAAATGGTTATGAAATATAGTCAATGTTGCTCAGGCACTCAGGGACAATAAATCACTCTTACGGTGAACGAATTTCTGGAATCAGTCCAGTATTTTCCAAGTTTACGGTCAAATTCCCGGTCACGTTTCCGTTTCCGAGCCTATATGGAAAGAAAATATAGCCCATGTTGTATGTCTGGTTCTGGAACATTTTTGCTCCAAATTTTATTCAAATCAGCCCAGTAGTTTCGGATTCTTTTTCAATACAAACACTTAATTCTCGTTTACGTCCCAATTCGATGAAATAATTTTGAAATAATAAGTGTTATGTGCATGTTTCCGTGTATTTTCCGTTCCCGATCCAATGAATCTAATATTCATCAAATGACTAATTCAAGCTTGTGTTGGGTGTATTTATAGATATGTCCATGTTAAAGGCTGGCATCTTCTGCTTTAACATCTCCGTGAGATATCTTCAATTTTACTCAACGCACATTTTTCGGAATGGTTCAATTTTAGTCGTTTTTTTAACAATTCATCGCTTGCACTGTGTTTAATAACATTGTAAAGGCATTTATATGCCTTTGACATGCGTTCAAATTATAAAAAAAATACGGAACTTGGGTTTTCGATTTTTACCAATACCTCTAGTTTACCAAGGAATGGCCACCATTTCCAGCTCAAGCCTTTATTTGGACTCAATTCCGCTCTCAATAACACACACATTCGTGTACTCAACAGTTAGTCTCGAAGAAAAAAAATTACGGCATCCAACCACCATTGGCGAATAATTCAAGCGAAAGCCTAGTTTCCTTTTCAATCTCTCAAAATCGAAGAGCTCGACAAGTTGTCGGTGTAGTCAAAAACTTTCCAATATCAGATATCTTTTTAAGTAACCTTCTTTCACCTGAGAAATGAGTATGGGGAGCTTTAAATTCAATGCTGCCTAATTTTCAAAACCTTTTCAGAAAAAAAAAATACCAATAGAGCCCGAGTGGCCCAACAAAACTCGAAGAACCTAGGGTCTAACGAATTTCAAGAATCTACAATTTTATGCCAATTCCAAACGGCTCAATTAGAAAACACTTTTCATGGCAACGTGGAAAAAAACACAAAAGTTGCTGCGATTCAAACCACTCATTCGTTAAAATGCAAGAGCTTTGCTCAATTTTCTTAGCCTTATCTTCAAAACCCTTATTTAAGAATGATAAGATAGAGGAGCGCCCAGTTTAGTGTCCAGACTGCAGACTATTTTCAATCACTACACCTTCTAGTTATGTGGAGCTATCATGAGGGCTATTCCTTACGTCCATGTAGCGTAACTACGTTTTACGATACTGATCCTAGAGATTATAATCAGCAAACTAGATCCTAAATAGCGAATCTCCGCACTTTTCAAACATCACTAAGTAGTTACGATTATTGGTACAGCAATTGCATCGTGTATTTCTTCCTTTAAAGTGACTTTAAAAGTTTTCCTGCAGGAGTGATACGTGTCCGTTGAGGATGCCTGACATTCTCAGCTTCGATTAGCATTTTGTGTAGACCTTGATACAGTGGAGCCTTCCTTCCTGCAGGAGTGATACGTGCCTGTTGAGGATGCCTGACATTCTAAGCTTCGATTGTCACTTTGTGTAGACCTTGATACAGTGGAGCCTCCTCATTAAAATAAGCCTTGAAGGGAAAGTAACGTTAAGTCAAACCCAACAGCATTAAGTTGTTCCCTAAATTTTTAAATTTCGAATTTATCATATAAATAAATAAATTTAACAAATTTCTTTTGTAAAATATGTTAAAGTACTCCCTTGCAACACACAAACATTGCACACAAATTTACATTTCAAACTTCTAACCCCATCTGTCTTTTCTCTCTTTTCTTTGACAGGAAACGGCTACATCGAGGGTACCGAATTGGATGGATTCTTAAGGGAATTTGTGTCAAGTGCAAATGCAACGGATATAAGTCCGGAAGTGAGTATCAATTCACAAAGGGATAGCCCTCTGGGCGGTGGTAAATAGTCATTTTATTACATTTCCCCAAGTCTATTTGTTGGGTTAGTTTGTCATTCGTTACCCACACTGTTGAGTGTTTCCTGGTTCCGACAGTTTATCCTCAAGAGATATTTCAACGGTAAATCTCCAATCATTATATCTTACAACACCAACTGTCTTACCCTCATTAAAGACAGAAGATGTCCCCTTGACAACGTATCTCCCTGATTATCATGATTATGACTTTAGAGGAGCATGGAAAATGTAGCTACACAGCGCTCAACAATTTGTGAAGTGAGTTTCTCTTTCTATCTTTCAAGCGGTGGGAGTGGGTCATTCATTTTTTCCTCGATGAGATAGTTTCAGTAAGATACTTCCTCTTCCTCTTTTTCATCTCGTACATCTGGCTAAAAGTTTTTCCAATTAAAACTTCTGCCAGAGTTAACTCAAATAAAAGCAGAGGACATCAACAAGAAGTTATAAGGAATTTCTCTTTGCATTTGACGAATGTTGATGTTGCCAATAGATGATTACGACGAAAGCTAGGATAGGAGGACCTACTTCTGCAGTGTAATAACAGTTTTTGAAGTCAAAAGTTGTATAGATCAGCAAGAAGAGGAGCGGAGCAGTAGCAATATGTTCTGAAAGTTGGAAGAGTTTAAGTAGTGCGTTTTAAGGATAATGTCGGTGCATTAGACAACATCATGTTAATCTCTTCGGACTCATGTTGTCTACTCTTTTTTTCGGTTTTCAAATTCCAAATCCAACGAAAGTTGGAATTCCATGGTCCGTTTAACAGATCCGGGTTATTGATTAGAGATATTGAAATTGATTGAATTACGTTGCTTGCGGACTATAAAGTGTGTGCTGAAAAGATAAAAGTTTTGCTTTAATGCGCCTGTATTGGAATTGAGAACGAATGTGGAGCCAATGGATAAAGTATTGCGTACGCTTTAACTCCTAATAAATCATGCACGATGTGGGAGGAGGTTTTTTTGTTTAGCTTTTATGGAATACCCGTAAGCACTCTATATTGTACGTAGTGTACGTGCATAGCGAAAAAAGGAAGTTAAAACAAAAAAATTTTCGACTTGACATGGTTATTTTTCCTGTTTAGTCATGCATGTCAAGAGAGGGCGGTGAATAACCAAATCTTGTTAAATTCCGAAACGTGTGCGTATGTTTTTTTGATGTCGGATATGCTGTTCGAACAGGTTAATCAACAACACGAGCAGGGGCTTAACTGAGTGGTTTTATTTTTTTGGAAATGTAAATTAGTTTACACGAAAACAGCAGGAGTTCAGGTGAAAGTCGTAGGTATAACGAAAATTTCTCTGTTCTGTGTGAGATGTGTTTACTTTTGAATTATCACCTCTCTTGTGAACTTGTGATGTCTTCCAGGACATTATACTCGCGTATTCTACACCTTAGTCTTTGGAGGTTGAGAGGTGAATTTTTATGACTAAGTTTGTTTTTGTGTTGCTTGGAAAAGACATGTGTATTGTAGAATTAAAGTTTTCACACTTTGTCTTTGTCTTTTCTTCTGCAATGTTGTTTCTTCTTAAAAATGGTTTAAGTCCTTTTGTTTCGAAATTTGTGAAAGAGTTTTGAGTCTTACCCCAATTGCTTGGTGCAAACATTTTAACTTCTGCCAGTGAAAGGATTACTGTTTTCGGATCTATTCCAAAGCATAATTCTTAAGACTCGCATGATTTAAGTCAAAAGTTTTGTTTTATTTCAATTAAAATAAAAAAAAAAATAGGGTAGCACAACAGAGCGAGGAGCCCCAGGGCATAGCGCATTAAACATTAAAAATATTCAAATAGTTAAACTTTTTTTTTTGTCAGGAGGAAATCTTTAAAAGACACTTGGCAGAACCTCGTTCCTCGTAATCGGAACCAATCTATGAACGATCGACAACAGATTTTTCTTTCTCAATAATATAATCGCTTTAGGGGAAGCTTAAAATTTTAATGCTTCCATAGACCATTAGCTCGTGTGGCTTGGTTCTTCTCAATCTCCGAACATTGCCTCTCGTATTTAATACGAACTCCATTTCAGAGTTGATATGACCATGCAGTCGCTGATTGTGTGATACAGCATGTTTTCTTACAACTTCTGTAACCGTTTCTATTTGTAGGTCACGATGTAAATCGCTATTTCTTATATACCATGGTGCATTTACTATTCCACGAAGGACTTTGTTTTGGAACTTTTGGATGATTTCAGTATTTGTTTTCCTTGTACAGCCCCATAATTGGATTCCATAGGTCCAAACAGGTCTAAGTACTTGTTTGTAAAGCATTATTTTATTTTCGACAGATAAGCCAGAATTTCTACCGTGTAACCAGTACATTTTTCTATGCTTCAAGTTGAGCTCCTCCGTTTTCTTTTCTCTTTCCATTTAGCTTTGCATCTAAATTCATCCCAATGTATTTGGCCGTGTTGGCGTAAGGTACAGCTTGATTGTTGATGAATATTTGAACGTAGCTTAACTTTTTATTTGCAAAGTTTATGTGTGCAGATTTAGCTTCATTGAGCTTGATGCTCCATTTTTTGTTCCAATCACTAACGGTGTCGACGGCATTTTGCAATTTCTCAGCAGCCTTAACGACGCACTTACTGGATACCAAAATTGCAATATCATCTGCAAAAGTAGCCATAATGGTGTTGTTATCCACTGGAATATCCCTTGTATAAAGTAAATACAGGATAGGTCCAGGACGCTTCCTTGTGGAACACCGGCTTGTATTTTGTTTAGTTTTGAATATTCTTGATCATACCGTACTCTGAAGAGCCGATTCGAGATATTGGATTTTAGTATTTCGTAGTACTGCCTGGGTAGGTCCCTTTGCAGTTTGTACTCTAGCCCCTCATGCCATACCTTGTCGAATTCTTGAGCAACATCTAAAAATATAGCCGATCATACTTGTTTTTCTTCTAATGCTTTTTCAACTGCATCCGTTATTCTATGAACTTGGTCTATCGTGGAATGTTTATTTCTAGATCCAAACTGATGATTTGGGATTAGATTTCTTTCTTCTATGACTTTGCTTAGTCTTTTCAGTAGCAATTTTTTAACGACTTTTTCCATTATTGGTATAAGCGATATCGGTCTGTAAGACGTCACTTCTGTTGGTGGCTTACCTTGCTTTGGTATAACAATTACTTCATCAATTTTCCAATGATGTGGGACGTATTGGGTCTTTAGGCATACATTCATTATGAATTGGAGTTTTATGAAGGCTTTTGATGGCATTTCTTTCATAACTTGAACAGTTATTTGATCGTACTCTCGTAGATCTCAGGTATGATGTTCAAAATGTCACATGACAGTGTATCGTCATATCAAAAGCCTTTTTCAACATCATGGGTTTCGGTGAGCTCTTTCCCGACAATGAGCAGCGCAAATTCTTCAAATCCATCCTGAATACATATACATACGTACATTTTTGCAGCGATGCCAAAACTAGACATGGAACTGTAAAGCTCAGCTCTATGAATGTTGTCTTACGTGGCCTTAAAATCGACATAAAGACGATGTATATCGATATTGTATTTCCACGTTTTCCCAAGGTCTACCGCACTTTGAAAATAGGATCGATTTTGGACTCTTCTGATTTTAAACCGAATGAATATGAGCAATACGTTCGGCACTCCCAATTTTATAACATGTCAAAGCTACTTCTTTTCAGAATTTCTACCTGTTTTTTTTTTTAGTTGCCAATGAATAATTTTTTGCTTAGAAAAGTTTTTATTTAGTATTTTGCAACATCTTTTAATTAATTATACCTTAATTCCAGCGACGAATCTTGCTTTTATAATAAAAAAAAATTTACTTTTTCATCGAAGACGAACTTTAGCCTTGATGCCGCAAAACAATGTCATGTTCTTAAATAGGACTGGTGAAACTAATTTTATTTTAATAAAGGGAATGTGTATACCTCATCCCGTTTACTGGGTGGTGGCAAAATGATGACAAAACTTCAATTGAGAAATTACCAATACAACAAAAATGGTAACACTTAGAAAGACATATTAGCTCTCTATAGAGCCAGGAATTCAGTTTTTTTTTACAGTTTTTAAATTCATTTTTATTTTTTTTTATCACTTATAACTACTTACTTGCTAACAAAAATGTTTAAACTAGCTTACATAATAACTTAATTAACTTACTGATCCTAGGCGGGTACTCTAAATTACTCAATAACTTAATTCTAATGCCTTTCGGCCTAAAGATACATATTTCAAACTATAACTAATATTAACCCTAAGAAAATTTAAAAAACTTAATTTTTTTGATCAGTTTTTTTTGGTTTTTCTTAAAACTAATTACAACTAATTAAAACTACTTAAAACTATTTAAAACTAGAGCAGCCACAGTAGCTTTCTTTCAAATTTTTTTTTGGTTTTTTTTTTGTTTTTTTTTTGTTTTATAATTTTTTTTTTGGATTTTTGTTTGTATTTTTAAAATTATTTTTTGATTTTATAAATTTTTTAAAAATTTTTTTTTTTTTTTGTGATTTTCGATGCCGCTTTACTTTTATTATTATTTTTTTTTATTTGGATTTTTGTATGTTTTTTTTTTTTGTTTAAAAATTTTTTTGGTTGCCACTGTGCCCACCCCCTATACCCTAAGTCTTACACTCTAAACCTTTGCAAGCCAGCCATTGGCGACTCGCTATCAGTAACATTGTCAATATGTTGCTCAGACAACCATCACCAGAATAGTTCTGACGTTTTGATAACGTCCCGTCGATTGCGATCTGAAACCGCCCTACTGAACCGGAGGAGCTCTTCAACTTCTCCGCCTACTGCGACGTCACGGTTGTAAAGGAGCCATCGTTCTACGGACTTACGGCAGACGTGGTAGATTAACGGAACCGCCAATCTGTCCTGTATCAAACCTATCATGTCAAAATAGAGGAAAGCCTCCGGTGGGACAAATCCACTGAAACGTGTTCTCTCCATATATTCTATGTTGGGGTAGTAAGCCCCATATATCATTTATATGTTCGAAGACATCGCCCTTGCAGTGTGACCCCGAGTCAGTTTTATCATGAAGTTGTCGATTCTGTTTTTTTGAGCCCCGTTGTAAAAGACCTCATTAGGATAATATTTTCTGTACTCCGACTTTGGTGTTCTGTGCAATCCAAGACAGGTACGCAGACACTGTCCCTCAAACACCCGAATCTTTTCCATTTGAGACGCTGTAACATTGAACCACACAGGGCACCCATAGACAATCATTGGCCTTATGAGGGCCATGTAGCAAATCACCTTCACTCTGCTGTCAAGTTGACTGCTGTGAAACAGTCGCCTTGTCAGAGCAAAAGCTCCTCTAGCCCTGGCCAGAGCCTCATCCATATGTTTGTTAAAATATAGATACTGATCTAGCCAGATGCCGAGGTACTTGACTACTACTTTGTTTGGCAGTGGGTGGCCATGTTGATCAACGATCACCAGCTTTCGCCAGTTCTTTCTCGTATCCCATGACGCCCGAGCCAACGAGGTTCTAAACACAATTGTTTCCGATTTCTGGACGTTGATTTTCAACTTCCAGTCATCGCAATATTGATGGATCTTATCGAAGTCACGCTGCAAAAGTATTCTGATGACTTCGATCTTTGGACGTTGGACCTGTTCTGTACGCAATTAGGTTGTCGGCGTACGCTATAGCATGGTGAAGAGAACCAATTAGATCTCCGGTGAAAATGCTAAAAAAAATAGGCGAATTCACCCCGCCCTATTTTAAAAGTTCTGGTAGAAGTTATATTGCAACTTTTGACAACAAACGTTCTACCATGAAGCATGTCATTAAGAATATAAAGCAGTGGTTTACTCATGCCATATCTGATCAACTTATAGAAAAGACCGTCTAACCAAACGGTATCGAAAACCTTCTCCAAGTCAACCAGACATGCACCCGTACACTGATTTTTAGCTTTGTTCCATTGAATATCTGATACTAGTTTAGACGCGTCATGTGTGGTATCATGGCCCGCCTTAAAACCAAACTGATTTTCTGGAATAATATTTTTGTCCTCAGCCCATGCGGACAGAGCTCTATTGAGAACTTTCTCGAATACTTTGCTGATACTCGGAACGCCAGGAATTCATTGTCGGTATCGGTGTGAACACCAACTTACTTGTTTACCCTGGGGAAGAATTACGGCACACGCTATCGAATTACTCCTGACTGGATTATGTGAATTCGGTATTACCGCTCACGATCATATCGAGTAGTCCAGTATCACAACTTTGCATTCTCTGATCAGTAATCGAACGAAATTTCATTCTACGCATAAAGTGCTCACCGATTATTCTTGATATGAAATAATAACACACACGCCTAGTCAATATAAATATGTAGCCAAACCATATCGAAAAAGAAACACCCATCCGCTCAAACCGATCACTTTCGTTGCTCATCTACACATTCATCGGAGCGACCGTCTAGGTAGCAATTAACAAGAGTTTCTTTAATAACACAATAATGTTTTTGCTTTCTGAAGTTCTCACTGAAACTTGTCTTTTTTTTACAAATTAATGAATTTAGCTAACAAAAAAAATTAAACCTAGCCTAAAAAGACATCAGCGACGTCTGTGAGTTCATAGAAATTCAAAGTATACCAGTGAATTTTCGATGTAACTGGTACAATTTTAAATAGCTATACGATACGTGAGATCACGTATGCTGTAATCCCAAAATGGTCACTCACTCACTCAATCACTGAAGCCACTCACTCACTCGATAACGTGAGCTGTAATTCGGCCCCTGGTTTGTGAAAAACTAATTTTGATTGCAAAAATAACAAAATGACAACAAAAGCTGGTCTTGAAAGAAGGTATAACATGTTTTTTGAAAGTTCTTTTATATTTTCTCAAAGTATGTATTTATATCAATAGACTTAAAATTAAGACTTTTTTCTCAGGTTCAAGGTCAAATCCTCAGTACTCGCTTTCAGAACTCACACAATCGAACTTAAATCTGCATCAAACTCTCCACCTATAGAAGGTGAACCTCTCAAGTGCTCTTCAGTTATCGCCATACAACGTGAATTAAGGAAAAATTTTACTTATTCCCCAATCAGTACTGTTCGTTTTCGGAAGTCAGCGTTTCATTGTTTGAAGCAAATCGAATGTAAAATTTCGATACGACCCACGAACAAATTGTCCTATTTTAAGTGACCCAGACGCCAGACTGCTCTGAACTCTAAAGCAAATGTGTACTACGCATGACCTGATATTGAATAACCCGTCGTTTCACCGCCCACCACAAAACACCAATTATCCCTCACACTTTTTCAGCCATTCGATCCAGAAAAAAATATATGGCTTATAAGAGTGGAGTCGATCCAACTTCAAAAACAAAACCATCTATTGACAGCTCTGGTTTACTCTTCCAATTAACCTGTCCATACTAAATCCACCAACGAGTCACTCAAACGACAACCTTTACTTACAATTTCTCACCTGAATAGGAATTATTCTGTCTCAAGCCATTTACCTTCGCACCAGTCAAAGTCACTTCCGATATTTCATTACCCGTCCGTAACCAAAGCCGCAAAGCGTATGAATGTACAATACCAGGCATCTGCAAATCCAAATACACAAAACCATTATAAATTGATTCCATTTGAAATGGAGGGTTTGGGTTAAGTTTACCTTGGCGCATTTGCTCGCCGACTTGAAGGGCATCTCCTACTCCACCGCAGGCGCAGGCCTAGATACTCGTATAAACGAACACAGACGTATATTCAAAATGATTGGTTCGTGCCAATTCAGCCGCAAAATAGAAAACCCAAGCCATTTACAAAATGTGAAAAGCGAACCTACATTGTTATGCGAAACCGTGTTCCGCAATAGATTTTTGGCAAACGGAACTCACCTTTGATTAGAAAGGATTTGCTGTACCGAATGCGCTATACTCCGTACCGCTTCGTACCAACTCGTTGTCCTTGCTCTCCTCAATCTCATCATCTGATTTGATATCTCCTTTTGGGGAAAAGAAAATCAGGTAAATGGCAATTTCTGGGGTTGAATCATTGATGGAATATCAACTATATTTGTGGTCCTAGAGGACTCTTTTTGCTACACAGGATGGGTATTGTTTTTCATCTTGGGTTTGACTTTTTATCTTGTTGTTCTTTTAAAACCATGCAAAACAAAAACGAGAGGAAATTCAATTTGAAGAGTGCTCTGTTCACCTGTGTGCTCATCTTAGGGACTAATGGTTTGTCGTTCGGTATGAACTGAAAGCCTTTAACGACCTACAAAGCCGGTATAAGAACCTCCTCGATAGACATAAAACTGTTTATGACTTCGATATTATATCACAAAAATTGCGATTATTATACCTCGGAAAGGGTTTTATTGCAGTCGGTCTCCAAGAAGAAAGGCAACCATGTTTCTTGTTGAGGTAATTTTTTTTTTTTAGGCTTTTGGGTTTAACTGTAGATGTGGGTCGTATTTGAAAAAGAAATTCTTTGGGATTAATATTAAATTGTTTCGTTGCCATTTATTGCCTCTGCGGAATGGGTAATCATAAAATCATAAATGAGATTTTGTTATGCGAAGGAGCAACAGTCGTGACCCGAGTTGATTGCGGCTGCCACCAGATTTTATTGAAATTATTTGTGTTATAAGAAAAGTTTTTGAGGGAAATACTCAAGTTTCAATCAGCGTTGCGGTTCAGCGAAGAAGAGTTTGGAATTCAACGATTCATTTTAAACTCCCTGAAAAATTGTGGTTGTGGTGGTTGTAGGCTTTTTCTTCGCATTTTCTTTTCACATGAGACTACAATTTCAATTTTGCGTTTTAAGTTATTCAAATGTATTTTGCTTTATTTGCAAATGGAGGCTGTGGGGTATTAAAGTTTTATTACTTAAAGCCCAAGTGGATTGATTCTAAGTTCGTTTAGTGCCTTCATCATGTTTTTTGTACACTCACTGACATTATCATCGAAAACGTTTGCTATACAATTATATGTTTGACGTTTTCTTCATTGTGAGCAAACATGAGTACGGTATTGTCATCGTAACTTTCCTATTGCTTTCGAATATAGCCGACAGATTAACTAACGAAATACGTTGGATCAATTGCATCAGAGGTGGAGGTGTGTTCAGAAAGTAACGACAATTTTAAAATTTTGCGGGTTCGGAGAGTCCAGTAGTCAAAACTATGTTGGTATACATGCCTCTAAATATTCATTGTCTACTTTGTCTATGAAAGCCGCTTAGATGTGTTTTTATGAGCTCGGCAATTTTCGTTTTAATCATTGGACTCTCCAAAACGGTGAAATTTTATAACTGCCGTTATATTTTTCCTAAACAAGCTTCGAATTTTACCCTTTCAGGAACTTGTAGCAAAAAGAAAGGAAAAGCTCGGAAGGGCCAGTCCCAGAAGGTTTTTAGTAGAAGGACCAGAATAAACATTTTATAAGGCATCACTTTGACCAATGTATGCTCTTCGATATTGCGTCAGAAAAGAACATTTCTAAAGACCCTTTTAAAGCTCTTTTAGACGGTCTGTTCTCAGTTCAGTTTTCAGTTCAGTGTGTAAATAGACTTCAGTTCGATGTTCAGTTGAGCTTTTTTTTATTTGAGGAAATTCGAAAACAGAAAGAAAACTGAGAACAGAACAGAAAACGGGAATTTCATCAGTTGTCAGTTCAGTTATCAGTTCATTTTTAAACATTTAGACACAAGTTGTCAATTCAGTTATTTAGTTAAACTGAGTTTCAGCTGCTCACATGTAAAATGAAAGCTCAATTGTTCACCGGACTAAGGGCTAAATGCACTGTCATTTTAAATTGAACTGACAATTGAACTGATAATTGAACTGACAACTGAACTGGCAACAGATTGTCTAAAAGGGCTTAAGCCTCGACATTCAGAAAGCATCACGGTCACAAGTCAACGTTCAAAGCCAAAACTTAATTGATCGTGTTACAATTGGCGAGGACAGTCCTCTCTACATTTCTAATGGCTTTATTTGGATCGGTGTCGAACTACCTAGTTGGTGCTCTAAGTTTAGTTTCTTTATGAAATGAGGATTCCGATCAATTAACACAAATAATCTGTGAAGAAAGTAGACGTCGTATTCCATGAGGTTGTGAGTCATTAAACAACATGTAATACAAGCGGGAGCAATGGCAATCAGCCATGAGAAACGTAGCGACATAGTTTCTATATGTTTCTGATGACCATTAAAAAGAAAACTCCTTGTTTTACTTCGATTGTGATTTTTTACATACAATGATATGGAACATTCAACCAGAAGAGCTTCCATTGAACTCTACGGTCAGCCATGTTAGCTTAAAAAAAAATTGCTAAGGAGAATGAAAAAGTCAATTGACGTAAAGCAGAGGAGTTACTGAAACACATCGAAACAAAAGCACTGCTAAAAAAGAGTGAAATATTCAATATGAGTGTGGAAAAGCTCTTCACACCGTTGGACTCTGAATATATAGATCAAGTTGAGGCTTGTTATCCAACGATCTTTCTTTAACTAGCTGTCTAATGGTGGTGACACCCAAATTACTAACAATCAATATCGATGACAACGAGGAATTGCAATCACTCAGCCCAAATTATTTTTAACTGCCTGCATCAAATAGGCTAAATGCGTAGCTTTTAAAGATAGCTAAAGGTGAGGACTTGGTATATAATCCATCTTTGTACAATATGGTTGAAGGAAAACTGTGCACAGTAATAGAAATCTCTGCACTTATTACTCGAACCACAAAAAATTTGATTTCATTAAATGCACCGACTTCAACTATAAAGGAACTAATTTTATATCACAGGTACTGCTCAGCGATGTATGTGAATATCTGAAGACAACTGCTGACAATTCTACCGATGCATCTTCTGACTAGAAATGTCTTCAACTGACCAAATGTTCACTTTGTATTAAATCTTGGTGGGTTTCAAGTTCGAAGCCTACTACCTGTTCATCAATTGCAAAGCATTTCTCCTCGGTTTTATGATTAAGGACGATTTCATCACCTTATGACCAATTTAAAAAAAGTCATATCAGAATTACTTTAGATAATACTCAAGGCTTATTCTTAATTTAAAAGCATACTGTGATGTACACCCAACATTCAAAACAAATTCGCTAAACGAAGCACCAACGTTCAACCGAATCAACAAATATAAAGGGGTCTAACCATATATGGTTGGGGAATGGTTTATAGCAAATTACTGGAAAGCTCTCAATGTTCGAAACAACTGGAAAGCTCTGGATGTGATATGTTTTCCTATATAAAGAGACCGCTGATGCAACGAGAAAGTAGTTTTGATTGTAAAGTGATGGTGTAAATTGATCGTGTTGTTGATCGAGTAAAAGTGGTATAATTAAAGTGAAAGCAAAGCTTTATTTCGAACTCAGCGAACGTTACACTACTTTCTACTAAATAAGATTAGAAAATTAGAGCAAGATTAGAAGATTAGAGCAAGTTTTTATGAAGTAACCAGCGAATTGATTTGAAGAAGCTATCAGCAAGGGGATAGGCTTAGAGTACCTAGTAGCTATTATGTCTGACTGTTGCTTGGGAGTTCGAACTTCGTATATGCTAACAACAAGCAACTTTTTCAACAGGTGTATTCTTTCACAATGAATTGGCAAGCCCTTGTCGTAGATAGTCATGAAAAGCGCTTTCTCCTTTAGCATTAACATTAAAGCTCCCTTCGTAGCAATTCAGGAGCCATGAGCCTGGAAAAGCCGAATTCTTTATCTTAGAGTTCAACGAGGGTTTGAAAGACTCTAAGATGAACGGTCTGACTTATACACCGGACTTCTTTTATCATAGCGAGCTCCTTTCCACCAACTAATCTTGATCAATTTTGTGGTCACGACTTGGTTGCGGCGACTGTAGACTACAAAATGAACGGTTAAAACTTTCGTCGTAGCGTCAGCTAACGTATCTTGAAACTCATTTTTACACCCTTTCATTAAAGAGGCGGCCGAGCTGGTGGAGTTCTATGAAAGTGGGAACCTGGGGCTTATCATGTGCTGCCGCATGCTTACTCTTAAAACCGAGTTTGAGGCAGCACCGAATGCAACATGCGAGGCAAGCATCTTCTTAGTTTCATCTCTTCTCGTCTGATTTAGACAATACAATGTTGGTAGCAGGCCAACCTTTATGCTACGGCTAGAAGACAAGAAGTTATTGAATTGACATTATCTAACAGATATGCCAAAGCGAATGTTAACTTAAAACTTCTGCTAAACTTGTCACCATCGAAGCACAGATACATTCAATACCATGTAACAAATGTGATCTGTATATCTGCACCCCCTTAGTAACAAGGAGTCCCCCAAAAAACCTACTGTGAACTTTTCAATGAAGAGCTCGGTAATTTCGCCGAAACCCAACCCAAGCTCTCAACAAAACTGAAAATGGAGGATGCAGTTCATAACATAAATTGTGCCCCTACAAGAAGCTTTGATTTTACATGTCCAGCTATATACCAATCCGGAGTAAACCTACGGTCCCGTGGTGGAACGCTAAACAACAGAAACTTCGCAGGGAAACCAGAAGCCTTCTGAACAGGTCTCTCAATTCCAAATTAGTGTCCGAATGGAACCTATACCGATCAAAAGTAAATGACTTTATAAAGGTTAACTCGAAGATCAATGAATGCCTATTACAAATAATTCTGTGCGAAACACTCAGTGAAACCAGCCGATTTACCAAATCCCCTAACACAGTCGATGAAAATATTCACCGTAAAGTCGTTGCATTTGAGACAGAAAGTGTATAACGAGTCAGGTTTTTGCGAATGAAGAATCTCAACCTTCTTTTAGCGTTTTTAGCTGGAAGGAGGTAAGAATCATGGGTCTAAAGTAGCTATCTTATACTTAGTTATAACAAAGCTAGATAAACATTGTCAGTGCCTGGTGATTGTTAGCTATCAAAGGATGCTACAGAACATTATATTATGATGGCCTTGTTAGTAGGAACTTACGACGACAAATGTACCAGCTGCGTCGATTGGATTTATCGGGTTCACCTGATATAAGAGAAAAAGTTTATTGCGATCCGATTGATACCTAGTTTTCTCCAATTGTCTGCCGGTTCCGAGCAAATCGAGAAAGCGCATTCCATTGCAATTAATTTACTGTCGGACTACTTTGCAATTACTGTCGAAAGGTTTTGGGTTTCAGTTTTGTTGGGGTTCGAATCAGAGAACTGCATGAGTGCAATCACTAGCGCTTTCGAATCATCCCCCGAAAAACAAGCCGGACACAGTCTCACACTAACAATGATGAAACAAGTGTGATGCTTGTAGAAAAAGTACACAACATTGGTGAATACGAGCCTTCGCTTTGCTTGTGCCCATGAATGATGAATGAATGGACCATTCAAACTCAAACAGGTACACCATTCGCTTGTATTCGAAAAAAAAGCGAATGCTCACGAATGATGAGGGATGACAACGAATATTTTTTCATGTTCATAGATAGGTGTGAATACACATTTTGTGACCTGACTTGGGCGTTATTTATATTTTTTGGGTGTTTTTGGTTGTTGTTGTTGTGTTCCTCATCACAGTATTGCACTGTGAAGCAGTCGTTGCCTTAAGAAGTATTCGTTGCACTGTAGATGATTCGTTGCCTTAGACACTATTCGCACAAGCTCATACACATACACATATTGTCATTGCCTGCCATTGTTTCAGTTAAGTGAATGAGAGTGAGAACCTGTCTTGTTGACTAAAAGAGAGTGCAGTGTGTATTGCTTTGGATTAAGATGAATGGTGTCTGAGTGGTGTGTTAGGCAATAAATAAGTGAATGCATTAACAAAACGAGACATTCGCTGCAGCTCGCTGGTTCGAATCAAGAACCTCCCACGTTGCTGGCAAACATGGTAACCAATGCGCCACGGTTACCACAATTGAGTTTCCAGCATTTCATTGTTAATCCCATAAACTTGTTCCCCTCGGAAGTGGTTATCTGTGCACTTGTGCAGTTTCAACTAAAGTAAACGTAAATCAACTTTTGATCCTTTGTGGTATAATTTTTTAAGGTCACATTAATCTCGTGGGGGAAATTGCTTTCCATGCTTTTAGTGATCCAACTCGAAGCACCAAGAAATTGCAGTTTCTCAACTTAATCTTCTATTCAGTGGCTCATCCTAACTTCAATATTATTTTACCTCTTTATTATCTGTACGTATAGTGTACACAGCGCCACAGACACAATTCATGTTCTAACATTGGACCAATCAATTCGTAATTTATCTTCTCTTCTCTCTTGCAAAGTTCTACTTATTAAAGTGAATTGTAGCGTTTATTCATTTACGTTTATCTCTCCATAGGAAAATAAACTAATTCGCATTTGGAGAGATCCCAACTCACTGATTTTATCACAAAAGTTCAACCCATTCGCATCATGACAGCATAAAAGTATAAAAAAAAGTAGCAAATGCCATAGCAAAACGAAGCAATTTGTATCTTCTCGTGCAGCAGTGTGAATAACTTCAATGTCTTCGAAAAGATCCTCTGGGTAATAATACATTTTCCCATTCACTGAGATGGATTCCAATGCAATTTCGCACACCAAGTCTCTTCTCAGCTGACTATTCCTTCATTCCTTGTCGTTAGTTCGTATATTTACCATTTCGTCTGATGTGATGCCAACATTACGCTGTTGTTTTTGCCTTCCAATTTCAACTTTGAAAAATACACTTTCGTCTTGTACTGCAGAGGAATAGATATTTATTGTGTGGTCGAAGGAGGATGCTTCTCTTTGTTCGAATGAGTTTCGTGCTCAAAGGCGAACAACACGGATCAACCCTCTCGAACTGAGGATATACTTGTTGTATTAATATACATATTTCTTCTTCTTCGTCTTATTTTTTTCTTATTTGTATTCTGTCTTCTCCAACCCTTCTGATTTCGGAACAAGATTTAAGATACTCCTTGACAAGTTTCCAACTGGGATAATGCTGATAAGGAATACTCGTAGGTACTCCTTGGGTTGTTTTGTGTGGCATTTGATCAAATTTAGTCGCAGGATTTATTGTAAAACGAGAAAATCTTGTTATCCTGTGTATTGTTAGGGGTGTACCTTTTGCCCTTGTGCGGGATGATCGGGTTAGGTCAGGAGGTCGAGTCAGAGTTCTCGGATTGAATTTTATTTCGAATCAACATCTTCAATTAAGATGTATTGAATGGTGAAAGGATTGTCGTGATTGGAATATGGACATTGAAAAGGCCATCGACATTTGGGGATGATTATTTTTTAACCTTTTGAGCTTTCAGTCAACCTACGTCTTTATTAATCAATGTCTTGCCTTTTGCCTTTTCTCTTTTTCAAATTCAATTTAGAAGTTGCCTCGTTTGGAAGGCAATGGTTTTTAGATGTGGAGGAAGTCTATTGCTTTATGATTGGATCCTTATCTCTCATAAGATTCTTTTAACGTCTATTCGTAGAGTGGTTTTAAGTTTAATTCTAATTAGTTCCCCCGCTCGTTGGTTAACCTCATCATTATTCAGAGATTACTTTTTGTTCCCACAAGATTTTCACTCCAAATCCCCACCATGAAGGATTCTCCACGTACAAAAATGATTGCCAATGGAAAAGCTTGTGCAGTCTCTCATGAAACGGGTCAAATACATATATTGTCTGCTGCACATTTTATTCATTTTTAATTTAATCCGCCATTTTTTTTGTGTTTTGCAGGCTGTCACCGACACAATGTTGGCTGAACTGAAATCCTGTTTCATGGAAGCTTACGATGACAACCAGGATGGTAAAATCGACATCAGAGAGGTAAGTTTATTCAATGGTTATGCATATAATAAGAAACATTTCGAATTCCTTCACTTCCCATTCCCATTCTTGAATTTCACACAATTCTCTCGATATGTTGTTGTGGCTCCAATGATTTCATGTGGTTGCTCTTCAACAGGAAACAAATATGTATTTGAATTTGAAAGTTGAGCAACTATGGATGTTCTGACGCACATAGAGAAAAACCCACGCGCACTTACAATCCGTGCTATGCGGTTTTTTTGGTTATTCTATGTGCTGGAATGCGCTAAGCCACAAGCGCTTTTGAATGTTGCTTGGTAAATAGTCTCCATGTAAAGGCTTTCTAGATTTTGCGGAATTAAAACGAGCGCACTCATCGATTGCGGTGTGTGGAAAACTCTTAACAAACTTTGCTTCTGTTGAAAATTTGTTTTTTCTTCCTTCCTTCTAAAACAACAGCAAGACACTTCTTGGCATAAAGTGTCTATCGTTTTGGAAGAGAGTTGCCGTTAATCAAAAACCGGAAATTGGGTGTTCGGTTGTGTTTTCTTAAGTCAAGCCCGCCATAGGGAATCTAAAGTGTTGTGGTGGGTGTAGAATAACCGTCAGAAAAGATAGACCGTCTCATGTTTTATTTCCAGCGGTTGTCAGTTTTGCTGTCGAAGTTTAGAAAGTGCACTTGGGGGGAGGGTTAGCAGTAAAGATAATTTGTGGGAACTTAGTGGCGTGTAAAAGTTGAGAGTTAGAACAGATTACTTTTAGTTTGATCAGGAAAGATTTTTCCACATGTAATAGCAACACCTTTGTGTCAACAACACCAGTCAGGTGATTTATCTTCGGTTTGCTTTGGTAGTTTAAAACTATGTGCTATAAGAAATGAGTAGCAATTTAATTGATGTGGGAATGAGCTCATTTAATTTTGGTAAGGATTTACTTAGAGCTAGTCGTTTCCAATGGCTCTGTCAGCTTTTGCTTTCCTTTTCTTTGGCATTTATTGTGTATTGTTTATAAATTACGATAAGGCTTCTTAAATAAAACAAAATTATAATAAGATAATAATTCAGTTAGCCGACCTTGTCGTTCGCTTAAACCATTTTACGGTCGACATAATCGTAAATCCGAAACAGCATGGATCATTTTCGTACTGCGCACATTATTTTAATTTTAATTTTAATTAAATTTTGATGGGGCAAAACCCCCATTTATTAGGCTTAATGGAAGTTATCACTTAATGTAACTTACAAACTAAGAAACTTAATAGCTAAGACTTATGTTAACTAGTTGGGGGCTTAGGAGACGAAGCTTTAAGCAGGGAGTACTGACATTGAAGTCAAAACAAGAAGAGTGAGAATAGACATTCCTCAGCATTCGGGAGATGGGTTCATTGGAGCTGTAAGAGGCTTGATGCGGGTGGGAAGATAGAAAAGTTGGGGATTCCGAGTGTTAAGAGGGCTAGTATTTAGGACGATGGATTCGTTAAGGGCTAAGCAGTCAATGGTACCTGTAAATATCCGGTGAAAGAAGAGAATGTCAAAAAATTCTTTTCGAACTTTCAGCGTATTGAGATTGAGGAGTTGGATTCGGTCTTGGTAAGGAAGTAATATTAAAGTATTACTCCAATTAAGACCTCGAAGACCAAATCGGAGGAAACGGCGTTGAATGCTCTCAATTGTGATAATGTGCACTTGTTGGAAAGGCGAACACACTTGACAAGCGTATTCAAGAAACGGACGAACAAATGAAATGTAAAGGGATCGGGTTACGCAGGGGTCTGCAAGTTCTTTGGACCATCGTTTCACGAAGCCAAGTGCTGAATTGGCCATGGATTATATCGTCGATGTGTTTGTGAAAATTTAGCTCATTGTCGCAAATAATCCCAAGGTCACGGATCACCTGAACGGGAGAAACGATTTGACTGTTTAGAAGACAGATAGAGACAGGACATTTGATGCGTTAACGTGGGGAGGCAATTGAATGGTACTTGGAAATATTGAGCTCCAAACTGTTTTTGGTGCACCATATTGAAAAGTGATACCCGTGGCGTGATGGTTAGCATGTCCACCTGCTAACCCAGAGGATCGAGGTTCGAATCCCAGCAGATGCAAAAATGTTTTTCCACGGGTATCGCCTTTCGCGAGGAATTGGCAAGACCTCCGTTAGTAAATTCATTGCCATGAAAAGCGCTTTCTCAATTAGCCGTTCGGAACCGGCAGAAAATTGTAGGTCCCCTCCATTCCCTCACAAGACATGGTTGTGAGAAATGCGCTAGGCCCTGGGGCTCCTCGCTCTGTTGCGCGACCTTATTTATTTTATTTTATTTTTATATTGAAAAATTTTCGAGATCCTGTTGGAGTTGGGAAGAGTCTTCAGAAGAAGAAATGACCTGGTAAACTTGGTATCGTCCGCATAGAGAGAGATGGAGGAGTGTTTGAAGATCATTTCAAAATAGTTAATACTAAGAATGAAGAGGAGAGGGCCTAAATGGCTGCCTTGGGGAACACCGGATGCAGCTAAAAAACGGCTTGTTGGCGGATCTGAACCGAACGCTGTAAAAACGGGTTTCTAAATAAGAAGAAATCCATCTCAACAGAATGGGTTCAAAGCCGAGGGTGGAAAAAAGAATAAGTTTGTCGTAGATTTTATCGAAGGCTTTATTAAAGTCTATTGAAATTACATCAACCTCTTTTCCATTCTCCAAGGCTGAGAGGGAAAATGAGAAAAAGTCAACAAGGTTTGTTGTTGTTGACCTGCCTTTGAGGAACCCGTGTTGTCTAGGGAAAATGAGAGATTTGCAACGAAAACTTAAGTTTTCATACAAGATGCTTTCGAAAATTCTAGGGATATGCGGATATCATAATTTTTCACGCCGCACTTAGAAATTTATAAATGCCGCTTTCCAAGCTTGAAATATTGACAAGCTAAAGACTTTTGAGGGTGTAAGGGAAAGAGTGGAGGAGCATTTCTTAAGAAATATGACAGGAATACATACCATCGGGGCTAGGACTAACTTTCAGGACACCATCGGAGTCAAAGAAACGTAGAAGGAATGGACCAAAAGAGAAAATCGGTAAAAACGAGAAATAAGCTGAGTTGGGAACAAAAGAATCACACGTACGCATCCGCAGAGATGCCATAGGTACAATTGCATTCGATTACGGTTTTCACTATGCAGAAAGGAAAGGATTACAAGAATCCTCACAGGTGCGCTGTTAGGAAAAACCATTGAGATATGAAGCACATCATCGCCTCCAGGCCTTTTTCTCTAAGCATAATATGCAGCTGTTTTTGAGTCCCATTTAATTGTTTGTCATTTATTTATACATCTACAGATCTACACATTATTATAAGCAGGAAAGACTTTTTGTTTGTTTGTATTGTATTCGAATAGTTTCCAAAATTACTGAGCCAATTCAAGTGAAATTTGGAACAGAGATGGCCTACTGCTAGAAAAATGACAAAAAATGAAGCCATGCTTCCTCTCCATATATTTTCTTGGGAACGGAACGAGGAATGGGACAGAACGAGAACTTAGAAAATATTTCCCCCATTTTTTGCCGATGCCGAACGTCTAGTCGAAAAGCCTTTTCATGGCAAGGAAATTACTCTACTCTCGGAGGACTTGCCAATGCCAATTCCTCGTGAAAGGCGATACTTGTTAAAAATCAGTTGGATGTTTCTGGTATTCGAACCCCAAAACTCCCAAGCGACAGGGAGATATTCTAACTACAACTCCGTGGGTTGAAGACCAATTAGTTTAGTTTTAACATTTTAATCGTTGTACTGACTTGAAAATCTTTACTTACATAATCTTTTCTTGTTGCACTTGTTGCTTCCAGTTTAATTTTGAATTTTCTCATTTCAAAGATTATACCAATTACAAGGTATAATCGTCAATTTCTTAAGACCCGGGAAACAAGGTCACCGCAAAAAGGCCTTTTATTTTCTACGACGCGCGTTACGAACCATGAATTCAACACGCACATTTATTTCCCATCATTCTCTTCTATTCTCTACCTCGTCAATGAAAAAAACCAAGAAAAGGACAAAACCTGCAAAAAGCCTCCATTAGTCAAACCAGCAAATGTTCTCTGCATACCTCTAACAGTTGTAATTTACTGTCTCGTGGCAACCAAAAAAAATGATTCCATCGAAAGCAGCGTAAGCGAATTTTGGTGTCTTTCCAATTTATTAACTTCTAAAGCAGCCAAAAAAAAATTCATGGTCATCTTTTATAAAGATATTTTTGCAAATGTATTACAAGGAAATATTGCTTTAATAAACTTGTGTGAAGACGAAGATAAATTTCGTTTTTATCGTTAATATGCTGATAAGTTAGGTGTCATGCGAAAAGCAGGTGATGTAGGCTATACACGTGTAGTAACATCATTTAGCGTAAGCCTATGTTTCCGTTTAGTATGGAAAAAGTCTGATAAAGGAAAACATGAGTAATGGAGAGTTACACCATTTCTTTATTATTATTATATATCAGAGTTGGATTGTGTAACTCAGCCTTCGTTAAGGCTTATCATTCTGAATTTACCTGTAGCTTGGTTGGAGCATGCAGCAGCTATCTGCTGCCTTTTGGTCTGCAAGTCAAGAGCCACTTGTTTTTTTTTTTCGATTTAACTAGATTTATTCCATACTAGGTGTGCCAGCGACTTCGTCCGCAAGAATTAACATAACTTTTTTATTTATCAACCGATTGACATGAAATAAAAAATAAGTGTTAAATGAAGCTTACCACAATATATTACTGAAAACCTTTCCAACCATCTAGATAGGATAAGCCGTTTCTGAGATTAGCGTGCACAAACAAACAAACTGTTACGTTTTTATTATATGTATTGAAGATAATTAGTACAAAATCTTGAATCATCTTATTATATTATAATCTTTCTAAAATATTATTTTTTACAATCAGTTAAAATATAGCAAAATGAATAAATGTCAAATGGCAGATGTTGTGAGGAGTGTTAGATTGACAAAAAAAAAAACAAAAATAGAGAAATTGATTGAAGGCTGAACTACATGACTTTGAATCTTTCAATCAAGTGCAATTAAAAAGCAAAATAAAGCTCCAAGCTTATGTTACATTACTTATTTCATTCAAGTTAAATCCAAACAACCTTAATTTGACCTTCCTTAAAAAAGCAAAAGATCCATGGGTACAACAATTAAATAGTATTGGTGCTACGCATGTACAAAAGTTAAAGTATTGTAACGTGCGCTTAGTTCGCAAAATAAAACTTCACCTTTCAAATTATTTCTATCACTTTTATTCAGTATCTATACTTTATTCGAACTCAACTCGACTATTGGACTATCACTGGTTAACAACATTTCACTCTTAACTTTATCACTCTATAATCAAAACTGCCCTCTGGTTGTCTCGGGCGGGCTATTTATATCGAATGACATTTCATCTAGAACTCTCCAGTAACTTCCACATGGTCTGCAACTCTCCACTGTTTTGGCTGTCAAACATTTTCTCTCCTAGAATTTCTACACTTACACTAGTGCTCCCAGATGTGTTTTTCGGCTGAACGTTTTCGATTAGGAAATTGGTATTAAATGTTGGGTTCACGTTACAGTATTTTTGATTATTGTGCGATGGGATCGGTGCTAAAAATCTTTCATTACTCCGAAGACTATAGGAATTTGAGTTTAGGTAAAAAGAATTGCCACTTTTCAAGTAAAAAATTTTAGGGACTTTGTAAAAGCAGTGGGCGTATCTTGGATTTTATAAATAGAATAGTTTTTTTTGGACAAGTAATATTGGTTGTATGTTTTTGTTAAATTAACCACCCCATCACACGAGGTCGTATTGCAATTTTGAATGAACTAAGCCATAACAAATTGTTTCAAGGAGTTTTTGAGAACAGAAATGTTTTACGTGAAATAGTATATAAGTTGTGGACTGGAAATACTTTTTCAAGTCAAGTTCATTATTGAAATTAAACCTAGATATATAAAGTTTGAGATATTTTCAACTGTACAACATTTTAATATAGCATACACTATCATGAAAAGTAGTCATATCTTTGGTTGCACAGCAAAAACCTAATTTACAATCATACATTAACAATCTGCACTATGATAAATTGAATTGCATTATTTTAGTTTTGTCACTTATGACAAGCTTGTGCATAAGAAGTTCCAAGTCATGAATAATGTCTGCTTCCAAGTTCAGCACACTATTGTTGGAGTACAAGCAACCTATATTATCAGCATATCTATAAAAAAATAGCAGAAGAAGAATTTTTTTTACTAGGACCATCAAAATGTCTTGCTGCAAGAATTTAAATGTGCTTCTTTCGTCGATCTATGAGCTCAGAGCCCGTATTTGTTGCTACTAAATAAAGAACAGCCATCCAGAAAGGTATAACAATTCTGACTGTAATTACTTTTTCGATTATTTTTGAAAAGGCAATAAGAAGTGACTTCTCCAGTCTTCAAACAACTAGGAAAAATACTACGCATAACACTTTTGCTGTGGTACCCATTGCGTGATGGTTAGCATGTCCACCTGCTAACCCAGAGGTTCGATGTTCGAATCCCAGCAGAGGTAAAAATGTTTTTCCACGGGTATCGCCCTTCTCGAGGAACTTTCAAGTCCTCCGTTAGTAAATTCCATAGTATAAAGATATATATATAATATTCTTTATACTATGGTATTTCTTGAAAAAATTTCATTAACTATTCCCCATTCTTTTTTGAGGTTCCCTTTTGCGATATTTATTTATATAGAAGTTTTCTCTACATACAGGGACTTCAATTTCTTCTTCTTTATACGATTTCTTATAAACCATACCTAAACTTTTGTTATTGGGATGTAATATTGAGCGTAATCAATATTTCTTAGAAATTTTACTTAGCAAGTAATCAGACATCCATGGTTGCTCAACATGATCGTTTAAGAACTAAAAAAAAGTCTAAAGTCAGCAGGCTTTAGATATCGAATTGTAGGACTATGTCCATTACACTTGTAGAAGAGTAACCAAACATATTTTTCTTACACTTGTCACAATTCTTTTGTATTACAAGTACTTGTGGTCTGTGTTGCAGACCCATGACATCAATTGGCACTTTAGGGTGACTATTTCAGTTCCAATGGAATTGAATTTTCGTAATCCTTATTTCCGACACAAATTAATACAAAGAGACATCATATTTTTGAAGCATATCGTCAGTTCAGGTGCAGGACCTCGTGACAGAAACCGCAAAAAAGGCAGAGATGCAGCACTTCGTTAGAATGTAGAATATCTTAGAATTTTCCTTTCTGAAAATGTTCAGTTCAACATGAGTACATTAAAAATGCCAAGAGGTGGATCTGATTTTTCTTATTATTATTTATTTTTTTTTTTTTTGAATAAACAATATTTTTATGGAATTGTTTTATCTACGAGATTCTACGCTTTAACTGACGATATGTACTCGTATGTTGTCAAATTTTGTTGTGTAGCATTTAAATATTTGATTTCAGAAATGCAGGTAAACTACAAATCACTGCAACTTTCAAAGAAAATGTCAAAATTTGTTTCCTCCATTCAAAGCTCAAACTATTACTCCTTGCAAATAAACCTAATCAATCCGCTCTGTGCTATCGATAGCCCGCTTGCAAAGACGTTTTGTCGAGATAAGAAAGTTTATTAATATCGCTGAAGGGAGCCTTAGTTAGTAATTGATATCATGTCCCTGTTTTTGCAGAGAGGTGAGATAGGATATAAAAAACTGTTCTTAAATTACCTTACACACACCAACAATGCAAACAGACAAATCTTTGGTCTCCCATTGAGGAGAAAATCTTTTACTGAGTAACTACTCATCGTCGTGTTTTATTACTTTTGTCCTCACTTTGGTGAACGATATTGTCAAAGTAGTTTTTTTGCATCTGCCTTAACTTTTTCCTTCCGGGTCTCTTTATAACGTGAGCATGACAAAATAAACACATCACCCAAACTCAAATTGTCTTAAGCCAAAGCCTTCTCTTCACTGTTTTTTGTCAAGAACTGAATTTTTATTTTGTTGCTCTGATGACTTATTAAAGTTCACTGATCCATTTTTAGGTTTTTCCGCAAATTCAACTACATGGCTAAACTATGGCTTGTTTTTCTTGCAAATTTTGATAAATGAAAAGTCATCTCTTATTACGTTAAAAAAAAAAAATCAAACTACGGATATGAATGGCATCTCAAGTGATGCAACATGCAACCTTCCTTTTATATCAGCCTTTCTCTCCTGCTTTTTCTTATAAGTATTTCTTTCACAGTTTAAAAAGAGAGGTAAAACAATTCCATTTCATTGGCACAACAATACCATTCCACTTGAAAAGCCATAAAAGTTACCTGAAGTACAGCAATAACTGCTTCTCCTGTCAACTTTCTCAAGTACGACTTTTCGATTTCAATGCAATTGACATAAAGTCTTACAGCAAAACAAATTTCCCATGCATCTTGCTGCCTTTCAATGGACGAAAAGCAATAAAACAAGTCATTTTTTAACCAAAATAACGGCATAAAAATAGTCCCCAAACACCGATAAACATACCAACTTTAAGTTATGAAAGTCTTAAGACCGAACAGACAGCATTTTTTCCCTATAACGAAAATGCATAAGTTTAGTTTTCCACATTTCTTGACTGTGGTTAAAAGTTCCAACCCAAAACCCCTTTGCCAGAGACAAATGCTGTTCTCGTTTGCAACCATTGCAACATTTTTCAAGAAAACATTTTCACGCTATTTTCCCAAATCGCAATTACAATGCAGAGCAAAATTTGTTCCTCCCTGCTGGCGGCACACGATTTCACATCCAACCAACCATTCACTTGGCCTTGTCATGAGCTGGCATAGGAACACACGTTAGTGCAGCGCAACGAGGAAGAGACTCTGGCTCTTGTGCAACGAAACAAATAGTTCCTTTCGCACACAAATCCAACCGATGCTGTGTGCAAGCTGCAAGGAATTGCGGTGAAATTATGAAGCCGAATCCTCCTCCAACCGCTTCGCGCTCCAGCTGTTGACACAAAACTCATTAAAGTGTGTCAATGGGATATGACGACATTCTTCCTCCATTGTTTCCTCTTTTTTTAGTGATTCTTTTATCTTTTCTTTCTGTCCTTTTTTTTAAACATACAAAGAGTAACCTTTAATTCGTTTCTTTGTAGCTCGCCCAATTACTCCCAATGGAAGAGAATTTCCTTCTGCTCTTCCGATTCGACAATCCTCTGGAATCAAGTGTGGAATTTATGAAGGTAGGTGGCACATTTGGGACAGTTGAAGAACAAAAAAAAAATTCAATAATTTAAAAAATTCATCTGCCGCTCGAGAGTGAACGCCAATGAATAATTGACAACTCAGCGCCTGCTTGAGACTAATTCTTTTTGTTCATAGATTTGGCGTGAATATGACACCGACAATAGCGGCTACATTGAGGCTGATGAGCTGAAAAATTTCCTTAGGGACCTACTCAAGGAGGCAAAAAAAATCAACGACGTCTCGGAGGATAAATTAATTGAATACACCGACACAATGGTGAGTAATTGCTATGTTCTTTCATGTCTGTGTTATGGGAGGGTATTAAAATTTATCGCGACATTTCTCTAGATTATCTGACTGATATTATAATATGCATGACTTGGCCCTATGCTGGTATAAATGTGATAAATTGTGTTTCAATTTTCAGATACAAACACTTGTGCAAACTAATTAAGCTCCACAGTGTTATGTGGGATATTTATACATATTGCAAAAGATCTGTCCCCCACAGTGTGGTGACAGAATGATAGACACACAACAGGCATAACTTCTATTGCCGAAAAGATAAGAGAAAAGCTGAGGGGATATCACATAAACTGAATGTTAATTAATTTGATTTAATGGGAGTCTGTGAATATGGAAATGGGGGTCGCCTTTTGAAAGCAGTTTATGTTGGGATCAAAGTTGGATTTGCGAGTTGGATTTGAGAGGAGTGAATAGTTTTCGGTAAGATTTCTTACGACTGATTGCAATCAGTTGGGACAAGTTGCATTAAGTGTGGTCATTTGGGTTTTGTCTTTGCTTCCGAAACAAAATAGTTTTACAAAATAGTTGTTTTAGAATTTAGTAGCCATTGGATTTAAAAGGAAGACGATAAAAGGATATTGAGGTTTTCCTTTTTGAAAGGTCCAATGAAAATAAAACTAATGTGGAACATCGTCCACAAAAGAGCATTCCTGTTTAAGGGAAAGCCTTTTGTGGCCAAAGGATGTCTGCATGTACAACTTGGAAATAAATTCGTCATTGAAATTGACAAACAGGAATAAGCTCTGCTCTGTGAGAATAACTTTTCTAGTCAAAGATATAATAGTGCAACTGTTTCCATTCATTCTATACCAACTTGCGTTAAGTAGATGCTTGAGGTGAAGCATACTTTTATAGTATACTTGCGCCTTTTAATTGTACTCGCATTTTGCCCCAAAGTAAGTTTAGGCAGCCATGTATCTGTTTTGTATCTGTTCAGTAGTTTATTTCTAGCTCTTTTGACAGGAAGTATAAGTATCCTAAAATGGATTCGTCCCCCATAATAGATGTGGACCACAAAGCACAAACTACAATTACATTGAATGATTTGCTGATATAACTATTAAGTGCTCTTGAACGGTGGTGGGGTTTAAATTTCAATGCAATTTTTGTGGTACTACTCTACGCAATCTGATGAATAGGATTGTTTTGTGTTATCAGATATCTGAATACTGAATGTAATGGAGCAGCTTTTAACAAAAGTAATTTTTAAAGCACGTGTTGCGTTTATAACGGGTGTTTTTTTTAGAAGTATAAAACTTCGAATTGAAATGAAACACAAGAAAATCGTTTTGATTTTCATCAATTTAGTTTTATAGGAAAAATAATTTTATGCCATTAATTTAAAATATGATTCGGGCGTGGGGCTACCGCGGCCAGCTTGAACTAACAACTTAGATTTAAAAAAGGATTATAAGGAAATATGTAAAGAAGTTGCCATCGAAGTTCCCCTATGTAAAGAAAATTATTATGTTAATAAATTTAACAGAGTTAAAGGAAATATAAAAAAGGAATGGGGTATCGTAAATGAAGTATTTTCAAGACATGCGTCATTGGATACAATATCTTCCATCAACCACAATAATATGAAAATTGACTCTCCTTTTGAAATGGCTAATTTATTTAATAATTTCTTTACGAGTGTTGCTAAGAATACTGTAGTGAATGCTGGTTTTACAGACAATGCTGATAACTGCTGTTCAGAACGTTGTTTTAGCAATGAAAGTATGAATGCAAACAGTTTCTTCTTTGAGCCTATTTCTTCATTTGAACTGTATCGTTGTATCTTGTCTCTAGATAATTCTAATTCGGTGACCCAAAACAGCTTTTCAAATAATTTTATAAAAAGAATCTCGTTTAATATTGTGGATGTTTTAGCTCACATTTTCAACAAAAGTATTATGTGTGGAATATTCCCAAGTAGTTTGAAATCAGCCGAAGTGATACCTATTCACAAAAAAGGTGATAAAAGTAGCTTAAATAATTACAGACCAATATCAATTCTTTCTGTCTTTTCTAAACTTTTTGAAAAAATGATGAAGGTCAGAATAGTCTCTTTTCTGGATAGCAGTTCCTTTTTTAGTGAGTTCCAATATGGGTTTCGAGCGGGCAGATCAACGGAAAAAGCGCTCTTAGATTTTTGTAGCAACATATATGAAAGTCTCAATAAAAAAAATTATACTGCTGCTCTTTTTATAGACATCACTAAGGCATTTGATACAGTGGACCACTCACTTTTATTGACAAAATTGGAAAAATCTGGTTTCAGAGGTTTCATGCTAAAATGGTTTTCCTCTTATCTTTCGGATAGAAAACAAAGGGTTAAAATTAAGAATGTTTTCAGTGACTGCCAGTATATTAAAATTGGTGTTCCGCAAGGATCGGTACTAGGTCCCATTTTGTTCTTAATTTTTATCAACTCCTTATTTTGCCTTGATTTGAAAGGTAAGCAAACTGGATTTGCTGATGATGTTGGCTGTGTATATGCTAATAAATCTTCGCTGGATTTAATAGTTGACATAAACCATGATTTGGAACTCTTAAGACATTGGTTTGGGATGCACAAACTTGTCATTAGTGACAAAACGAAAATAATGCACTTTAATGTATCTTCACTTATTAATGACTTACCTAACTTTACTTTCCATAGTACTGATTGTAAATGTGTGCTTATAAATGCAATTTGTTGCTCTGCGACCAAAGACAAGACAACTTATCATGCTGGTGTATGTTGCTCCTCTAAATGTTTTACCATAGATAATGTACGTGATTTTAAATATCTGGGCTTGTATATAGATAGTGACCTAAACTGGAGTATTCACACCTCTCATTTGAAAAAGTATCTTCAATCTACAACATATATATTGTATCACCTAAGACAGCTCTGCTCGCAGAAATTTCTTGAATTAGTCTATTATGGTTTGGTACAGTCTAAAATTCAATATTGTCTCGTCTGCTGGGGAGGTACGTTTAACAAAAACTTGCAACCTATATTACTTGTTCAAAAACATTTACTACGTATAATTTGGAAAAAAAGACGTCGCGACCACAGCTTTGATCTTTTTCGTAAGTCTAAAATTCTTCCACTTAAACATCTTTACTTTTACAAAGTCCTAAAAATTTTTTATTTGAGAAGTGGCAATTTTTTTAATTCAAGTTCCTGTGCCTATAGCCTTCGTAGTAATGAAAGATTTCTTGCACCTATTCCATCGCACAACAATCAAAAATATCTGAACTTTTACACTTGCGTAGCGCCAAGATTATTCAACCGTTTACCGTTTGAGCTTCGATGTATTCGTAGACCTTTTGTCTTCCTAAAGAAGGTTAAATTATGGTTGTTTGGCAACGATTTTATTGAAATAAATAATGTAATTCGAATAATAACTTAAATTCATATTGTATCTGATTGATAAATTAAATATACATGCACTCTCCCCTCTATGAGTTTTCTATGTTTGCTTTATAAATCTCTGAACTCGATACATCCGCCACTAGTTTTGTAACTAAAGGATGTACTTGATTATTATATTCATAACTAAATTTATATCTTATTCAATAAATGTTAGAGTTATTTACTATATGATATGATGTAAATCTAGTTCTTATTTAATGATTCAATTCAATGAATTCAATGAATAAAGCCAAGTCTAGTGGCCCCATTTTCAACCACTTTTTCGAGCATTTGAGGCCGTATGTCGACAATACCGCTACGAATGTTGGCTTCCAAGCCCACTAACATTTCTGGGTTGTTGACGTAGACGAGCGACTTCACATATCCTCAAAGAAAATAATGCAATGGTTTCAAATCACACGATCTTGGTGGCCAATTGACAGGGCCATTCCGCGAAATTATGCGCTCATCGAATGTATCCTTCAATAAATCGATTGTGATGTGCGCTGTGTGGCAAGTAGCGCCATCTTGTTGCAACCACATCTCATACACATTCATGCCGTCCAATTCGGGAATAAAATAGTCGGTCATCATGGCTCTGTACCGGTCTCCATTTACGGTAACGGGCTCCCCACCATCATTTTGAAAGGAATACGGCCCAATGACTCCACCAGCTCATAGAGCACACCAAACAGTTAGTTTTTGTGGATGTAATGGCGTCCCAAGGTACTCATGTGGATTCTCTTCACTCCAAATGCGTCAATTTCGGTTGTTGGCGTAACCATTCATCCAAAAATGAGCCTCAACACTGAACAAAATTTTGGGATGAAAATCAGCATCGAGATCAATCTCATTTTCGGCCCATACACCAAAATCACGATGCATTGCATGGTCTCGCGGATTTAATTCTTGCACAAGCTGAATCTTGTAAGGTCGTAAGCCCAGATCTTTGCGCAAAATCTTTCATAAAGTTAATGGACAAAGCTCCAATTGCTGTGCACGTTGGTGAATCGATTAATTCGGGTCCTTTTCAACGCTTTGCTGTACAGCGGCAATTGTTTAATTGCTCTGATTGACAATTATGTCGACCATAAAATAGACGGAGCTTGCAGTAAACTTCGCGAACTGAACCATTATTTTCAAAACAAACTTGCATGATTTTCAAGTCTTGTTCTTTTGTCACCCTGTTCATAATAAAATGGCAAACCGAATTGAACATAAATGACATTAGAATTGGTCAATTTGACTACAAAATGTCAGTTTTATCCTTTTTCTAAAAACCTACCTTTAAAAAAGCACCCGATAGAAGCTTCTGTTAACATCGGTGGTCTTGGTGATAGGCACAGGCTTCTACTCGTGTTAGTATTTTATTGAGTCTAGTCAGTTACTTCGCTGTAAGTCGACATATGAATGCTGCATATGAGTCTATTAGATTTGCTCAAACCAGTATTACATTGAATGCCACATATTACACTAATACACGTTAAACGTTTCACTTTGGTTCCTTTTAGCTGCAACTCGTAACAATGGGTCTGTGAACAAAGATATGTATACCTTAAATATCAAACGTTTTACGCTGATACAATGAATCCTTTGCACTATGTTGCATATACTGCATATGTTTCTTAAGATGATTGTAACAATGATGTTGGTGCGATTTTATTTGCATGATTTGGGCAGACAGACACTTGCATTGATAGTCTGCTGATACATGCTTATTTTAATGTTCGATGTCACCATATAAGTGCTGCATATTTTTTGATCGAAAACTGATATGCATACCTAAAATAGTTTTTTGCCTTTATGTTGGTGCGGCTATTTTGTTTTTTTGTCACCATACAAGTGCCGCATATGTCAATATGGGCATTTCAAAAACTGAGATATGTGCAATTTGAAGGACATACAATACATGGTTAAAATTCATACCGATACTGTATATGCACCAAAAGGAGTCTCTAACAATGCAGTTATTTGGAATTTGGTAACACACGGCTAATATTTGCATTTTGCTATGTACCTGTATATTGTGTTGTGTTTGACCCCAAACAGTTGCTGTATATGCCCCAAAGGGTTTTCCTATGTCTGAAAGACTCTGAGTTGCACACTTAGCGCTGATATTAGCTTAGTGTTTTAGTTTGCCAAAACATCACTTTGTTTTGTGCTGCTGCATATTAGGGATGTAAATTTATCTATTAGACCTTGTAGCCATGACACTGGTTCATTTTTAGTTAATTGATTTATGCAGTGACCGGCTTTTAGTTTTGTTTTTTGCGCTCTTTATGCCACCGTCGCGTCGAGGTGCTGCATACGACGCCGGTAAAAACTTTATATGAACATTTAATCGCACCAGTTGCTCATACACAAACTCATATCTACATTCAATCAATTTATTACTCACTGTTTTATTCTCTGCCACCATTCAGTAGCTGCACATATGGATTTAATTACACTGGTCTCACTACAGTAGTGTATGCTCTGTTCAATTTTTACATTAGAAGGTTATTAAAGAGTCTTGTTCTTTAAATTTTTTTTTGCCACCCAATCGGTGGGTGGTAAGATAATTTAGTTTGTTTGAAAAGAAAATGTTTCCAGGAAAATATGAGAACTCTTAATTAGATATTTTACCCAAACCAGTGGTAGGGGGTTTGTAATAAGGGGATTCTATGAATTTACGTGGTAGGTATATTGAGTTTACTGAACTAAAATTCCCACACATAAGGAAGCATACGTAAAGCGAAAAGAATAAATCTGCTCTGGACAGCCTCAATTCGTTTAACCTCTGTTATTTTTGATAAGGTGTGGTCCTTAGGAAAGCGACTTACAGAGATTTGAGGATACATGGAACCGAAAATATACTCGACCAACGTTTTATTAATCGAAGCATACTGTTACTTTTCATTATTATAAATTCAATGTGGGAGTGAAAATAGAGCTCTTTATCACAAATTACACCTAAATCACGAACAAAAGAATCATCGGGTATGGGTTCACTGAAAAAATACTAGTATCGAGGGGGTTTTGCGGGAAAAGTCAATAGCGTGGCATTTGCTTACATTAAAATTTAAATTATTTTCATGGCACCAAACAGAGAATATATCAACATTGTCTTGTAAGATGCAATAAGCAGTGAGAGAAATTATTTTTCTAAATTTTCATATCATCCGAGTGTATCAAAATCCTTCCGCTGAGGATTCTGACAACATCATTTATCGATTGAATAAAAATAGCGGACCAAGGTGACTGCCTTGAGTGACACCGGAATTTACTATGAAGGGAGTAGAGAAAGATGACTTGATGCACACTATATAATTTCTTGGAGTCAATTAAGTACTGACCCAAGAAGTAAAAAAAGTGGGAAAAATATATATATAGTATATCAACTTCGTTTCCTTTATCTAGCGTACACAAGGAAACAAAGTCCCATCATGTTGACCAGGACATGAAATATATTAACAGTAAAAAGAGAGCGCATCAGAAATAATGATTTCAAACATTGCATTTGGTATCCATGAAAATTTGGCTATGGCTATGGTTCGGAAACAACGTGCTTGAGTCCTTTTTTATGAATAGGTACAATATACGATGTTTTCCAGGATGTTGGAATAGTTGAGGTTCTGTTTCGTTAAGGTGTAAATTCGAACTGCCTTCGTTGTTCTTTTCGGTTGCTCATGTTGCCTCGGTTGTCTGTATATAGAGATATAAGTGGTTGATCGTATCTTATCTATTTTATCGCCAAATGCAAATCTAAGTTTCGTGTTACTAAATAAATAAGTGTAAATTTCAAAGATCATCTCCCTCTCAGCTCCAAAACTGAAATTATGGTCACATCGAGTTCAGCAGCAATATCGTTCAAGCTCATTCGCCAAATGTACGCCGAGTGGTCGTGCGGCTTCAGTTCTTCCACGATGAAACAAACCAAACTAAAAGTAAATCATACTTCAGTGACAGTGCTGCCAATTTGAAAAAAGCCTTATTTTTTAGGTTTCATTGAGGAGTCTCCTTTAAAGCGTTTTGCATTTTCCGATTAAATTACTTACTTATTATAAGATATGTTTTTATTTGATTACTAACTTACTTACCCGTGGTACCCGTGGCGTGGTCATGTCATTCAAAACATAGCATTGAATCATAGTTATGTGCAAAACAGAAGAAAAGCGATATAAAGTAGGCAATGGCTTAAGTCCAAATTCCTCATCTCTTGCAACCTTCTGCCGCTTATCTATTGGAAATTTAATTGATAACCAATATCATGACATGAGAGCTAAGGCATGCTATGCAAACGTGAATTTCGTTTTAAAGTCGACAATATTCCGCGTTTCAAACAAATGCACATTTCAGTATTTTCAGCACCTTCTGTGAATACACTTTTTGAGAAAATAAAAATATTTTCACTCGACTCGACATCGTATTTGGCCCGGCATTGAACGGCTGTAAAAACAATTTCTTCCTGCTGCACGTAGTTTATTTTGCGAATTACACTCTTTTCCATCGTTGTCATACTCATTTTAATTCCTATTAAAATAGGAATATTCGCAAATTGAATGCAATGCGACAGAATTTAATTTTAATGCCGGAACTGCTATGCAGATGTAATAAAATTTTGTTGTTATTTGAAATTGAGTTTGACTTTCAATTTAATAAATATTCGGTGTGTAATGCTACAAATATGCAGTTGGGTTTGTAAATTGAGTTTATTCAACAAAATGTTGGATGCCAAAAAATTACTTTTTTAATATCCTGTTTGGGATAGTCAAAATAACGTCAACACAAGTGTTTAGGTTGTATAAATAAATGGCTTTCTGAACTTACATACCGTGTTTAGGTCCAGTTAACCCATTTATATTTTTTTGTTCATTTAGATTAGGGTTATTTGACCAATCATCTTTAAATTACATTCCTTGCCGTTTATTATGACATCTACTAAAATTAAATCAAAATCATCTCTCGCGCAACTGTCGATTATTTAGAGATTGATCTTTTTTCGTTCGATGTTATATTTAAGCTAAGGGTTGGTAGCCAAAAAGTTTGCGATTTTTGAAAAATTAGACAAAAAAGTACTTTTATCAATTATCTTGAGTTAGCGTCGCAGATTTTTACGAACCAGATCTTAATTTGGTCTCAGATCAGTTTGAAATATGAGAACAGATTAGTAAGAGTTTCTAATGAGCTGAATTATTAACCAGTCACAGAATTGGTGTACCCTTTTATCAAATTTCGGTCTAGAACGATCCTGAGAAACATCGCGCATAAGAAACCTCCCAAACCGTAGCGTTTTTGCAGTCACGCCACAATTGCAGTTGTCGAAATTAAATTACACAGCAACATAAGAGAATACCCTGACCGACGCGACGCGAGAAAAAACACTCATCATTTTCGTACATTTGTATTGTCGTGACGGGGCAAAAATGATAACAGCAGCGTTTCTGCAGCTTCCGCAACTACAAAAATGCTTTGGTGTGGTACAACCTCAAATCTAAATTAATCTAACTAATGATATTAAAAACCATAAAGTGACGTTGTTTATAACGCTACAGGCCGAAAATACTGAACCGATTTAAATTAAATATGGTAAAAAGATAGTCTAGAGCAGTGGTTCCCAAACTTATTTTTCTCGTGGACCACTTTCAAAATTTTACTGGTTTCGGTGGACCCCTTGCTGCTACATTTCTACCACATTCTTAAAGTCATAAAAAAATAAAAACTGTGTCGCTTCTGAGATCTGTCCCTTTATTATGATAGGTAAAATAAAAACGAAAAATGGTACATTTTATAACACTTTATTTATTAAAAGAATAGAATTACAAGAAAAAATTAATAACGTAATATAGATTCAGGTCATTTGATGGAGTTCAGGTGTATTTGATGGAGTGTCAGCAAACGATCAATGTTTTTGTTTTTATTTTTGTCAGCAATAACCGCAAATTCCCCCGCTCTGTGATGTTTAATTTGCTTCTTTTTTTTTGTTAAGAGGTTTTCAACGGCACTAAAACTCCTTTCGCAAGGTATGACAGTCCAGGATATTTTTCGGGTATTTCTGCTTGTAGCCACAATGTTTGGTAGCCTTTTCTAAATTTCACCTTCAGCTGCTCATTGAAGCTTAGCTCGAGCAGCTCCTCTTGTAATACAACATTGGCCACTTTAGTTTCATTAAATGGATTTGTGATCCCAAGGCCAGCTCAGTGCGAACAGAAATCACACATAGAGCAAAAGGGCAAATGCTGACTTGATCTCGGTGTTCAGTACACACAGAGACAGCAAAAGCTCGGCCTATCGATCCTTTTGGTTTAAAGAGTTTTTAACAAGAGGTGTCAGAAAAGTTACCACAGGGATAACTGGCTTGTGGCGGCCAAGCGTTCATAGCGACGTCGCTTTTTGATCCTTCGATGTCGGCTCTTCCTATCATTGTGAAGCAAAATTCACCAAGCGTTGGATTGTTCACCCATGCAAGGGAACGTGAGCTGGGTTTAGACCGTCGTGAGATAGGTTAGTTTTACCCTACTGATGACTATTGTTGTTGCGACAGCATTCCTGCGTAGTACGAGAGGAACCGCAGGTACGGACCAATGGCACAATACTTGTTCGAGCGAACAGTGGTATGACGCTACGTCCGTTGGATTATGCCTGAACGCCTCTAAGGTCGTATCCGTGCTGGACTGCAATGATAAAAATGGGGCAATTGAATTGTATGGCAATAAATAATTAAAAGCTTTTAACATTTTGTTATAAGCGACAATGGATTTGATGCCAATTTTTATTTTTACACCACACATCCATATTCCCTTGAGAAAATTTTTTCCGCTTCGCTTTTAGCTTCATTATTCTATCCGTGAGTAAAAAGCAAAGCGAAGCTAACGAAATTCCCCTTCAAGTAGTACGGGCTTGGGGTTGAACATAAAAAATTCACACGAACAGAACAGGAGAATGTAGCTAAAAGCACAACAAACATTAATAAAGTAGATTTAGTTATTATGTGCGCAAAAGAAAGTGGACTGAGCTTCCATCCTATGTCCTATGTCACGAAGTGGGAGACAACGTGAGCTATGAATTCATATCCATGGAAAGCTGAAATAAGTTTCGAAATTTTGGAGCTTTGTTTTTCGGTACCTCAAAATGTTGTTTCCTTCAAATAAAAAGAATATATGCATTTAGATAGCGCATCCACTATGTTCTTCACCCTTTCTAAAAAGGAAAACTAATTTTAAGATCCCATGTTCATCAGACTCATATAAATGCTGCTTCAAAATGGCAACAAAAGACATGGGCCTTAATTCTTTTCTTTGGTGGGTCTTATTGCCTCTTCAATGTGGAAACAAAGCCCGTGGGTGTTATTTCCATTTCCTTGGGCAATAAGACCCACGGGTCTTATTGCCGCGGGTCTTATTGCATTGCACCAAATAAAATACACTTTTAAACTAGAACTCATACAGTAATGCAAAGAATCAAACAAAAATTGTTTTGTGATTGTATGTATTTCTCCTTTTCCTTTTCTATCTATAGCAGCAGCGTAGTGAGCATTGTGATCCCAAAGAGATTCCAGCTCATTAACTTGCCTATTTGACACTATTGATTCGCTTCTGAGGTACGCCGCTTTGACCTCAAAGTGTTCGTGCTCTATTTTCTGCAAGGTGGTATTTTTGACGTGAATTCTGTAACGTATAGTACTTCAAATTCTATAAACTTCTGTCATACGAAGCATCTTCATCTTAGCTGCTGTCCACTTATTCTCATTCTTAGTGTACACTGTACACTGTCCAACATTGTGAGGCGAATACAAAGTCTTAGGGCTTCCCTCTCTAATAATGGAAGTTGTAGACTAAGAAGCTGTATCTGATGATCGATCCCGAGCCTGGTTGATAAGCATTTCTGTTCGTGGGGTAATCCCAGCTTTTCCAGTAAAGGAAAGAGTCAATGAAAAGCAAAATAAAATAGTAGTGAGAGGGTTAAGTTGAGCCGTATGTCTATTTAAAGTTGATACCAAGAAACTTTGGGATTCTTAAAGCTGACATCATGGCCACCAGCATAGAATTTCCGATTGGGCTGAGTCATACCCTATTGGTGTACTTGGTTTAGTTTGCTTTGTTGTAAATTAATTATTTTATTTTATTTATTGACAGGTGTTTTCTCAATTCTTCCAATTTTTTACTTAGTACTTAAAAAAGCAAATTTTCCAACCGTACAAAAAAAAAAAAACGATAGTAAAGCATGACATAGCGACTGTAGAAAATACAAACAAAGTGGGTACTACAATTCCGTCTGTATGTATGTATAAAAACTCACAGAATGAACCGCTGGATGGACTTCCTTCTTCAAAATTTGCTGTTAAGATCTGTGGAGCAGCCTATAGAAAGGTTATTTCTTTATACATCTTCAAATAACAGTGACTGAAATACAACTTATAAGATAATATTTATTTTTCACTAAAACGACTCTTAAGACTTCGATTAAATTTTATATGAGTGGTTAATTTTAAGTTGCCTTTCTTGTGTTTAAGAAAAAACAATTGTGGAAAAAGTCCAAAAGTCGTATCTGCTATAGTATCTTTTTTCAAAGCCGACTTTCTTGTTAATGGCTCAAAGTTTTTAAAGAAATTTTATGCTTAAAAAGTCTTAAAGTGTTCAAATAAAATTGAAGTTTTTGAAAATTCTATTAACTTTTTTTTAATTTGATATCTTTGAATATTTCAATAACAGTATTTTTGAAATATGTTTTTATTTTTTGTGAAAACACTTTTTGACAAGACCTTAAAACCATCTATGTATTTTTATTTTTAAAAAACTTAAAACGTGAATTTAAAAAAAAAGATTTTAAAATTAAACTGGGCCAACCGTTTTAATTAATATTTTACGTTGACGAATATTAGCAGTGGGCAGAATAATGGCTTTTCAACTTTTTTCAAATGTGTTTTAATAAATTTTTATTTGCGTCTATAAGTACCTACGGCAAGCTTTGCAATCGTGCAGAAAAAAAAAACTTGAAACGACAAAGAAACAATAACATAACTATGAAAGAGAATACGAAAAAGTGGGCGCTGCAATTCTATCTGTCTTTCTGTATGTCCGTAAATGGATCAAACAGCCTGAACCGCTTTTTTTCAAAAACGACTCTAAGGAGTATGATCAAATTGTATGTGAAGTATTATTTTCCAGTTGTCTTTCTCATCACGTTGTTTTTTTTTTTTCGGGGATCTATGGGCTTCCGCCATAAGTACCGTCCTTTTAAAACCGACTTTCTCGTTAGTGGCTGACAGTTTTGACAAAATCTTATACTTTAAAATTCCTAAAGTGTTAACGAAAGATTTGGAAAACTTTAGATATTGAAATTTTTATTAGTTTTTATCAAAACGGTATCTTAAATTTTTTGTTTTTAAATTTTTTGTTGAAATCTATTTTAACATGGTCATAAAAATTGCGTACAAACTTTATTTTTTTTTATAGTGAAAAATAAAAACCAGTTCTTAAAAAACTGGTCCAACGATTTTGATAAAATTTTTAGCAATTGTATGTATTAGCAACTGCCAAAAAGTGGCGTTTTTATATTTTTGCTAAGAACTTTTGGAATATTTAGTTTAATTTTTTCAATATCTCATTTGATTTTATTCAATTTTCATATTTAATTTGTAGTTGGCAGCCCTGTACTACGAAATATGTTGTGAAGGTATAGATACTAACACATTCTTAATTTAAAATTCGCAGTTGTAATAGTACAATGTATTGAATAAATTAGGTCACATATTCTTTTGTGTCCTTTCTCCGGCTCTAGACTATCTCTATAGCATATTTTATTTAAATCGTTTCTGTAGTTTAGGAGCTACGAACAGACAGAATTAATTTTAAGTAATTTTTTTTTTTTTTTGTAAAAAGAGTTTTGTTCATTTAATTTTTCCGACAGTTCTATTGGCCAACGCTAGAATTATGTCGTCCGTTTCTAAGAATTGTCTTCTGACCTGCTTGCATAGCCATTAAGAAGAAATCCTTTATACCCTCTAACCAAAAAAAAAAGTAAAATTCAAAGTTTAACAAAAAAACAAACTTTGCGAAAGCCAGCCTTAGTGCGAACGTGGTTCAATTAAAATATTTTATTGGAAAAAAAGAAACAATATACCGTTCTCCACTAAATTATTTCCAAGAATGACAATCTACTTTCGCTGCTCCAATTTAGAAAAAAAAACTTTTGTTTCAAGTTCATTCATTATGATAACTCCTCACGTTTTGCCTATTTTAAATTTGAGTTAAAAAATTCTGTCAAAAACTTTTCTTCTGTTCAAAGAAAGACAAAAAACAATTTACCAACTTTGGTCACTTATGGTGCCTTCAATCCAATTTAAAAAACTAGTCAAGTCATTTATAAAAAAGCCTTGAACTAGGGCTCGCTGTGTGTACTATTACAGCATAAACAATGCCTTTGGCATGACATTCGTTGAGAAAATCACTTCCACTTTGCACCTGGCTCTTCCATTAGGTTCAATATATCAACGTGACACTGAGGAATCATTTTGCACTAGTTTTCGCTGATTTACACTCCCTCCACCTGGCGGCGTTTGTGAAAAATATGCCAACAAAATCGAACTGTATTAGTTAACAACGAGGGTATGTCATTTCGCACGCTAGGACCCAATATTTCAATTGGCATTGTAATCCTTTTTCATGTGACACACTCGCTACGAGATGTCAGACAATTCACTTTTTCTTCTTTCTTTTGGGGTTTAAAAACCCGGCACGATGTTATGTGGCATAAGGCTACAACAAAGACATATTTAAGAAAATTCATTGGAAATATTGAAAATGGCAGCAATGTGGCACAAATCCAATTCTCTAGCCTCTGGCGGGTATAGAATGAAATTCAATTGTAATTTTTGTCACGGAGTCACAGACGTGTATACACGTTCATACATGTTTGTATTTGAGTGGTGAAAATATGAGGAAAGGTGACGGTTTTCTTTTGTGTTGTCATGTTTTTCTCCTCTTGGCGTGGGAAATTGGAAAGAGATCTGTAGAACCTTTGAAATATGTTAAAACAAAAGCAGCATGAAAGTATAAAAATGGGATACGCCTTGCCGTTGGGGAAGCACGATGAGTTAGTAGGAAAGTGGGAAAGAGTTTGAAAAATGTAGACTCCATTTCATTTAAAGAGCATCGATAATATGCCTCTGGAAATATGGTCTGAATAATGAGGGGCTTTTTAGTCTAATAACTTGACGGATAAGCACCCCTGACTGTGTTGTGTTGAAATTGGAAGAATGTTTGATGCTAGCAGGGAAAGGCTAATGCACAGTCATTTACAGAAACACGCAGTTGGTTATTCCACTGCCTGTGGTGACTTGGTGAAAGACAGAAAAGAAAGAATAGCTCAATCCAAAATGCTGAACAGGAAATTGCTTTGGTTGAAATTGAGTACGTCTTTGTTGCTGGTAACCACTTCCTTAGCCCTAGCGTAAGTAACTAAGCCTTTCTATTCAGCGAACTTCTAGGAAACATCTGTAAAAACATTTTGAAATTGTTGATTTTGCTGTGAATACCACAATCATTTTTTTTCCCCAAACACTGGTTGTCTACATACATACACCTATGTAGGGTGGCGCAACAGAGATGGGAGCCTCGGGCCTAGAAGGTTTCTCACAACCATACCCTGTGAGGGTTGCCTATTTAACCAAAAAAAAAAAAAACAAATTTAAACAAGCTTGTAATCCAGAGCTATAAAAGAAACGAAGAATGATTTCTTTTTGTATTAACATTGTTTTCTTTCAATAGAAGGAATTTTTATTTCTTTTCGACTTGACGGCTACGATATGTAAAGTGAATTAGCAAGGACATGAACCGATGATAAATTTGTTTGTTCTACTCAACTTTCTTTCTTGGTAAATTATTTTGCCATGATACTTTGTTTAGAAGAACAATGAATAGACTTTTTTCAAATGTGTAATATTAAAGTGAATAAACAATCGATATTTCATTTCAATCAATACCCTTAACAGTTGGTCAAAAAAATGTGCGGCTGAACCTTTCAATTGCAAACAGCAAATTGAAAAAATTTGTAAAAGCATTCGTAGGCTTCGCTACATCTTCAATGGTTCTCTATCAAAAAAAATCCGATTACTACAGCGCTGCTTAGTTGTGGATTTATGCGGACTGCTTTGTCTGTGGTTTGCTGTGAAGAAATTGAATTTTTTCTGCCACATACTGCGGTGCAGATGGCTGCAGATGATGTTGCCAACGTTCAAATATAAACAAATACAATAGTTGAGGATGATTTGACTGATGATTCAGTCGGCAGATTGACGCTGATTCCGAGAATCTACGTCGAATGTGGATCTCTAGTTCACAATATAAATGGTTCACTACGGCTGATGACACGGATCACTGCCGATCATTGCCAATGCCGCAAATCAGCACTTTCGAATTTCTATCGAATAGACTCTCTAAGATACCCATAGCTTAGATACCACCTTTTTAAACGTCTTAAATCTTTTTTGTAGATTGCTGTCGAACACAGCTGTGAAACACAAAAACAGACCAAATATAGTTGCCAACTGATTGATTGGAATTGGAATGTATTTTCCTAGATTTTTGTTTCAAAAATGAATCCAATCTATATATGTATATAAAAAAAAGTCGTGTTAGTTACACTACTTTTAACCCAAGAACAGCTGAACGGATACTTTTTATCCCTATATACCAATGGGAACGGGAACGTAGACGGGAACATAGAAACCACTGAAGCGATTTCAAAAATTCTTTCACCGTTAGAATGGTACGCTATCACCGAGTAACATAAACTTTAATTCATCCCCATATTCCCACGAAAACGGGATTGGGAACGCAATCTTAGAAACTACTGGACAGATTTCAAAAATTCTTTCTGCTTTAGGATGCTACATTATCACTCAGTAACATAGACTATATGTCATCTATACATTCCCATGCGAACAGAAACGTGAACTAGAACGGGAACCTTAGAACCGCATGACCGATTTCAACAATGTTTTCAACTTTAAGATGATACATTAACCCTTATTAACATAAATTATTTCATCCTCATATTTCCACGGGACCCGGACAACGCCAGAAGGCTCAGCTATATATTTTTTTTATCCGGGAACGGGATAGGGAACGGAAACCTAGATACTACTGGACAGATCTCACAAATTCTTTCATAATTGGGATAATACATTATCCCTCAGTAACTAAAACTATAATTCAACCCTATATTCCTACGGAAACGAAAACATGAACTTCAAAACTACTTGACCGATTTCAAAAAAAAATTCTTTCGAATTAACGATGATACGCGAACGTGATTGGGAACGCAAACCTTATAAAACTATCTGACCAATTTCAAAGGTTTTTTCGAATTTTATACTCAAGAACGGGTGAACCGTTTTGGCTGAAAATTGGTTGGGAGCTAGCTCAGGACAAGGAGACGGACCTGTTTAAAACATGTTTATCCCGCCACAGACATAAAATGTAGACGGAATTCTTAAAATCAAAACAGGAAAAGTAAACATTAAAAAAAACCGACATTGGACATTGACTATCGTTTCATTGACTCAAATAAAGAAAAAGCAGCGTGCAACGGAAGCGACATCAATGCAATGCGTAAGCTTTCATTATAAACAAAACACTGTTCTTTAAAAAAAAAAAAAGTTGACTTATCGTGATAGGCTAAGTCTATTTCAAATATCAGCAAGTTTATGAGTCAGCGGAGATCTCCGCTCAACACCCTGGGCTGCGTAAGACATACTCATTACCCATATACCCCCTCGACATTCACATTCACGACGTTCTTAGGTCTGTATTTTTAAGGTTCCCGTCCTTCTGTTCCCGTGTGACTATGCGGATAAAATATAGTACATGTAACGTATCCCTCCGAAATGTTTCATCAAAAATTCGAAACAACTTTGAAATCGGTCAAATAGTTTTATGGATGCCGTTATCGTTTCCGATCCGTCTTGCATTCGCTATGACCAAAAATTAATCACAAGGTCAATCGTTGAATGTTTTTCTCATGTTCAATTATATGTGGCATGTTCACGAGTCGGAAGATCATCAGCGTTATTTGTTCTCGCGCCTGATAATAAGACGAAAAATATAGTGCAACACATGCACCAAAATAAATAGCTAATAAAGAATCATTAAAAATCTTGATTTTTTTTAAATATATTTACTATCCTAAAAAAAAATTTTAATTAATAAAATCCAAACTCTGCTCATTTATTGATTCTAAGGCAGAACAAAGTTTGCCGGGTCAGCTAGTATTGAAATAAATGCACTTCATAGTAAAAACAAGCATTAAAAGAAATAAAAGAAAATTGACCATCAGCTAAAAACTTGAATGGAACCATAGAACTTTAGCTTTCTACTTGAAATGGTTTTATACATTTTGACATCTTGAGTAAGATTTATTTTTCTTTTGCACAAAAGTATCAAATAGCAGAGAACGAATGGACATAATGTCTCTAAGAGAGAAGATTTCCTACATCTTTTCAATATAAGTCGACAAGATAAAAGTTTGAAAGGGGATTTTACGAGCCACAAAACTTATTGCATTTTGATCAGATTTTTTGTATCTATTGAATTCTTTTTGAGTGAACATACCGAACACCGGTGGCGTTATGGTTAGCATATCCGCCTGTTAACCCAGAGGTTCGTATTTCGAATCCAAACAGAGGCAAAAAGATTTTTCAACGGGTATCGCCTTTCGGAAGTAATTGGCAAGTCCTCCGTTAGTGAATTCGTTGCCATGAAAAGCAATTTCTTGACTAACCGTTCGAAACCGGCAGAAAATTGTAAGTCCCCTCCATTCCTTCACAAGGCTTGGTCGTGAGAAATGTGCTAGGCTCTGCGGCTCCTCGCTTTGCTGCGCCACCCTATTTAAGTATTTGTTTATTTATACCGAGAGAAGGCGGAGTGAACTTAGGAAACTTTTTCAGAGAATATTTTCAGAAGCTCGTGGTGTTTAATGAAAATTTTTTAAATTTTAAATTTAGTGCCCTGATTCAGAAGGAAAGCCTTTCTTTTGAACAGGCATTAGCTGCTGGCTTTATCGTATATACATCACATTCGGTCCGATTTCTCGGGGAGGTAAGCTAAGAGCAGACGAATATTGTTAACGGTATAACGATACTCAGTAAAATCAGACGCGTCCACTGGATTGGATTGGTGCAACCGGGTGAACTGGATGTAGGTCGAGATGACCTTGGATATTAAAAGAGAGCTTTTCAAGTTGTGGTACTGTGCCCTTTTGGTGAAAAAGCTTTGAAAAGAGGCTTGAGAAGAGTTGAAAAGAAGATAAAAAGATGAACCGGAATTGAAATACACCGGTACTTTTCCGTTGAATTGCTTTTCTCTGATCTTTGACTTTAGAACGAAACAAAATCAATATGAGGCTTCGTTGATGCTTTGTGTTAAAAGCTTATTCAAAAATGTACACCAGATTAATACTTGATTTTTAATTGAGATGCTTACAGCTTCATGGTTAAGATAAGAGAGAGATAATATTCTTACAAGCCTAAACCAAGTGGTATACAATTCATGATACTATTTTGTTTTTCGTGATTGGTAATTAAGTATAGGGTGATGCTAACCACTAAATAAGAATTAATTTAGGGTTCCGTTGCATAGTTCATCTCAAGATTATATGTTTAATACATAAAACTTTGGTTGACCAGGTTTTCCACTTAACGTTTTTCGTATTTACCTTTGTATCCCTGAGCTTGAATTAATTTTTATAGTTCGTATCCGTTCCTGACGCAGATCTAGAATACTTCCAGCTTTTGCTTTCTGGCCATATTCGTTCTGTGTCAAATCGGTATACAGTGTTTGGCGACAGGCTGTATAAGTTGTTTGTATAGTAGCAACTTTGTCTTCTGTAACAGTCCACTTCTCTTTGCATCATTGAAGGGACATGATGGAAAGCCTAACTTTCTACTTAAAGGCTACATCTGCTGGTGGTTTTAAGGTCATCAGTTCATTGAAGTAAGCTCTTAACTATTTTCTTTGCTTTATGGTAGTGTTAGCTGGATTCGTTGGGAAGATGGCAGTTTGAGGCTGATTTATAAAAGTTTCACGCTTCCTAGGACTTTTCTGGAGAATACTTTGATGTCTCCTCAATGGTGGTATCAAAAAGACTTTTTCGATATCCGAAATAGTATTTGTTCGATTGACTAGAAATCCTTTTTCTGCCTTGCGATGACGAATTGGTTCACCAAGAACACAAATTCAATGAAGAAAAGGTGCAGCGGTGTCGTCGGTTTCGCTTACATCCTCTTGCTCCTAGACGTAACCACTTAACTGCTTCACGCTAGTGAACCACAAAAACCTCTTTTTTCGTACTAAATTTCTTCATTCATTTCCCAAAAAGTTCTTGTGAAAAGGATTTACTACTTGGAAAAAGCCAACTTAATGACTGAAAACCGTTGAATGAGTTCGACACTTAAACATGCCACTCAATGTTTATCTTCTTCTCTCTGCTGATTACTTCACTCATGCCACCAATCTCGTTTGTCATATTACCACCAATTATTTCATAAACTCATGCCTGATTACACATAAAAACAAAAATCCTGTTAACTTAAATCTATCCATCCTCTTGATGAAATGTTATCCTTTAAGGACTAATACGCATTAGTGTCATCAATGACGGTACTGAATCCATGTTGATTTATGAACCTTGTTGGTATATAATCATCCAATTTTCCATGAAACAGCTTTATAAACCCTTTTCCCACATACTTATCTCATCGTACGAGCATAACCCTTGTGCTATAGGTACTCTTCGAAGCAAAGTCATTAAAAGCTGAGTGAACTTTGTATCCTCCAGACTATTATCTTAAATCTTAGAACCCCACACGTAGATTGCAAAATATACCAAATAAATGAACTCATTCAAAATTTCATTTACAACCCAAGCACAATGAGGTCTTGTGTGTCTTGTACCCACATGAGGTAATACAAGAGAGTCAAAATAAAAGTTGCACACTAATCACCTAAGCTTAGTATCTAGAGTTGAGAATATTGGGTTGGAATTATCCCCGTGCAAGAGTCGACCATAGCACTCAAACACAAGACTACCGCACTATTCCAAAATCTGATGCCAACATGCATCGTTTTTGGGGGAGGAACTTGCTCATTAGGTTCTCCCCCACTAAAAACACTCACCTGTTTCGCATAACGCCCTGACATGTTTCATTAGTGTTCTCGAAACTGGGGGCGGATTTTACGACCACTTGACTTCTAAATTGTTTGTTGTTGCTGGGTTCTGTCACAAAATGACTATCGTACACAAAACACAATTTCTGCTCACAGTGAAGTGCTATACACATCTGCCCACCGACACACACACTGTTTTTGAATGAAACACTTGAATTAAGGTTGCCATCTACGGAAAGTTTTTTTTTTTTTTTTTGTATACACAAAACTAATGTGACAGGAAGACTTTTGTTGAAATGCAAGGAGTCGAGGAATAATTCAAAAGCTGAACATATATACTTTTTTTACCCTGACTCCGATTTTTGTCTTTAGTGGGCTAAAAATGTCTTCGGAATGGACAGTGTTTGGAATTGCTGTGGATTAAGTTTTTGCTGGGATTTGCGTTTGAAAAACGGAAACCAGATACGCCTCAATGGCTGTTGGTAGACTTTTACTTAAGTTTGGCAATTAATTACGGATTTTATGAGAAGGGAGTCGTCGTTTGGATGATCGTAAAAATCTGTTTGCCTTGGTTGGGAGGTGTGAATGTGCGGTTCATGGTACATTGCTTTTTGACTGTTTGCACTTTAGAGCAAATGGCTCATGAAGAATATTGCTTCCGGGAGGGCAAATGGATTTATGAAGTGTTAGGCAGTTGGTGTGCAATAATTGATTCGAACTAATAAAAATCACAATAAAGACGCCCAATCTGGTCTATGACTTCGAAGTTCTTATTTATATATCTGCGCTAGAAGTGAGAAGTGGTCTTCGCAATAGCAATATTTACCAAACGCCTTGCAACGCGTCTCTCTGTAGATTATTATTGGTATAAGGATCATCAAATGGGTTTGGGCTGATGTTTCAAAACTATGTCAATCCAAACCCATTACTTATTAAGTATTGATTTCTACTCGAACACGTGATGCTGTTACCTTTTTTGTATTGAGTATTTCTCTATGAAAAGATTTTGTGGACAGTTAGTTATTAATTGAAAATGACGAGGGTAAAGAGTTCATTGGAACTTTTATAGTCATTAAATTTTTAGATTAAGAGAGTTGAGTGGTGTAAAATTTGACAAATGCATGGATTAGGGTAAATTCATTTTCATTTTTTTTTTTTTTTTCATTTCATTTTGTTTTTTATTCATTCATATAAATTACTTAAAGCTAGATACAATTATACAAATTAAATTAAATTAAATTGGGAACTGTAATTCCTTATCTCCGCCTTGTACTTAAACGAGTTTAACTCAAAACTACCCCAAAACTACATGAAAACTATGCGGCTTGAATGAAACCTACTGACAGATTTAGTGCTGAACGTAATTTCCCTAAATTCAAGTGAATTTGGTGTTTTAGAAAGTGGAAATGTTCGTAGAAAAGGCTGAAGACGCTGACATCGTAGCCAAGGTTAAGAGCTCTCATAATATTTGCAACTAGCGTCTACAACCTGATTCGAGAAAGTGAAAGATAGTCACAAAAGAAGTGTTCTGCAGCGCTGCATGCTCTTAACAGGATACACAGAGTGTGGTATCACGTAGGCCTAACATTTTTAGGTGATTGGCAACAAGCCTTCCACATTATCTTCTCCTAAATGATATAAAAATGTTGCAGCCTTTTCTTTATCTTTGAGGAGCATTCGCTTAGTATATTTGCATTCAATGCAGACACGCCTTTGGAGGCAAAGAATTTCACGAGGAATTAACAATTCTTCCAGGACCCTTTTACTTCCACTTCTTCCTTTTCTGATGCACTGAGATCTCGAAGAGATGACATTTCTCCCACTAAACTGCTCTACACTTGTAATACACGCGTTAGGTACGCTTTATCGGAATGCGTGGGCAATCCTCCCTGTTTTTGATTGTTTCTTGTCTGAAGCCGACCAAATGCAGATTTGGTTGCATTTGCTTGAACAAGGAGTCTTTTGGTCTGCTTTTCTTTTTATTTTTTCGCGATCTTTGCCCCTTTTTCTCTTAATCTCTCCTTTGAATAGGACAATACCTGACCCGGTCGCGCTCCATTTCTTCCAAGTTGGTATTTTTTTAAGATCCGTGAAGGCTTCCTCGGATCTTCGTACTTCTAATACGATCAAGTTTCATTTTCTTGCTGTTATACTAATCATCTACATTTCAGTTGCTGTCAAAAACTCTCTTACTTTTTGTCCAGCATTGTGAACCGTTTTTGAGTCTATTCCCCTCAGCTTTGGAAGCATTCTTCTATCACAAAAGATGGCGGTGTTTTGTCACGTTAAGTTGGGTGGATGACCCTACGTTTACTCGATGATTAATGTCATCTTCGCAAGTTGCTTATTTGATGATCATTGATCCTAAGCTTTGCACATTCCATTCAAATAAATGTTTGGGACAAAAATGTATGGATCAGAGAATGGGTCTTCACAAGTACTCTATCTTTTTGGAACTAACAGGGTAGCCAGTACCTTCAAAAACTGTTACCCCTGCAATGAGTGCTCCTGGCAGAGATGTAGGATCCTCACTTATGATATGGCTCCATCGTCAGCAAAGAAAAGTTGATTTGCTTTGATGTTTTATACTTCATCTTCTAGTAGGTAGCCAGGGAATGCAAGAAAGAGTAGAGGACTCAAAACGCTTTAATGGTATACACCTTCTGGGCCGTAAAATATTTCGTTGACTTCAGCTCCGCGGCAAACTGACATTGGCTATCGGATAGTTTGACTATTTTCTGCAGTCGGCTACTTAATATTCGCCCAGTGATCTTCAAAGTCTGAGACGAGAGCTTGATCCAACGGTAGTTATTTCAATTTCATTCATCTCCCTTCCTTTTGTACATGGGTAGATGATAACTTTTCCTCCAGCGTTTTGGGAGACTACAACCTTATAAAAGTTAGAAGATGAGAATCGTGAGCCATTTAAGCCCAGCACATTTGCCTCTTCTGGAGTTCTTAACAGCTTCACTTTACTTCTTCTATCACATAATGTTCAGTTACTGGAAAGTGCTCTCAAGAAAACTGTTAGTTCAAAAAGCCATCACAATACAGTCACACCTGTGCAGAATTTTTTGGTCATCCACAAGAAGCTGTCCTTGACCATTGTTAATGATTTTCAGCGAACAAAGCATCTGAGCATTTCTCCTTCTCCAAGCGACTATTTTAAAGATTGTGGCTTCCTTATTAAAGTTGTTTTGTCGTGATTCTTTAATAGGCTGGTTTGCTTCAGTAGCCGGTCTCACTCAGGTTTCATAAATTTGACTACCAAATCGTAGTAAATTTGGGTTTCACTTCCACCACTGCTGTAAGTGACAAGGTGTTGATCTTAGGATGTCTTAACTTGATGGATCTCAAGTGGCGTATTTCATAGCTCGACATATTATTTAATACGACAAGACCATTTGACTGGCGCATATTAAAAATATCTTCACCAGGTGTGTTTCTGGTGCCGTACCCCATATATCCGTGGTAGTCCTCATAATCCTTTTTCTCTTCCCATCATTTTCGTTCAAAACTCCGCCAACAAACAAAAACTCTCCTTTTGGGATAACCTTTACTAGATTGTGACTATCCTACCAAAATGCATCTGTTCCTTGCCTTCAAATTAAGAAGCATATATGCACTGAAAATATTCCACACCTTTCCTTCCGTAACCAATGGTCGCTAGACTTCGAAATGGTCAACACGGTGCCAAAGAAACTTCTTCAATGAGATTATACCGAATCGGTTTTTATGTTGATTCACTGCATAGATAAATATTTAGAATCTTTTCTTTACATCTCTTGCCTTATTCTCATCAATTCCAGCAGTTCGAAACCTATACCAATCAAACTTCCAACATTATAACTCGCGGCTCCTAAACTTCGGCTGAACCGTTTTACTATTCTGCTAACCCGGGACCCGTGTAGCTCTCACCCAAGCAATTCTGCTCGACCCAGGATCAGTGCGACGCGTAGCAGTGGTATGGTGTGACTGGGTTGTGGCATTACCATTACCAAGTATTTTCATAATGCTCGAATCTCGCAACCTTACAAAATATTGGCAAATGTATTTTCAAATTTTTCGAAACGTACAGTAGTACATGCTCCATTTTTTAATTTGACCGCTCCACTCTTTTACTACACTGGTGATTTCCAGTCGTCTAAGCCCTAAAGGATATGGATCCGCATGCACATTTGTGTGAAACTTTTAAGGTGTTTCTAGCGTTGCTAGACCGACTTTTATGTTATTTGTTTTAAGGTGATTTCTCATTTAGTTGTCTCTTACGACAAATGGAGAGGCCAAGGCAAGAAGCCGTCACTGCGCAGCAAGTTTCCGAGGTTATACCAACACTACCATGAAAAGCGCTTTCTCACGTAGCTGTTCTGACTCGGCAAAAATTTGTTGGTTTGTTCCTTTTCTTATTTGGCGTGGCAGAGAGAAAAGCTCCGGTCTAAGCTGTGCCACATTATTTGTCCACATATTTTGTAGGTAAAGCCTGGTACCCGTGGTGTGATGGTTAGCTTGTCTGCCTGTTAACACAGAGGCTCGTGGTTCGAATCCCAGCTAAGGCTAAACAGTTTTTCCACGGGTATCGCCTTTAGCGAGAAATTGGCAAGTCCTACGTTGGTAAATTCATTGCCTTGCGCTTCCTCGATTAGCCGTTCAGAATCGGCTGAAAATTGTAGGTCCCCGCCATTCCCTCACAAGGAATGGTTGTGATAAATGCGCTCGCTACAGGGGCTCCTCGCTCTGTTGCGCCACCTTATTTATTTATTTATTTAAAAAAACTTGAAACATTCAGTTTAGTCAAACTTTTTATATTTTTCTCACACATTTAGTGGAATTCTGTTTTCACATTAAACTTAACTCAACATCTGTGTTTCATTATTTTTCCAGTCTAATACCCACAACACAAAATCTAATCTTTAAAATACTTTTTAAACAGAAATGTATTCTTGGAAAACGTTCAGTATTTAATCCACGCTGTGTGTTCAGGATTAATCACACATACACTAAGTAGTACATACACTTACATATTTATATGAAACAAGCTACATATGTCCTATGCTGACAAACGTGCACATTTGTGAGCTTTATCTCTCGGGCTTATTTTTTTCTGTGAAATCCTTAAAATGTATTTAATTATAAACGTCACACATGTGGAAATAAGCTTCAAGTGGGTGAAAAATTTTAGAGTTTCTCTCGCATTTGTCCTCAAAAATTAGAACAATTTTTTCTCAACCGGTGTCATTGTGTAATAAAAAATAACAAAACAACCATCTTCTCTCTTTCAGCTGCAAGTGTTTGATGCCAACAAAGATGGACGACTTCAGCTCTCCGAAATGGCGAAGTAAGTTTGCTCACAAACTCCCAACCATTCATAACTTGCTTTTTTGTTATTTTATTTCTATCTCATTTTTTTTAAACAAATCAAAATCTCTATTGTCTCTTCTTCCTTTCTTCCATGAATGCAATCCATCATCAATCAAAATAAAAACACGAATTCAAACAAATCAACTAAACTTACCATTTTATTCGGGGGACATCAACAACAATGACAACTTCTACTATTTTTACTACAAATACAAAATCTCTTTGTGCATGATTTGTATCTGAAAAAACAAAAATCAAAACACAAACACAATGACAAAAAAAAATATTTCAAAACTATCTAGACTGCTTCCTGTCAAGGAGAACTTCCTCTGCCGTCAGGTATTCAAGGTGAGTGTGATATTTTCACATCTAGGAAATAATAATGTGGACTATATTTTTCCTTTCTTTTTTTCTTTTCTTATAATTTGTTGTCGTCTGAGTTTTCTTGATGTATTTTCTTCCTCATTCATGCCCATGATCATTATTTTCTTGTTTTCCTGTTTTTTGTTTTTTTTTCTTTTTGGCGTTCGTTTTTTATGAACTCTTTGTACATACGTATCATTCGTATTCAACATTCAGACATGACATCGGAATGATAGGTGTGTGGGTGGGTGTATGTGTAAATATTTATAAGAATGAAAATCATAGCTGGTGTACTTATTGTTCGTCAAATTTTTTGTTTTCTTTTGTCTGTCATCATCAGGAATCGTGTCATTTTTCAATTCTTTTATTTTTATTCATCGTCGTATTGAATGATAGAAAATAGAATCCGCAATTTAGCTGAGTGTGTTTAGATTATTTGTATTCATATTAAACTTAAGAAGCTGTTATCGTCTGAAGAATTATTTGAAAATGATCTACGGTTTCGTAATAAATAAACTAAACTTATTCAAAAGGCTGTGTTGGAAATTCATTTTGATAGGTGTAAAATCAAACAAAGCATTTGAGAACAATTTAATTGAAATTAGAGATCGGGAGCGTAAAATGAAAACTTTTTACGAAAAACGAGAATATTTTAGTGTTAAAGGCATTAGGTATTTATTAAATGAAAACAGTTTTCAACATAGTTAAAGCAGTAGCACTGAACTATCAACACCTTCTTGAAGCTTCAAGGCCTTCTACGTCTAAGATGAGTTAAGACATGTCTCCAATTGAGCTAAAGCGAGTAAAGCCCACTTGAAACTCTGCAGGTCTAGCCACTAGCTCAATGTTTTACCAAATACTAAATACAGCAAAACTTAGTTACGCCATTGAAATCCGTTGCATCCGTTGAGTTGCCGTATACTAGTAACAGACTGGTTGAGTGGATTACGTTCTTATGAGCCATCACACGCAATCGAACGAGCAGCTGAACCTTTAACTTTTTTCCTAGGCAAATCGAGACACATCAGTGGTCAATTACAAGTCGACACTTTGTTTCTCTAGTGGTTAAAAAGAAAAAAAAACTACTTTATCGATGTTCGTTAAGGGTGATCTGTAAAATAAATAAATAGGGTGGTGCAACAAAGCGAGGAGTCCCAGGGCCTAGAGCATTTCTCACAACCATTTCCTTTTGAGGGAATGGAGGAGACCTACTTTTTTTGCCGGTTCCGAACGGCTTTTTTTGAGAAAGCGCTTTTCATGGCAATGAAATTACAAACGGAGAACTTGCCAACTCCTCACGAAAGGCGATACCCAAGGAAAACCACTTTTGCCTCTGTTCAGATTCGAACCACGAACCACTGGGCTAACAGGCGGACATGCTAACCATCACACCACGGTTACCACTGGTGATTTGTGCTTATCGTTTTTTTTTTCTGCCTGAGGTTTTTAAGACACCAACTGAAGCACTCAAACCTAAATACTGGTTCTTTGTACCACCAGACAGCACATTTCTTTTGTTATAGCCTTCCAGATGTTTGGAACATAAGTCAGAAAACGCTGCTATGATAAGGAGCCTATGTTACCAACTCTCACCATGTCTGCGCCGAGCATCTGTTGTTTTAAACTAGAAAATGCAAAACATTTTAAAGTAGACGCGCTGCTCCGCGGTGTCAGCATCTTCTCCACAGGATTCACAGAGTGTGGTAGAAGAATATTGCTTCGTGGCAATGCGAACAAGCTTTTTACAGTCTTTACTGCTACGGGATAGCAAAAATGTTGCAGTTTTTTTTATTGAGGCTGGAGACTAGGGAGCATACTCCTAGTCTGTTTGCATCTAACGAAGGCATGACAAACACGCGACGATTGTGCTCTTTTCAATCCTTATATTGAATTCCTTGCTGAAGACCATGGCAGACTAAACTGATTCTTGATAAAGCAGTCTAAAGAGATCTTGTCTTGCAAGTTCATTGTTCCTCAAAGCTCCAGTGCGAATCGCCCCAGAACGATATATCATCAAAAAATCTTTGAAAACTACGATTAATTTAAAGTCAAAGTTGTAAGCTTCTAAATACGAGGGTGGATTGATAAGTTTCTGGCCTGACCAAGAGATGGCGCCACTAGGCCTACCTTGAGGTGGCGTTCTATAGTACCATTCTTAGATAGCTTGTAGCTATAGTTTCAGCCCGATTGCCATGTTAGTTTAGGTTTGAGAGCACACTGAACAAGACGCCTCTGTGTTTTTTTTTTTTAATGGAAAAGTTGGAAAATCGTGCTGTCATCAAATACTTCTATTTGAAGGGGTTAAAGCCGAAGGAAATCAAAGAAGAGATGGACTCAACACTGGGGACATCTTCCCCATCATATTCAACCATTAAGCAGTGGGTTTCCGAGTTTAAAAAGGGTCGTGTGAGCACCTCTGATGAGCCTCGCTCAGGACGCCCTCTTGAGGTCACAACTGCAGATATGATCGAAAAAATCCATCAAAAAGTGCTGGAAGACCGCAGATTAAAAGTGTGTGAGATAGCTGAGACCTGTAAGATGTCATATGAACGTGTGCAAAATATTTTACACCAACATTTGCATATGGAAAAGCTCTGTGCAAGATGGGTGCCGCGTTTGCTAACAGTCGAACAAAATGTTTGCGTCGATTCGTAGCCGTTGACGAAACTTGGGTCCACCACTACACTCCTGAAACCAAAGAACAGTCTAAACAGTGGATTGGACCAGGGGAACCAACTCCAAAGAAGGCAAAAACAGTTTTTTCGGCGAACAAGGTTATGGCTACTGTTTTTTGGGATGCAAGAGGTATTATATACATCGATTACCTTGGAAAGGTTAAAACTATCACTGGTCAATACTACGCAGACTTATTGCAACGTTTGAGCCACGAGGTGAAAATTAAACGACCTCATCTGGCGAACAAAAGAAACTTGTTTCATCACGATAACAAGTCAATCACTGCGATGGCTAAAATCAACGATCTGAAGTTTGAATTGTTGCTGCACCCTCCCTACTCTCCAGATCTAGCCCCGAGTGACTATTATCTGTTTCCTAATCTCAAAAAATGGCGGTAAGAGATTTGCGGACAATAAAGAAGTAATCGAAGCTGTAAATGGGTACTTTGAGGAGCTTCACGAATCAGTCTATAGAGATGGCATTATAGGACTAGAACACCGCTATGAGAAATGTATCAGCCTTGGAGGAGATTATGTTGAGAAATAAAAAAAAAATTCTTAAAAACGTTGTTTTTCTTGATCAGGCCGGAAACTTATCAATCCACCCTCGTAATGGGCTGCTTACAATGAAAGTCATAACGTCATAAAACTCGGCGTTTCCTCTAACGACTTCTGTAGATGTTGATTATATGAGGAGGAGAAGGAGATAATCACACACCTCCTCTGCTCATGTCCTGCACTCTCCTTTAAAGAAAACGACATCTAGGAACATATTTCCTTGATGATCTAAGTGATCTGGCGAACACAGATACCCTGCATCTCATTCGCTCTATCAAAAGCTCCAAATGGTTTTGTTAAGTGAGGTACTCCCTCGCATAATTGTTATGGTATCACAATGGACCTAATATTGGTCTAAATTGGTTAACCTTACCTAACAACCTAACCTACAATGAAAGTTCTACAAGCTGTCCCAGTGCCAGATTTCAATAAGCCGAAGATACAGTCACGCTTTGGCATTGGTCTCGCTACGTTTAATGACTTTTAGTGCTTTTTTTGTTAGTACATATTTCTCTTTCTTCAATCTTGTGAGCTGTCAAATCGAGTTAAAGTTCTTATCATTTTGTTTTAATTTTAAGGAACGTTATGTTATCTTGTACGTGGCATGTTGGGTAGCATGTCTGCCTGCTAACCCAGAGGTATAGCCTTTCGCGATGAATCGGCAAGTCTTTCGTTAGTAAATTCATTGCGATGAAAAGCGCTTTCCCAATTAGCCGTTCGAACAGGCAGGACATTGTAGGTCCCTTCCATTCCGTCACATGGCACATGGTACGCTAAGCAACTGTCATAGAATGAGATGTGAAGCAGCTGCAGCATTGATGAAAAGAACAACTGCTTAAAACAGATTTATAGTTTCCTAACATCCTTCATCAGTCAGTACAACGACAGTAACTTCGACACCATAAACAACGGAAACTATGCTTCTAACCGTTTGACTTTTATTTACAAACCGATTGAGTTTTATATGTGGCGCATCGCTGGTTTCAATATCAAATAAAAAATCCTCAAAAAGAAAGACAGACGCAATAATGACCGATGGTTTTTCAATTTTAAATGAACCGCTTTCGTACGATGTCCTCGTCTTTGTGGAAGATATTCTTGTTCATTTCACAATTCTATGAAACCAAATACTCTCATGAATACATAAATAAATATCTGTTCAAAATCAAACGAATTTATTAAACTTCATGATTCCAAATTGACCATCCATTTAAAAGTCTGTTCACATGTCAAGGACATTCTCACAATAAGTTCTTCCGAACCTCAACAGTCAACAGACTTTGCTTTGATTTATGTTCAAATTTCATTGCATCTGTAACAATGTAAACAATCAAGCTGAAGTAAATTGACATCTTCATCGATATATATGAGACATCAAAGAGTCTACTCAACACGTTCGACATCTCTATACAGCATCTACTGCGAAGGTGAAAACGTCCCATTGTGTCGTAGGTGTTTGTCCAACACAGCAGATATTTGCTTTTGATGTTTGAACAGAACACACATATGACTGAACAGACAGACCTTCGACAAATATCAGTGATTCAGCACAAAATGTAACATCAAATAATGCAAAGTGCCAATGAAAAGTGACACAATCACTCAATTCAGCTTCAGTTTTATTGTGTGTGCATTCAATTTGTAATGCAAATCCTTGAATCAGTAGCAAAACTCCCTGCTCTATACAAAAGCAACGGTTATCCATCTCTAATCGAATTGCATGTCATTTCTGACATTGTCTGGTCCTGCCAAACAGGATATTAGAAGGAAATGATTTCTATCGACATTCCAGAGTCCTATTGTTGCTGCGAAGGGCTTACAGGAAAAAAAAAAACAAGGTTAGAAATGTGTATGCCTTAAGTCAGCCTTGTGTATGGCGTATACGTACTCTTTTTACGTTTTTTTTTTTTTTTGTTTCTATTCACTCAAGAATATTCAATGAACAGAGCAAACTAAATCTTCATTTCATAGCAAGGAATATTTAATGGCAGCACCTGCTGTTGCTGCTGAGCTTTAACTCATTCGAATCCCGACAGGGTATCCTTGGGATAGGGTTGAACACCAACAATCTCAAATGGAATCACACGCTAAGCCAGTGTTCTGTGTATGTGTTTGGGTGTTTGTTTCTTTTCGGTCTTCCACTTCCTGTTTTACCGTCAGGAGTTCGGTTTTCACACAATGTGGTGAGAAATTGTTTCCTTTTTACCAACCCTGCCCGTCATTAAATGGTGGCAGCAGAGCTTAAGGACTCGGATAGCGAGTGCTCCTTAATTAAAACCAAAAAGGACAAGAAACGAAAAACAAACAAAAAGAATATCGCTGCCAAGTACAGAATCTCTTTTATTGTTTCTGCTTTGTTTCCCATGTTCTTCTTTAGTTTTTTTCGCTTTTCTTTTTGAATTGGGGGAAGTTTTGCTTTTTTGATTATCTCTGCTTATGCGGGATCGCGCGAGGTAAAACTAAGTTAGTTAGTCTCGGGGTGAAAAGGGGCCTTATTAAGGAACTAATTAGTATTTTGGGATTTATTTTGGAGGTCGTGTTACAAGGTTAATCAGAGTTTGGTTTCTCCGCAAAAATTACACTGACCGATCTTTAATCCTCTTAAACGAAAGCAGCTTTGCTGTATGTCGGTAGTGTGAGTTTTGTATGTGTATTCACACAAAGAAGCTTTTTGTTGCCAAGAAAACCATTCACATACCATCAGAATTATGTGTGTAAATAAATTTGAATTCAAATTGGGTTTTTCGACACAGGAATGAAAGAAAAGAAGGTCAAAGGGAGGCACATTCTTCGGATGGTGTAACAATATTATCACCTTCCACCTTAATGTCTTTTAACAAAGCCGAATACCTTTCGACCTTTGTGATAGGGCAGAATAAAGAGCTTATATGTCCTCAACACCTTTTGTTGATTGAGTTGCCTATTTTGAGGCAGCAGAGCGACACATTAGTGAGTTATAGGAATAAATTATGTGGAAGAGGAATAGACACTTAATTGTTTCTTTTCTCTGTAAAAAGCGCAAGTTGTGTCACAGAAACAATTTTATGCTCCAATCGACAAACAATGTTAAGAAAACTAAATAAAGTTTTTTACACGAAAAGCAAACCTAAAACAACTGTCAGAATCATGGATACTATTCCCCATGATTCAGTCAGTTGTTTTTAGTTTGTATTTTTAAATGAAATAAATACTGCCCTACTAGAATGGCCATTATAGTTCGGGGTGAACCTGAGCCTCAGCCAACATCCTTCTTGATGGAGCAACGTGAATTCTCCATAGTCATCCTGCATAGTCGTACGAGTTTTGCCGAAACTAGATATGACTCTGTACAGCTCGTCTTTGTAAATACTGTCACACGCAGCCTTGGAATCGATTGAAAGAAGATGTATATCGTCATTGTGCTTCCAGATTTTTCCAGGATCTATGATAATTGGTCTACAGCAGATTTTTCTGGTCTAAAACCACATTCATAAGGAGCTATCGAACTGTTGACGTGGGATTTCAAACGTTCACATATTACAGCACACAAGTGACGCTAAGTAGGCTGAGGTTCCATTCGTCGGGCATAATTTCTTCCGACCATATCATGCAGATCAGCTGCTGCTTTGCGTTAGATTTAGGGGACGGGTAGAGCCTGCTCAGCTCTGGGCACTGCGGTTTCTGAATGAAACCTATTGTGTCAGCTTTACAGCATTAGTTCGCATGAGCCATGAACAGGATGTTCTCAATTCTAACTTTGCTATAACAAGGTAGTGGTCCGAGTCAAAGTTGGCTCTTTGAAAAGTTCCGACATTCATCGCACTGCAAAAGTACCTTTCGTCGATCGTATCATGGTCAATTCAGTTGTAGGTAGACTGATGCTGGGAGCGTATTTTTTCAACAACAAGATTTAGCAGCAAGTCGATCAACCTGAGTCCGTTTTCGTAGGTTTTGTCACGCAGACTATGCTTACCGATAGTATTTCCAAACATGTTCTCTTTCCCTAGTTTTCCGTTAAAATCGCAGAGAATGATTTTCACATCATGTCTACTGCTCATATGTTTCTTCGAGGAGCTCGTAGAAAAAATCTTAGGAGTTCTCGTCTTTCTCTTCTGTGAGGCGTGGGTGTATATTAGGCTAATATTGGCAAATTTAGCCCTGATGCGGAAGGTCATTAAACGCTCATTAACTGGATTTTGGCATAACCTTATCCCCGATTCTACCTTTAACAACAAATCCGCTCCCATATAATCGTTGTTTCGATAGTCGCGATCGTAGATTTCGCAGTTCTTCATCTTATTTCAGCTTGGTTAAGCCCATCTTACTTTGTGGATGGCGCTTATATTTGATTTGGAACAGTCCATGACTTCCACTAGTTTTCCGAATTCTTGTAGCTCTTTAAGGGATCTTGTACAGACCCGCAGATATTTGTCCTTTTTTGATTGTCGTTCGCCAACAGCCAAACCATTACTATTATCCGAGGCTGTTGTTGTTACTTGTTTCGGAACCGTCTGGCTTTTACGTGGTTGGGTAGTTAACCGCACCCACAATCTCTAACCTGGAGGGCCAGGTCCTTTAAGGATACCCTTGGAAATAAATGGCATATAATCTTGTATCAGTAGCCCGTTGCATCAGGGGTATGAGAGCTACCGTAGGCTCGTCAAAAACTCATCCGCCACCATCTCTCTTTCAATACCCTTGACATTGACAAAACCTGAAAAATTTTTAAACCAAATATATCGAAGCAGCTCATTCAAAGGCTTCTGCTTTTTTGACTGCTTTAGTCAACGTCAACCGTTGATTCTGTAAGTCAAATTCATCCGCTGTGAGTTTCCCATTAACTTCTGGTAGACCATCGACATTCGGGTACTCGACAGCTCGCACTTACTAATTTCGCAGGCTACCTCCGTTTGGGGGATCCCAGTACCCAGTGGCTAAAGCGTGGAGGAATAGTTAGCAGAATTAACGTTTACTCTATCCGTTGCAACATCTGGGCGCCGCGCCGCCAAGTTGACACCAATGAGAATCTTCCTCAAAAGCAAACGTCTAACCACCTGCCAAAAGAGAAAAAGCATTCCTCTTTCATTTCTGAGTCATCTGAGCGCTCGAAATCCTGAATTTTTCTTTCTTCTTTAGTGCAATTGACGGACCAACTAAACATTAGACTTAAGACAAATTACATTTATTTCAAAACTCGTTTGCCAAAGCTCAGTTTAAGCTTCATGCTCTGCTCAGAACTAAAATAAGAAAATTAACTCAGTGGTAAAAATGAATTTCCAACTCAACCCTACATCTACAACTTCATCCTACGTAGTCCCTCTTCTTCATGTAGTTTGTAGATTGCATTGCACATCCATCAACTTTTTTTTCTTGTATAAGATGTCTGTATTTTGAAATATCCCTTCAACCATTCTCTCCCATTCATTCATTCATTGTACATCATTTTCAATACTCTCCTCCTGACCTACTCATATCAGATTTATGCTCAGTTGTAAATAATGCTTAAAAGTGTCGCTTGGAACTGCCTACCCATTAGAAGACTTTTATAGTCTCTTAAAGCTAGAGAATAAATATGGAAAAATCATAGATCAACAACACACATAACATGCTATAAACATGCATTTAGTAGAATACCACACAACGGAACAAATAAAATCCTCATCTTTTTGAAAATAAAACATATTTTACGCTCTACTATGCAGCTGTAGACCACGCCAGACACCACATTCATTTTCAGTTTAGATACACTTGTATATCAATCTCCAGTATAACCTGATGAGTAGATAAGACCCTGGGAATGGTCTTCTGGTATATATGCTAGCAACTGCCATACCGCAATAAGAAGATCGATAAACGGTGGTATCGCGGGGGAAAATTGAAAATTTGTAGAAAATAAATCGAAAATAAAATCCAATAAACTTATGATGATTTACCTTCGATTTCTATTTTCTTCTTATTGTCGATGGAAAAAGAAACCGAAGCAGCACTGAACTAGAACCAATACATCAAACACAATACAAAATGTCTATTTTGCTTCAGAAATTCGCGATAATATCCAGGTGTTTTGTAATGTTTTTTTCTCATCCTTTTTTTCATTTTTGATGGCGAATGTAGTAAAATAAAAAAATTTTCATTTAAATGAACGAGCATACCTCGCACAGATAATCCCCAGCGGAAAATTGCAGAAAGTTTCTTTCGAATAAATCAGCAGAAAAGCATCTGAGCGAGGAGATACATTTTTGTTTTATGCAAGAATGCGAACCACCTCGGCAAGGGTGAAATACAAAACGAGATACGGTTGCCGATTACGTAAGAATAAAATAGTTTGGTATTCGGGTTTCATGTGATTTTTTATGCTTGTCGACTGACCGCTTGCACAGGAAGGAATAATTGTTGTGGAATTTAAATTGTGGCCAGAAAAAGCATTCATTTTTTAAAGTGGAAGTTTTATTTGTTGAATGGTCGTATGTGTGTGTGAAGAGTGCTTAAGCCTTGAGAATATAAATCAAACTTGGGAAAGCAAAAATTAAATAGAATCAATAAATTTGAGTGTGAAGTGAATTGCTATTGTTTTCATCGACAGATGTTGAAAATATAATTTAATGGATCGTTTTTCGAGGTAAATTGATTACAAAAAATGTTTTTATTGCTCTGGCGGAGTATGCATTCAAATTTATTGTTGAAATATCATTAGACCAAGAGAAGGGCCTGCTTGCTTTGAAAAACTACGAATATGATATTTTACTGTTGAGAATGAGAAATAGTAAGGACAGAGCGAAGATGTGTATCTTAGTATACTACACTTAACTCTATTTTTGCTCAAAAGTGGGATTTCATTCACTAAAAAATTTTTAAGAACGTAAATCGCTATCACGCCTCGAACAAATTGTATGCGAGTTTTGAGTACTCGATTTTTAAAGCTTTTTAAATTTTTTTGAATCTGATATTATATTTTCGTTTTTGCCGTACTCCTCCTTCAATACGAACATAAATAAATGAGGAAATTTGTTTGTTTCAAATTTTTTATTTGTACACAGGTGATCTTCTGGTGCTTCCATTATCAAAACGTCTTATAAATGAGTGCTTTATTAAGATACAAACACCGATTCGTCCCAACAGAATTTCGAAAAAACGAAACATTTACTTGCGGTAAACCAGTGATTTTTCCAGTCTAAATGTTATTAGACAAAGTGCTGCATTTCTGAGTTTTTTGCGAATACTTCATAAGATCCTTAAAAAATTACGAGGTTATAAATTTTAACTGACATTGTGGTTTATCTTTATCATTTATCATTTATCTACTGGGCTTTGTAATTTTTTAAGTCAACTTTCTTTGATGTTGCGGAAATACCTAGAAATTGAAACGAATTCTTTGCTGGTCGGAGCAATTACTACTTAACTTAAGGAATCAATCTTTCGACCAACTCAATTTGTAATATGTTTAAATTTTTCGTCAGGCCGCTGTTCTGATTATCCTCCCAGACTTTTACATCGCAAAACGTTTCATTCAGCTGTCAGGCTCCAATAAAAATTGTAGCAACAATATGCGATAATTAAGCGCAACTTTGGGTAGCATCTTCCTGCATCCATTGGAGGAATGCCACATACGGTTGTGCTCTTGACACATTCAATCGTTGATGAAAGCCTCACTGACGACGCCGGTAGACCAAGTTCTGTTTTCGGTCCTTAGGAAGCCGTTTGAGACGATACCCTTTCAATTGCCCTTCCAATTCAACTGCGTCATCATTTCCAGTTATGCGTAATGGCCTGAAGCCCAAACAAAGACTCGAAGAATTTAGTCTTCTGACCACATTCAATGGTGCCCGTGGCGTAATGGTCAACATGTATGCCTGTTCCATGGGAGGTTCTGGTTCTAATCGCAGAAATAAACGAGTTGTTATGGGTATGGGTATTGCTTTTCGAGAAGAATTGGCAACTCTTCTGAGATAATTACACAGCGGCATAAAAAAACGCTATCTAACTAAAATGTGCAGCATGAAATTGTAGGCCCTGGAAATGCGTTCGCCGTTAAGCAACTCCATTTCTAACTTACTGACCGTTTTCAGGGGAGTCTTGCATTCCTGGATCACTTTCTTAGTTGTAAGAAGGTTAAGTAGAGCCAGAAATTCTTTGTATCGTAACTCATTGCAATTTGGATAGCATACGTCTTAGTTTGAAGGCTGGACATCTCTTAAACCGGAAATTGGTCTTGAGAGTACATCCCATGATGTCCCGTGTATCAGAGGGAGGAAGATTCAATAGTTCGACGAGAGCAGCATCCGAAGTGCTGGGGAAGGCATCAGTACAGTCAAGACACCATTTCTTTAAAATTTGGACAACGAGGCAACAAAGTATTAACTTGAGAGCTTCCACCAAACAACTCACGCATAGTAGATGATTGTTCTTATCAAAACCATTAAGATCCCAAGGACCCTTTCTGTGACAAGAGCTTTAAGGCCATTTTACATTAAAAGAAAAATGACAGGGCCCAGAAATTTTTGACGCGACTGTCTCTGAATCTCGTGAAGTCGTCAACTTTAGTCGTAGCGTCAATCATACCAAGCAAAACCAGTCCTCTATCCACGAGTACCATTTTTCACGAGGCTCGGCAAATCTTCCGAAAATAATAAAGCGCCATGAAAAACGTTTTCTTATATAAACGTTTGGATTCAGCATGAAATTATTAGTCCTTCAAATGTATTGTGTTTGTTAAAACCGAAGTTTTGTCTGTTTGTGGGATGGATTTAATAGAGATCAGCCCGACATTGACGTCGGCGTCGTTGGCATATGCTTGGACTGTTAGATTCATTGACCACTACAAGGCAGATAGGCAACTACCATGCATCACAGAGAAGGTAACATAACGCCACTTTGCGGACTACTCGTTTCACTTCTGTTGTAGATTATTGCTTATACTCCACTTAAGAGATCACATTAGCATTACATTAATTTTAAAAAGTCATAAGGACATGGAGGATATAGAGATCCATTACTTTAATACACAATATTTGCGTGTACCCTGCACTATGTTTTCTAAGAGCTTGTTGCACATAACAGCGAAACTTAAGTTGACGAAAACGCCTCCTATGTCTTTTAAATGTCCCCAAGAAAAACCTACTTGTCAAAAGCACAATCAATTCCGCTAAAATTCCTCAAAAGTGAGATACCCAAATTTTTAATAAAAATTTATTTAAGAAAATGAAATACATCATCTGATGGCTCAGTAATTTGTAGAGATGCCGCCTAGTAAAAGTATGGAGTTTTAAGACTCGTTTTTTTTCTTGACGCCATATGACAAAAACATAAATATGGTGGACGGCCAGCAAAGCTCAAGGAACCTCATGGTAGTTTAAGGACCATAATATTGTTCCAAATCCGAACGTTTCAGTTAGAAATCGCTTCTCATGGCAGTGTAATAAGTCTCCAAGGAATTACCAATTCTTGTCAATCAAAAATTCAAACAACTATTTTATGTCTCTGAGGTTTAAGCTTTGAACTCCCAAGTAACAGGCAGATATGCTAACCATTACACCACACGTATTACCACAGATTCATGAATCTAACTGGTAAATTCAGTGCCTTTTATAGAGCACTCTGTTTTTTTTAAAGTTATGTTGGCAGCATTCGACAAGAAACACACATCAGCCCCGTTTATTTTCCTTTTTGTTGCAATTTTTGCTATTTTTTGGGCTTCAGAGACTTAGAGTTCTTTATATTCCTCCAACGTCTTATTCTGCTAACTCTCTATCATTAAAGTCTTAAAAGACACCTATCAAACAAAATAACCCTTAAGTAAAAACCCACAGCTAAATAAATAATATGTTGTTTCCTTTCAAAATGTACATCTTCAAACCTTTTTGAATGCTTTCCAGCAAGTAAGCGAAGCTTATGTTCGTATATTTGAAAAGAAACGCACTCAACAACGCTTTCTCTATATATTCTTTCAACTCAACGACTTTTACGTCGCCATAGTGAAGATTCATACTTCCTGTAAAACAAGAAAAATCAAGTCCATTAATGAACAGCAGAATGATGTTGCGTAATATAGAGCGAATTTTGAAAGAAAAATAATAAGCACACACTCGATCACTAAAACGGTAATTCGACCCCACTTCATTCAAAACAAATTTTACACACAAAATGCTTAGATTAAAGAATCACCTTCTCGTAGACCAGCATTTTGGAATGAGCTGTAAAATTTCCACAGAAGGAAGTCGTGAATCGAGGCAAATTTACAAACTCCTTTACGTTTTCGTTTAAAAAGCAAACTCTAAAAACATCAAAACCAAGAAGTTTGTTGAGATGATTTGATGCACGAATATGTTTGATTAAGATCGACGTATATTCTGTTACCACTTCTCTTCCTCAATTAACTCCTTATATTTGGCTGTTCCGAAACTTTAAAACAAGAGTTTGTTTAAAAAATTGAAAGAAAGTCAAAGTTTACAGCGATTGGAGCTCTATTAAATATAAAAAAAAACTATTCAATCGTCGTATCTTAGAGGCCTTTCGTTTTGGCTGAATTTCCAATTCGTATCCGTATACATATCCATAGTCGAATATGTAACCGCCGTAATGAGAAAATCACGTTCTCATCATTCCTTCTGTTGAGCGCACGAGTATCTACCCTTTTTTCCTTTATATCTTCTGTTTTATTTAATTTTAATTTTACTTGAGCCCCAAGCTCATATATTAAATTGCACACCAGAGCTCGTCCCACCAACGCAGTGGTGCACTTTATTCTGAATCATTCTCATTCCACTACTTCAACTTTCATTTTTTTTTTGATAAACTGATACTCTTCCCTCCGTGTTTTGTGTTTAAATATTCATAAGCACACACGTACACCAAAAAAATCAAAATGAACACATTTATTGTAAAAAGCGTCAAACTTATCTGAAAGGACATCCACTCATCATTTTGAATGTTGAGCTTTAACTAATCCAACTAAACTGTTGTTGTGACATTGCTTTTTATAGCTCATCATACATTAATGATCCCGCCGACCATATAAAAGTTAAAATACCCTGTTCTTGGCCCATTAACCTTAAGTAGTTGACCTAAACCATTTAATGTATTGAGATGGTAGAAAAAAAGAAAATAAAGAACAACCTACATGTGGCTTACGTGTTCCACGTACAGACTCATAAATTTCTTATTAAATAAAACACACAAAAATGTAATCAACAACAGTAAAAAAAAAAAAAAAAAGAGAAAGGACAATGTGTCCTTAATGAAAATTCTGAGTCTCATTCTGTCGTTTGTTTTATTTCCCCACGATTTGTGTAGGTAGACAGTAATGTCAACAAAAGTAAAACAACCGAAGCCCGAACGTCAAAGCAGTGCACAATCACACAGGCACGCACACAACACACACACCTTTGACTAAGTGGATAATGAATGATACATTAAATGGAGCAATTGCTCCAAGAAAGCTTTCCGCCTTGCCACTGTTGCGATTGTACATATCTCAGACATTCAGGGGATATACTCGCATCTCCGTTTTTTTCTACCACCGACACCGGCACTGACACACACACGCAAAGAGGATGATTTTTCGCCTTATTTGATGATAGCTGTTGATTACTGATTATACTTTCATTTCCCAGTAATTCCATATAATAAATAAGTGGAAATAATTTTCTTAAGAGGAATGGATGGATAGTGTGCTATTGTACGAGAGACAAATCAAGACTTATTCAAGATATCGTTGGTATTTTATTCCCTTGATTGCACAATTTTTTGTCTTTCTGTTTCTCTTCAACTGGATTTGACTTGACCTGAGGAAAATGGTCGATTTGTATTCATACATCGTCATGCATATTAGCTCATGGGATGAAGTTAGTATGAAAAAGAAAACCGGCATCAATTTAGATAAGCCAGAATTACTCTGTACTCGTAGTCAAAAAAGGAGAAAGTAATTAGTCTCTAAGTGAATGTGGTTCGGAGAATAACGAGCCTATGAATCAAACTTCTCTAGCTTCCTATTAAGAGGTACTTTTTGCTTTTCATTTTATACATATATGCTAGAACGCAAAGCTCGGGTAGAACATATCAATTACTCAGTCTTTCTCAATTGTCGTTGCTTAGACGTATGTCGAGTATTTTTTTTTTTTTTTTTTCATTCTGAATATAAATTGTGTAGAATTCTCATGAATTTCAGCGAAAATGACACAGAAAATTAAAATGGTATTTGTTTCTATTGGCCTACTTAGCAGTGTTGTGCCCGTGGCGTAATGGTTAGTGTGTTCGCATGTTACGTGGGAGGTTCAAAATTTACATCCCAGAGACATCAAGGAAACAAAAAAGTGTTTTACAATTGGCATCACCTAACGCGACGAATAAGCAATTTCTCCGATTGTTATTTCATGCCAAAGAAAGCGCTTTCTCGACTATTCGTTCGGAATCGACAAAAAACTGTAGGTCAATTCCATTCCCTCACTATTTTAGTAATAATTTTGAAGCTTAAAATTACTTAAGAAATACTAGACTTAAACTAATTGAAACGAAATTAAAACTTTAAGGGTGAAAGACTTTTTAACCGGAAAACTTTTAGAAAGAGACATAAAAGGTTCAAGTCGAAAAGAAAAGAGACAAAAGGGCAGTGTATTGAAACTAAGTTGTGCAGATATAGTAAGATCCGCCTCGACAGTAGAATTTTTTTCACTAGAAAGTAACTTAGGTGCATCGATATGTCTGGTGATAAGTTGATGAGAAAATACCAAATCGTTAATGAAAAGAAAGTTGCATAATTGTATTCTGTACTCATAATGGTAAAATATCGTTTCGATCATTCACAAATATCGGTTTTTCCACGGAAGCTATTTAAGAGCGAATCTTATGGATTTATGTTGTACTGATTTAATTCTTGAGTTGCGTATTTCATAGAAAGGGGACAACACTTGAGAAGCATACTCTAGATGAGGTCGCACTAAGCAATTGTATAGAGCAGGTGTAACATACGGGTCCTGACTATCTTTTCATATGGCAAAGCATTCTATTAGCCTTACTTACGATATAGTTGACATGTTAAGTAAACTTTGAAACTTTTCACTTGACTCAAAATAATATTGGAAATAGAATACCCAAGGTTGCTAGGCTCCTTCTTTTTAGAGAACGGCTTTGGAATTTGTTGTGGTTTAGGTTGAATCCATTTTTAAAATACCAAATTGCAAAAAGATTAACATTGGATGTGAGATAAGAGTGATCACGCGAACCAGTTATTTTTTTTAAATTTTCATATCATCAGCAAGTATTAGTATTTCACTGAAGGAAATGCAAGACACAACATCATTAATAGCTACAATAAATAGAAGAGGTCCTACATGACTTCCCTGAGGTACACCTGAGCAAGCATTAAAAGGGTGGTAAGATCTCATAGACAGATAAGGAAGTATCCAATCGGTGAGCACAGGTTGAAAGCCCATAGCCTTTAGTTTGAACAGAATTATATTGTGTAGAAGTTGATCGAAAGCCTGTGAAAAATCCGTGTAGAAACAATCAAACTCATTACCATTTTGTAGCGCTAAATTTTTGAGGAATGCAAAGCAGGTTGGTGACAGTCGATCTGTTTTCGACAAAGAAAAAGAAAAACGTATTACTCATAGTTGGGCAAGGAATGAGTTTAAATATGAGTACTTCAAGCTATATTTCTTTTATTTCTAAAGATTTTTAAATCTGTCGAAAACCATGGACGGTTGGAGAAAAATTTTTTTTTTAATTTTTTTTAGGAATTGATACATATATAGGGAATGAAATAAAAGCTGCTAAAAACTTCGTCAACATTGATAAAAACTGTTATGTTTTCGATGCCAGACATAACTAATTCATCAAAGAACAAATCGAAATCAGCTTTGCGGTAGTCAAACACATAGGAACAATCATGAGAGTTACTATTAGTGTGGATTTCGCCACTCAAGTCAAGAAAAATATTCAGAGATGGGTTAGTTTCTATGTTAGTTTCATCAAGGCTAGGATCAGTAATACCGAAAATAGATTCAACAACAACGGTACTAACAGAGTCTCTGAAGATTGAATTGAAGATTTGAAGATCAATTTTTAGAGTTTTTGATACAGCTTACGGTTAATGTTAAATTATCCAACAACATTAATTCCTGTACAGGGTATTAAAACCATTGAATATAAGGTAAATTAAAGTCACCTAAGTATAATACATAATTTTCAAATCACAGCAATTCATTGATGTGATCTAAATCATTTTCAATTCATCATTGTCATGGGGACTGTTCTTAGATGATTGGAAATCCTCTTTCTTGATTCCAATTTTAAAGTCGGGTTCCAAAAACATTGTAGAAAACTACAGAGGAGTTTGTAAACTATCTGCAATTTCTAAGTTTTTTGAAAGCCTTGTCAAAAAGGAAGGAACCTAGTGAAGGAACATATAAGTGGTACTCAACATGGGTTCATCTCGGGAAGATCGACAATCACCAATTTAACATGTTTCTCTTCTTTCGTTGTTGACGCTATTGAAAGCAAAAATCAAGTGGATGTTATTTATACCGATTTTAGCAAAGCATTTGATTCGGTTTGCCACAAAATATTGCTTCAAAAATTGAAATCATTTGGTTTCCGATCAAGCCTCCTTCAATGGATCAGTTCCTTCCTTATAAAAAGGGTTCAAAAAGTCAAAATTGACGAATTCACCTCAAGGCAGATAAATTGTACCTCTGGTGTTCCACAGGGTAGTCATCTAGGTCCTCTACTTTTTATCATATTTATTAATGATATTGTTAGCTGTGTCAACTTCAGCAAATGCTCATATACGCAGATGATCTGAAACTTTTTCTGAAAGTAACCTCTATAAGTGATTGTCAAAAACTAAAATTGGATCTTGATAATCTATGTCGATGATGTACGTTAAATCGTTTGAATCTTAACACCAAGAAATGTTTTGTGATTTCTTTCTCAAGAAAGCATCATACGCAAGAGTTTTCATATTATATTGATTGCAACCCTCTTCAGAGAACTGAAAAATTTTAAAAATTGGCGTAATTTTTGACTCCAAAATCTCTTTTACACGACATTTAGATGCTATTATATCAAAGGCAATTTAAAAAAGAAAATTAACTTGTATTTTGTTGAAATTTAACTTGAAGCTAAATGAATGAACGTCAATCTGGTAGACGACATAACGCCAAACCATTTAGGCTATAAGATATTTCTTAAATGTAAATATGTATAATTGTTAGAACGAATATTTAGTCAATAAAAATAAAAAAGTGGTACCCGTGGTGTGATGGATAGCATGTCCGCCTGTTAATCCAGAGGTTCGAGTTCGAATCCCACCAGAGGCAAAAATGTTTTTTCTACGGGTATCACCTTTCGCGAGGAATTGGCAAGTCCTCCGTTAGTATTCATTGCCATGAAAAGCGCTTTCTCAATTAGCCGTTCGGAACCGGCAGAAAATTGTAGGTCCCCTCCATTCCCTCACAAGGGATGGTTGTGAGAAATGCGCTAGGCCCAGGGGCTCCTCGCTCTGTTGCGCCACCCTATTTATTTATTATTAAAAATAAAAACAAAACAAAAAATATCAAAAGCAAACTTGATGTTTGGATTTATCAAAAGGAATTCGACAGACTTTACTAAACCCAACACCCTTATGTCTATCTATACCTCACTAGTAAGACCCAACCTAGAGTATGCAGACATCATCTGGAACCCTCACCAACAATCTTTTTCAGATCGAATTCAGAAAGTTCAGAATAGATTTACGAAGTATGCATTTTACAAAATGCGATGGTGTTTTCTTACGAATTCCATAGCTAGGCAAAATCTTCTAGGTTTGCAGTCCCTCAAATCACGTAGAACTAGTCATGACATAGTTTTTGTGCGATATATTTTATCTTATCATATAAAGTGTCCACCCTTGTTGTCCTTAATTTGTATTTCTGCTCCGGAGAGGCTTTTGAGGGATAGAAATCTTCTTCAATCGAGGCACAGAACTAACTATGGCATGAGTGAACCAATTTCAAGATCAATTAGAGAGTTCAATGAGATTTGTGGTCATATTGATCTGTCCTTCTCCAGTGATAAATTCCGAAATGAATTGTATTACTTACTTTCAAGAAATTGAAACCTTGCTATTATTTCATTTAAAATTAATTTTAAGACTTTTCTTTTTTGTCGTTGTAATATGTAATCTGTTTAGCTAGTTGCTCGTAGGTGAAAAAAATAAATAAATAAAGTAAAGTAAAACTAACGTTAACTCTTTATAAGACGAAGCAGAACTCTTCGGTGATGGAATATATGTATTTATGATATAAACGATTTTTTATAACTCAGAGACGTTCGCGGTAAGACGGTGGGATGAAAAGTTCCTAAAGTCGAAGAAATCTCGAAGGGCAAAGAGCAGAAAACAATGTTCAACGCTTTCGATCTTTGAAATATAAGCCGCTTGATATGAATTCGTCAATATGAGAGCGAAAACTTATTTCGCAGTCGCAGAAAACACCTGAATCAGCAGCTGATCTGGAGGAACATCCTTTACTTTTTCGATATAAAACAGATGCCTTGCATTTGGCAATGTCTAATTCAATTTTACTACACCAAGTCGCGAATGAATTGAAGTCATATTGAAACAGAACAGTATCCCGATTAGAGGAGATAACCTTGAAAAATTTTGCGTAAAGGGAGACAGAAGAAAATGAAATTTTGTAATTTCTTTACGGCAGACGGCATATTGCCATGCTTTCTAATAAATTATATTTCTTTACTATAATATGAAATGCTCTCTTTGACTTCATTAATGTCAAGGACGAAAAAGAGGGTTCGAAGATTGCTACCATGCAGTACATTGGGGGTTGCCATAAAAGAAACTGAAGGAGCAGAACGTAAACGAACTTTATACTGGCGGTTGTCTGGAAAATTCACAGAGAATTCAAGGAGAAGAGATTTTTTTGAAAGCCTTTCTGAAATCTATGGTAATGACGTCCACTTCATTTCCTTTTTCCATCGCAGACATTGAGATGAAAACAAACTTTACTAGATTAGTGGTATGGAATGGAAATGCTTTCGAAGAGCTTAAGAAAATGAGGGAGATTGGTTATGGGTCTATGATTAGAAACTTGTTTTTTGGAAACTTTTATATAGGTAGGTGAAACAATCATAACAAGATGTGGTTGAGAGAGCTGCGCTAGGCCCAGGAGCTTCCCGCTCTGTTGCGCCACCCTATTATTCATTTACTCAGCGATTAGTCCATTGTTCAACTCGTATTCTCGTATTCCAGTACAAACACTCTTCTTAAGGTCATCTCTCAATCAATTTTTATTATGATTTATTTAGGTTCTTAGGTGGGCATTACATTTCGGGGTGAATGTGAGCCCACCTATTTTTATTTTGATCCTCTTGCAAAATCAAGTGTATGACTGCGTTTCATTTTCCTTACGCTCTATTCCTCCCCAACTTCAAAGCATTTCATTCGCCCTTCGACCCCTAAACAAAATAAGCAAATCCTTGAAAAATGAGTATCCCGCAGTGTTATATGCCACAACACGACCATCGACCACTCAATGCGTAAGCAAATTTATTCAAACTAAATTTAATCCCACAAAATCATGAACATTGCCATAATTGAATTCAATTAGCGCAACACAGTTTCCATTTTGAACTCGAGTTTGCATCCCTAAATTTAGCATAATTCAAATAACAGAACATAAAAAAAAAAACCAAAATATGTACTTAAAAATTCAACAAGAATAATCTTCCTCATTTTGCAGTTTTTTGAGTCTTTTTTGTTACGTATACGCCGTAGTGAACTCGTACTCGTTTAAAATTATAATTTCAAATGGAAAACCACATCCACAAATCACATTTTATTCCCCACATTGTACTAAAATGCTGAGGATTTGGAAAAATGCCCACTTTTTCACTTACCCCTTCGCAAAGCACAAAATCCCATTAAATTATGAGCCAGACGGAAACCTCAATGCTGCAGCATCCCATCCCATTAAAAAAGCATCACTTCTCTTTTGTCTCTCTCTCTAATTTGATTTGGTTGTCCTTGTTCCAGCAGTGGGGGCAGGGGAGGATGTGGGAAGCCTTTGTTATTTTTTTCTTCTTTTTATGTATGCACAACTGGCGGAGAGATCAATGTTCAATCCGGTAATGATAGTCCTCATTTTGTGTGGAGCAACCATTTATCCTGTGGTTTTAGTGTGCAGATGAGATGTTAAGGACTTCCTTAACAATAGAACAAAAAAGTACGAAAAAAATGAATCAAATTTCTCTACTCCTGGCTGCTTGCATGTGGGATTTCATGTTCGGTTAAGCTGAAAACTCGATAAGAGTCAACAAGAAGTTATCTCCTCATGCTGCTGGCAATAAACCATGTTAGTTCTTGTTCAAGGACTTCCGTCTTGATGTGCACTCCACTACATAAGGATGTCCTGTGCAACTGATTAGGAGTCAGTTTTTATAATTTCTTATTCGTTTTCTCATTTTTGTGCTCAGCAGCATAAACCATCTTCATGCCAGGTCTGAAGTGAAAGTTAAGTGGAAACTTTCTTGCCATAGATGTCCTTGATTATACACTGTGTGCGTGAGTTCATGTTTCCTGACATAAGACATGGTTCCATGACATAACCACTTGTTGCCAACCAGTTTTTAGTGCGAATATCCAGGACAATGGCTCTATAAGGAGAAAGAGAAAAACGAGAAATACTGTTTACTTGGCAATTTGCCCGTGAGTGGTGTGTGCAATCAATCAAAGGGTGTCCTTGCTTTTACTGCTTTTACTGTAAAGTAAACGAAATTAATCACTCAAGTCACCTGGATTGCGGAAGAAAGGACACATTTGTAACCCTTTTAGCTCCGACTCTTTGTCTCTGGTTGACCTGTGTCAGATCACAGCTGTCACTAATTGCTGCAATGCCCCCGTGGTGTGGCATTCATCACGCTAATTAAATAAAAGATTGTAGCTTTTAGCAGATTGGAGCAACGATAAACGAAAAAAATTCATTCTGTCACGACGATCGATGTCCCCAAAGTGTTTTTGTTTTATTGGCGTTGGCACAAAAACGTAATAATTCATTCGGCATTTAGAGATCCTTGACTTTAGCCCTCCTTGACAATAAATCGAACAAAAACGAGTCTTAATATTTCGAATAATAATAATCGTGAAGTTAATCTTGTTAATGGCACTTGGAATATGTATGAGTAGAGTAGAATTTTTTCCATCTGTTTTTCTGGGTGTCTGCTCTGTGGTCCTTTGTTTTTATGGATTCTATTATGATTGGGCGACTCTGTGGTAATGAATAATAAAATTTGGATGTCAGACAATGGGTTTTTGAAAGGGCGATGGTTTTTATTTTTATTGTTTCTTGTTCATGAAGTGTGAGACATTGGAGTGCGTAAAATCTATTTTTATGGCTAGAACATTATGAGCATGGCCATTAAATGGAACAGCAGTTAAGGACTTGTTGACTCGCATTTTCCAAATGGTTTTTTTATTTTCGTTTTAGATCAAATTGATTTCAAATTCATGATGATGTCGAAAAGATGACGTGAAACTTTTGGTGATGGAAAATAAATGAATTAGAAAAGCTAAATTTAAGATAAATAGAAAGATAGACACCCAAATTTTCTAATACACAATTTAGGCCGTTGCGTAGCGAATAGCTTCTGCCTTTCAAAGACCACAACTTGGCAAGTTTTGTATCGTGACTTAAGCCTAAGCCTACGTAAATTCAAATAATCTAGAAACCGAAGGTAAACGACCATAGACAACGTCATGTGTTTGCTGATAGACATCTGGCAGTTGGCTTTCGACCATCGCCATCGGCCAAATTCAGCCTCTTTTATGCCCTCAGACTTGAATGTAACCTGACTTGATGAAAAGTCAGACATTTCGGACGCACTCCATCCAGTAAAGCCGTGGCGGGCATTAGAGCGATTTAATATTCCGAACATAATTGCATCAGTAGATCTGTCAAAAAAATAGTAAATTTCGATGATGTCTCACATACACTTTGTTGTATTCAAATTAAGAAATAGGAAGCGTTTAATTAATTGCTTCTTATAATGTCACTGCGGTTACCGAGAAGTATTCCCAAATAGATGCAATTTTTCGATATTAAAAGTGTGTTAAAATATTACATTAGAGTTTTTAACCTTAGTTGGACTTACTCGCAATCACACTGATGATGAGTATTTGCTTATTTAGGAACACTTTGCGAAATTTCAGGAAAAAATATAATAATTGTAGTATATATGAACAACGACTAACTGGGCAATAGCCACGATAATGAGGAGATCTGTTTCCATTCTGTGGAATTTTTCAAATTAAAGCAAAATTTATGTCAGTGCTGAAAAATCTGGTCAGCCAAGAATTTTGACCACACGTAACAAAAATGCAGTTTTATACGAAGCGAGGAAAAGTAAGCTGAATGCTAGTCGGATAAAGAGCTAGTTTGACGTCCAGTTTCATTTAGTATAGTATAGTTAAATACTCAGCTCTTAACAAGCTTTTTAATTAACCCTCGGTATACAATTTTATGACCTCCTATTTTTCTCTTTTTCGTGTTTTTTTTTTTTTGTTTTAAAGCTCTTCAATACATCTTTAATATTTCTTTCCAAGCGGAAACTTTGCAACTCAAAGAAGTTGTATTAAAAATCATTCTGTTCATACTTTAAAGAAGTCTTAAAGAGGTTTTGAAGAGGTTTTTGGGTTAAGGATTGATTCAATATTTAATTGTTACCCCAGTTTGCTCCTCCCCTTTGGTATTTATTGGTTATAATCTCACCTCTTTAGAGTATTTAAAACTCTATAAAAAAGTTCTCGATAAGAGGCAATTGCTTTCATTGACTTTGCCTCGGATGAAATTTGTAAATATTTCAGCGTATAGAGGCTTTGTTTTCAGCAAGGTAATACTTTTCGAATCACTATGCGGTAACATTTCGTAAATGATCTTAAATTGTAGTTGGACACGATATGTACAATTTGGCCTCCGTGTTGACCGTTCCTTACCCAATTGAAAATTTATGGGCGATCATGGTCGGAAATCAAAATGCTTTACTGAAATGGAAAGCACTCCAGTGTGGAAAAGTTGAAACGCAAATAACCTGGACGTGGGTGGCAAACTTTGCAAACATTTTACGCCCAAACTTATACAATGGTGGAATAAAACATAAGTGGGTCTAAGTTCCAGCTTCTTATATGAGAAATTTTTACAAGTAAGTTCTAAGCTAACAATGTTTTGCAATCCGATCATGAAGTTCAAGAGTTGGGAGTCTTTCCTGGGTAAGAGAAGAGTGTGAAGCAAAGCCATTGTCTGAAAGACTATCCTTCTCTCAAGCAAAAGTGTTGTGAAATCGGAAAGGTATGGATTAAGTTTTGTAAATATTTGCACTTACTACCATGTGTTTTTGGTGCCGTAAAACGTCATTTTGGTACCCGTGGTGTGATGGTTCGCATGTCTGCTGCTAACCCAGAGGTTCGTGGTTCGAATCCAACAGAGGCAAAAATGTTTTTCCACGGTTATCGCCTTTTGCGAGAAATTGGCAAGTCCTCTGTTAGTAAATTCACTGCCATGAAAAGAACTTTCTCAATTTGCAGTTCGGAACCGGTACAAATATGTAGCAAAACAGAGCGGAGAGTCCTGGGTCTAGCGCATTTCTCAAAAGTATGCCTTGCGAGGGAATGTATGGGACCTACAATTTTCTACTGGATAAGAAACCAAGACGAGTGATAAATGGGATGACAAAATGGATAATACTTTGTGAGTATAATAAGTACTAAATCACAGTGGTTTTACAAAGTAGTATGTACTTCATGTCATCTTACAAACACATATCTGGTTATAGTATTAAGAAGAGATCGGTCATAATTCATCATCGCTGGAGCACTCTGATGTCATTCCATCGCCCTACCGACCCTACGGTAAAAAGAATTGATTCGTACCTGGTTCTAATTCGACGGCAACCTGCAAATCTGGGCAAACTCTTTCAATTTAAAAAAGTCAAAATAAGTTTTTGTTTACCCATCTATTTACTTTTTTTCCAAGTCGGTTCAAACTTTACTATGCAGCTTTTAAGTTTGAATTCAATTCGGCTTAAAGATAACATAGGGATGATAGGGTTAGCAAAGGGATAGAGAAATTTACACTTCACATTCCAAATGAAAAGTTGATCAGTAACTGGTACCAATTTTATTTCGTTTGCTACCACAATGAACAAAAAAACCATAGGACTGTCGAGATGGAATCCCCTTCAATGTCTATCCTCATGTCAGATTTCAGCTGTTGAGAAAGTTTTTAATTTCACTTGCATTAACTTTCAAATACAGAGTTGCGCAGCTTAAAAAAATAACTTTTCAAACAAACCGGCCAGCCTCAAGTTCTTCCACAGAACCAAATGCACAGTTAAGTTATTCTGTCAAAGCAAAAAGAACAAATCGAATCCTCACTCACAATCAGTTTGCCAATAAATCGCGAAAAAGTTTTGATTTATGTAAAGAGAATCTCTGAAAGCCGAACAATTTTTTTATTTCGTTCTAAAAAGGGTTCTTGAAGGAAAAAAGGAACATCAATTGCTTTTAACAAAGAAAAGAACGATTAAACTTTAAAATCTCCCATGTGCACTAGAATTTCTTCTACCATCAAGGACCTCTTCATCAAGTTAAGGAATACTTTGTGAAAATCCCTCGATAAAACCCACGACCTTTTTTGCCATTCTTTATATAAAATGTCCATTAATATCATTCAGGAGATAATTCAGTCATTCCATGGAAAATAAAGAGAACATTGCTGCTTGTTGGACTAAGGAATATTGGAAATGTTTTCAAGGATAACACAAAATCTTCTTATCCTATATCATTAATAGCACCCAGTGACAAAGGACATATCCCGTGGCCTAATTCAAACCAAACAAAAAGGATCGATAAAAGGATATTTATCATTAAAAGGAAATGGCGACAGAATTATTTTTCCCGCAAGATAAACCGGATAACCAGGATAAAACACGTGCGATACGAGCAAGTCATGAATGAGTGTGGTTGTAAAAATATTTTCTTTTATGAAAATTGAATTTTTAGTGGTTCGTTTCATAAACCACCTGATTTTCATACCACACATATTCTTGTCGAAGTAAGGAGCATATGAGCATTTTCCTCAAACTGATCCCTACCTAGTCTACCTTGTGAAAGAAAAAATTAAAAACCATGACACCATCAAGAGCGCCTTTTCATTACACATGCAGTCAACGGTTTAGCCATGGAATTTTATGGTGAAATTTCGAGCACGTTTTTTGCGAGTTCTCACATCAAACTGCATCTGCTGAGTCAAACTGTCCGGGTTGAGTGGATATTTTTCGCCAATATTCTGTAGCTTTACTAAAGCACGTAGTTCTTGCTGCTGGTTAAGAAGAAAGATATTTTTTTTAAATATTCTCGGTTGGGATTACGTGGCAAGGAGATGTGGCAAGGATATGTGGTCTTTTTTAGACTATGAAATGTGCAACGAGCCCTATTAGCTTCGTTATTGCTATTAACTTAAGCTACTTTCTTCTGCCCCGTGGATATTTTTCATTTAAAGCAGCAAAAGTTTAAGCACTCGCTCACTTGACAAACATCCCCCGGAGTATGACAAACGACAAAGGACACAACTACCGCACAACAATTCGCCACCTGAGAGTATAAGTGCCCCATAGACCACTTTTTCGGGAAACTGAGTTAATGATGCAGTTATACTAATTCGAATATTCTCTATCGTTTGGTCCTATTCCCATTGCTCTATCTCTATTATTAACAGAGTTACGAAACCCACTTTTGCTCTACAGACCACACATTTTTGGGTTCTCTTAGTGCTTATTTGCCTTATATCCAAAAATTGTACTACGTGAGGCAATTTTTGTAGAGAAGTTGAAATAACAAACACTTAGTGCTTAAATGCCCTATAGCAATGGGCAATGGATATAGAGCAAATTCAATTAAAATATATTGTCAGTGCTTAATTGCCCCATATCCACAGGAGCTAGGATATAGAGCATTTAAGCTCACATAATATATTACAATTAAGTAAACATTTAAGTGCTTATTTGCTCCATATCCATGGACAAATGTGCAGTCAGCTTGAAAAGTATAAATAGAAGCATAATTTTCGCGATCATTTCAGTAGCCAGAAGACAAAGTTGCTGTTCTACAAACAGCTCCTCAGACCGATCATCACTTACTGCTTCCCTGCTTGGTTTAGTATATCCAAAACCAGCATGAAAAAACTCGGAGCATTTGAGAGGAAAATTCTGAGGATTTGCACAGGACTCAACTTTGACCGTCAACGACAGAGGTACTTCAGTAACAAAAAGCTCTACTAAGCATCAGGAATCCTTCCCCTCAACAGATTCCTTTTGAACAGTGCAAGGAAAATAACTAACAACCTGAGCAACCATCCCAATCCACTGGTGAGAAGCTTGACAACCGAAGAGAGACATCCCGAGCCACGATACTTAGATATAATGGCACTACTGGGCGAAGAAATCATTTCAATCAATGACGAAGAGGCAATACCCTTTTACGAGGTAGCAGCCTCAGCTTACCACCGTGGCTAGAGGCCACACAAACCCCCTTCAACATAAAGACAACCGGATCTGAACAACCCGAGATTTTTTAAATCACCTTATAAATTTTTATATTTTTCTTATCATAGGCAATAATTATAATTATTTTAGCAAACAAATCAATATTTAAAGTTAGGCCCCTTCTGTGCCAACAAAACAAAATATATCTAAATGTTATGTAATCTTAGAATTAAGAACCAATTGTATATATACCTGTTCAATAAAAATAGTTAAACAGTTAAACAGCGATCATTTCAGTTGGTTTCGTGCTCTCGTGGAGTAAAGGTCAAAGGAGGAAAAAAAAATATGATGATGACATAATGAAAAGTTCTTAATTTCATTTTAATGTTTTTTTTTTTAATTAATATATTTTATTTTTATTTTATAACTTGAATTATAATTATTTTTTTTTATTTAATAAAATGTTTGATAAAAAACACAAAAAACAGTCTTTGTTTCAAATCTATTTGTTGACTATGCTTTGATATTTCAGTTTTGGTGGGAATCTTCTTCAAAGACGAATTTGTAATCGACTATCTCTGATTTTTTCAAAAAAGCAGCCATTAAAAACAATATGTTTTTAAAATATTGCAAAAAAAATAGAAAACGAGGTAAACAACAGGAAACAAATTTATTTTATGTAAGAAGAACTATTTAGCTTCACGTTGTCATACTACATAACGGAGTTAAATGTAGTTTTTTCTGACTTTTTAATTTTTATATTAAAGCATTTTTTTTTTTTTTTTTACTAAACTGGACAAAAACAAAATTGGTAAAAAAAATAAAAAAAAATATATAATAAATAATCCCATAATAAAGCAAGCTTCTACGAATGTTGAAGTATTTTAGTAACCCATTCCAAATAAAATTAAATGTATTTTTCTAGAAAATTTATTGGACCAAAAGTAGTTTTAAGTATTTTTCCTAATTTAGTGTGAAAAAAATGTGTCATTTTGAAAGGTTTCTCATTGACTTAAAAATAAGCTGATGTGATATAAAGAAGGACATACCCAAAGTATTTATACTAATGTTTATTTTATATTTCTATCACTAAAAATAAAATTTTAAAAATTAATAATCCTAGTAATTTTGAATTTTTTTAGTATTTTTGTTTTCTTTGACATTCCAATGTTTAGTGCACAAATGTCCTATATCCCATGGAAAAATGGAGTTTGGTTTTGATTCATTCAGCCATCGTATGGAACAGGGTCCTATATCCATTTCTGACTTTTTTCGAACTTTTTTTTTTCTTTTTTTTACCGTAACAGTTTTTGACCCAAGGTTCACAAATTACAAAAGAGAAATGTTCAATTAGTATGTATAAACATTCAAAAGTCATATTAGTTAAGTAGAAAGTAACGCAATTATTTGTCAAACCTTAAAATTCGTTTTCTGAGGAATAATTTCAATGGATATGAGGCACTTAAACTCTCAGGTGGCGAATTAACTAGACTTTACTACTAGGATATGACTTTTCTCTATGGGTGGACAAAAAGAAGCATTATTTGCTCGACTTATTATCATTTTCATTTTAATTCTCTTTTCGCCAAACAACAAGGATAGTGCGTCCTCCAAACTCGACTCTGCTGACTTCTAACTTGTAAGGACTTCAGCAATAAGAATTTATTTGCATTTCCTCCTTTGCTGAAATGGGAAAGTGTATAAGTCGAGGGCGTGTTGTTTTCATAGGGAGCGAAAAAGTAGTGTTCCTACCTGGGAAGTATTAACTTACCCCCGACTGAACGTAAGGGAATATAGTTTTTCAAAACTTCTGTTGATGTTTTGCATGTGGGATGTGTGCGAATGTACTCAATGTTGGAATGTAGTTATGTTTTTTCAAGAGCTCCATTCACATTGTTATTCAACTGCGGGTTATTTGATCTTGGTTTATATGCTCTTCGCTTTTTCGACCAATTGTTAGTATGAGTTCTGTGGATTGAGATTTTATTTATAGAGTTGCACGAGGAAGTTGATTGTAAAAACTTTAATCTTCTGCCAGGGCATTTGCAGTGTAGTTTTTTTTTTGTCAGTTACTTTTTGTTAAAAGTAAAATTAAACTGAATATGAGAGTATGGACTTCAGGCAATAGCAAAACAATGGCCTTCCTTTCAACTAAAGCTTCAAAATATTCTGGAATTTGAAAAAAAAATCAAAGGCAACTGGCTGGATTACTTTTTGAACTCATTGTGCTTTGATTTTAAGAACTAAAAGTTTTAGTTTTTATTTATTTTGCTTCAGCTTAAATAAAATATCAAATTTGGGCTATCAATTGTTACACACGATAGGTTCTCATGAACTGTTGAACGTCAAGTTTGCCTTTAAAATCAAAATTAGAAAGAAAAAGTGAGTCAGGATATGAGAAACAGACAATTTTTGGAAAGGGATTTGTCCTTTTTTGTCTGTTTTTGCTTAGATGCAAAGTTAACGACTTTTGACCAATTTGATTGTTAAAAATATGACAGTTAAAGAGATAATAGAAGGCAAAACTTGTTCTACTGAACTGAGTTTATGTGGGAACATTCCAACTGGCTGCCAAATGTCATTGACTAACTGCTCCTGCTCTGCACTGATGGCAGTTATGTGGTAAGAGTTATTAATACAGTTGATGAAATGAAAGATTGCTTAAACTAGTAGCATTAGCCAATTTTTTTCTCTTTTGCATTCCTTGAGAGCTTTGTTAGCTTTTTGCATTTTTGAAAAATCTTTTGTTATTGACTGAGTAAATTATTGAGAGAAATTAGAGAATGTGCGGCTTGTTTCATGAATTGTCTCTAAAAATTTACAATGAAGAGTCTGGTCTTTCGGAAAATTTTCATCATTTTGATAGTTGAGTATGGTTTATCTTCACATTCGTAGAAGCAGGCCCAATACGACATATGTAATTGCGAGGATTGAAACAACTTAATAAAGAAAGAATTCAACGGCTGTCATCAAAGCTAGACCGAGAGCTTCGCGAGGAATTGGCAAGTCCTCCGTTAGTAAATTCATTTCCATGAAAAGCCTTTTCTCGATTAGTCTTTCGGAACCGGGAGAAAATTAAAGGTCCCTCACAAGGCATGGTTGTGAGAAATGTGCTAAGCCCTGAGGCTCCTCGCTCTGTTGCGCCAAACTACAAAAAAAAGTCATACCTTCAGATTTTAGATGAAAGAAAAAAAACTACATTTTTGAATGTGTGATAAGAGACTAGGACGATTCTTTTAAGACCCCCATCACTGTTCTGCTATACAGAGCAGGATTTATCAAAGGCAGATGAAGAAATTTCTTCTTTTTTTTTGTTCGAACAATAAAATTCTTTGGTTTTTGAAGAATATGTCACAAAGTCTAAACGAACAATAGTTAAGTTGCTTTTCAGAATCATCCAAACACTGCTAGAAAAGTAATTATACTGTTCATTAGATGTCTGTGACGTGTAGAACGAATAGACACGAATGCTACGGATTGAGTATTCATCAAAAGCGCACCATAAAGAGAAAGTTGGCGATATATGATGGTGTGGGCTACGGTTCAGCCAGAACTGTATTGCCCACCCAAGTAATTAATTGAAAAAGTCAATTTTTATTCACATTTTTTAGAACTCTTAACTTATGCAAACCGGGAAACTTTGTTTCACTATTTTTATGAAAAATCAGAAGGTTTTGTATTGAATTTTGTTTTTGTTATTGTTCACTTAGATTGTAGAAACTGACTTAACGAAAGAAAACTTTTCCTTTGCAATGAAATAAAACAGCGCTACATTCCTTAAAAAAAAAGGTTTTGCTTAGAATTCATGAAAAATTCAGCCAGTAGATTGAACTCAGACCCAAAGTCCTTCAAACGAAGTCTCACGTCCTTCTATCCGAAGGTCATAGAAAAATTTATCGATGGACATCACAAGACTACCTTATTGGCTAGGCCACTCAATATAAGTCAGTTTTTGTCAATTAAAGTGCTAAATCTTCTGTCATAACACTACAACAGCTGGCCAATCACATGGAAACTTCTGTTTCTAATAAGGATATTGTGTCTTCTTTAATTCTTGGCATTTCTGGTGACTTTGATAGAACCAAGAAGTTAACTCATCCACCATCAAGTGCGGATTGAGTCTAAAATAAGTTGTGAAGCTATGTATATATACAACTATACGACTTGTATATGTATGTATACTATACGACTCTAGGAGGTGTCCTACGAGACGAACTTCTATTACGGTAATAATGATTGACAAAACCTACCCCTTCTTCTCAATCCATATGAAGTTTTTCCAACCTCTCTCATCTACATCACAGAATAAAAAAGGCCACCGGACTAACCAGACTGGATCCTTATGCTTCGAATAACTTCAGGGCAATAAAATTGCAGAGGCCAATGAGCATATTCTGGTTGTTGTCTATGGTTTGAAAGTTGAGGATGTCAAACTATGTTGAAATTTCTCTCCAGTAAAGTTTGGCGATTCATCATGAATCCAGAGCAACGCTTCCAAATTGTGGAAGCTTACTTATGAGAAAATATATCTGTCCTTAAATCACATCGTATATTTTAAGGTTATCATGATCAGTCTGCTGAGCAAGCTAATCTAAACTAATCCACTAAACATCGAAGACATTTAGTTTCAAGAAGAAGGTGCAGCTTGTCATACAACGCGCTTACAATAAAATAAATACGGTGGCTAAACAGAGTGCGGAGCCCGGGGCCTAGCGCATTTCTCTCAATGAAAGAAGAATGAAAGGAATCTTATATTTTTTGCTGACTCCAAACGCCTAGTCCAGAAAACCCCTTTTCATGGCTATTTCTCGCAATTAAATCTCAAACCTCCTAAGTAACAGGCAGACACGCTAACCATTACTCCTCGGTACTGCGCACTTACTCTTAACTTAATTACTTCTTTAAGACGTTAAGAGATTACTTTTTAGGGATTAGAAGCAGAAAAAATAGTTGCAAAAGGCTTTTCGCATTTGACTTATTTTGTCAAAATTTTAAAACTGCATTAATTTCAAGAGGGCCTTCTATTGCTTGAAGCTAAGTTAAACTATTTCGTGAAGTAAATACTGGAGCTGCAAAGATAGTGCGAAGCTTGTCGGAGAGAGCGATCATTGTCTTCTTAATTCTTATGAAAGCTAGTCACTAAGACAGGACATATTTCAAAGCGTAATCGTTGGTACGAGTTTCACGGTCAAACAAATTTGTTTCCTTCGCCTTCAATGAGGCTACAAAGGTTTGAGAGAAAAAACTATTTGCACGAGTGAGTACCGAACGTCACTTTTATTTTCATTTATGGCTTTCTGCCCCATAAATCAAACTCGACTTTAATTTCTTTAGCATGTGCTGCATTATTTATTGTCAACTTATTCTTTTTATGACGCGACGCACCCTGCCTCGCCATTTGGAAACAAGTATCGTCCCTAAACGATTTTTCTCCATTATTATAATACTTATAGGAAGCAATTGCGCAACAAAAATATTTCTTTTCTTTTTGTTTTAGGCCTAAACTTTTATCCTAGATAAGTGCTCGGGGATACAATAAAACTGAAACATCAGACTAAGTCATTCAAACAAAAAAAAAACCGTTCAATGCTAACAAAAATGGCAATAAAAATTAAGACACGAATTGCTGCCAAGTGGAGTAACAGTCAACAGCACTGCTACCAGTACACGTACATGCATTGTTTATTCACGACCATGAAGTTCACAATTGAGTTCATAATCCTCCTTCCACAGAGAAAAAAGAACGAAGTTCTAAACGAACAAACGAAACAAAACCGGGTTAGCTTACGTACACCCCGCTGTTATTTATCATTTTAGCTCTGGACGGAGATCCAGCAGTTCCATGCTATGCCATTGCATCGATAACATTATTCCACCCACGAAACAAGCTGCAAAAAAGTTTTATTACACAAGAACCATTCTGCAAGCAGACACAGTTTTTCCGTTGTTGCATGTATGTACCTTGGAATTGATCCAGAGCAAACATACGCCGCTCTCTCTCTCTGTTTGTGTGGGGATATTAAGAAAACGACATAGTTTTCTTCATTTTAAAATGCATGACACAAGAAAAGAAAAACCCAAATAAAAAATTCTCAAAACAAATTGTGTATACCCAAACAGATGGAGTACTTGCAATCGAAATGAGATTTTCTTCATAGGATGCATTATTCAAATAAAAGCGTTCTTTCTCTTCCCTCCACCCAGTGTATATGCAACTAATTCCGGAATCCTCTTATTAGAGTGGATATGTCATAACAGGCGCATGGTGGTTGAACACCACACCATGCGCCAGCCCTCTCTGCACATTTCCTACGCCCAGAGACTTTTGAGGAAGAAGTAATTCCAATCATTGCAAGTCCAACTTGAATGGGAGTGGATGCGGATCGGATACTGCGCCTGCATTCAAAGTGTTTGCATTCCTTTTTTTTCATGTTTGTTTTCAACAACCGCTGCCTCATCGATTTTGAAATGCAGGACTTGCATTCAATGATTTTGAATTTGAATCAGAATAAAATTGAATCGCAAATTTTTTTTTTTGTATAATACAAGCATAAAATTCAATTTCAAAATTTATTCCTCCAGATACCTTCTTTTCTAATGTAAAACAAATTCAAAGTAAAACACTCATACTTTGTGTTGAAACTTTGTGCAACTCTGTTTGCTGTGTCATGTTACGGAACTTCAATGGTATGTGAAGTGGGTGGATGTGGTGTTGTAGGATTTAAAATGCATTTATTGAAATATTTTTAGAAAATAGTTGTGAGGTGATTTTGCTGCTGCCTTTGCCAAGGATTGAATTCAAGGGTAGCAATCCATATTCGCAAAGTCAAAATATTACAATGCAGGAACCCAGTTTGCGCAATCGTTCCTTAAGTTTAAACCAACTTGAAGTTTCTGCCCCTATAACTATTAACAGTAATTCAAGTCCGATAAAAGTTTTAAAACGTAACTTAAGATCCAACTCAAGAGAAATATCACCCGGTATAACTATGCCGGCTAGAGATAATGAAGTTGTGATTTCGATTAATGACTCAAACCTTAATGACAAGGCATCATCACGTAAAAATATTGGACCGAGTACTTCAACCGATATCACTTTAAAAACTGTTCCTCCACCTGTATTGATATTTATATCTCGCCTTGAATATGGTACAACTTCAAATGATGTCCTTAATTTCATTTCATCAAAAGGAATTGATACCGTTGACATAAAATGTCATAGCCTAACTGCTGATAATATACCAGGACGCTTATGCTCGTCATTTAAACTTGTTTATCCTTCAACTTCCGGAAAGGCCCTTCTGGATCAAAACTTTTGGCCTGATGGAATGTTGGTGAAAGAGTTTGTGAACAGACAACATAAATTGAGATCCTCATCAAAAAACCGTCCAAAAAACTAGAAATACCTCAAACTTCAACATCTTCAAATCTTCAAATATATTACCACAATGCCAGCGGATGCAGAACAAAAACTTCTGATTTGTTTACGTCCTCTAGTCATAAGGACTATGATATTATTTTTATTACGGAAACCTGGTTTTATAAAGACATCCTAAGCACTGAAGTATTTGACAGTAAAATCTACGAAGTTTTTCGAAAAGACAGATGTATTTCTGTCGAGGATAGAGGTGGTGGCGTTCTTGCTGCTGTCAATAATTCATTTTCGGCTTTTCCAATCACTCTTCCAAATCTTGATACTGAACAAGTATGCTTTGTAGTTAACTTTCGAACTTGTAGAATAATTTGTATTTTAAGTTATATACCTTCTGGTAGCAATTTAGATATATATGAAAATTGTATAGAAAATTTTGAATTTGTTAGCCAATTATGTTTACCTACAGATACTTTATTTATAATAGGAGATTTTAATATTGGTGATGTCATTTGGACTTGGTCAGAAACTGACAAAATACTTATACCTTCTAATATCAAAAAAGATTGTGAAATAGCAGTTATTGATTGCATGTATTCGCTCAACTTATTCCAATTAAGTTCTATTGCTAATTCTCAAAATAGACTCTAAGATCTAGTTTTTATGAACATTGAAGATGTTAAAGCTACAGTATCCCATGCACCTTACTGTTTATTAAATAATTCGATTCACCATAGTCAAATATTAATTAACTTCAACTTGTATTCTTTTTTAAATATTGAAGCAAACCCACATAGATCCTTAAATTTTTACAAATATAATTTTGTTGCTATGAGTGAATATTTTGATTCTTTTGATTGGGATGTGGAATTTGAAAATCTAAGTTTAATCAGTATGTATGATCACTTCAAAACTATAATCAATAACGGTATCTCTAGGTTTGTTCCTTGCTCTGTTAGATATCATAACTCTAAGCCACCCTGGTACAATAGAAGATTGTTACACATAAAAAATCTTAAAAGCAAAGCTCATAAAAGATTTAAGAAATACGGACATTCGTCGGACAGGGAATTGTTTTGTCAGCTGAGAAAAGATTTCAGTGTCCTAAGTAAATTTCTGCATAATACTTATGTATTAAACATTGAAAATGACATAAAGAAAAACTCCAAAAAATTTTGGTCATTCATTAATGAAAAACGTTGCTCTTCGAGTTTTCCTAACGAAATGTTTTACAAAAATCAAATATCCAGCTGCATTTTACATCTTTTGCAATTAATTCCATTGAGAAAGGATTACAGGTTGACACGATTTACACGGACTTTAGTAAAGCCTTCGACTCTGTAAATCATTGGCTTCTTATAAAGAAGTTAGAACATTTTGGTTTTCATTCTTCTATATTGAAGTGGATTTCATCTTTTTTACTTGGTAGATCCCTAAAAGTTTGCCTTGACAATACTTCCTCTCGGTTGATATACTGCACCTCTGGAGTTCCACAAGGAAGTCATCTTGGACCTACCCTTTTCATAATTTTTATTAATGATATTGTTCATCAGTTTAATCAATGTAACTTTTTGATGTATGCTGATGATCTCAAGCTTTTTCGTCATATAAACTGTTATGAAGATTGCTTAAAGGTGCAAATAGATCTAAACAGCTTACACACATGGTGTGTCAATAATTGTTTGATGTTAAACGTACGTAAATGTTTTGTGTTATCCTGTACACGATCCCAAAATATTCTTGTCCATAACTACTCCATAGACCAAGTTCCTTTATTGAGGGTTACCAAAATAAAAGATCTTGGTGTTTTTATCGATGATAAGCTTTCTTTTACCTATCACGTAGATTATATTGTTGCGAAAGCAAATTCTCTTTCCGGATTTGTCAAGAGAAACTCTAGTAACTTCCGCGATTCTTACACTTTCGTTTCCCTTTATACAGCTTTAGTTAGATCAGTTCTTGAATATGCTGATGTCGTGTGGAGTCCGTCGACTATGCTCCATTCTGATCGTATTGAAAGAGTGCAGAGACGCTTTACAAAATATATATTTTTCAAATTGCGTTGGAATTTCGAGCCATCATATATTGCTAGATGTAAACTTTTGGGACTTAAAACCCTCAATTCTAGGAGGCGCATTCATGAAATTATATTTATTAAAGACGTATTGAGTTACCGAATTATTAGCCCCCTCTTATTGTCCATGATTCCAATCTATGCTCCAATGAGAGTATTAAGAGAGAGACCTTTTCTATTCCAAACAGGGCATAGAACAAACTATGGCTGTAATGAGCCGATTGCAAGTTCAATTAAATCTTTTAATGAATTTTATCAATTTATTGATTTCCATATTTCAAGGGGTCAGTTAAAAATCGTATTGTTCAATATCTTTGATAATAATGGATAATCTATATCACATCTTTTATATATAAATATCTATAGTTGTAAGAAAATTTTTATTTTTTTTTAATGTAATCTGTAAGCTAAGCTTGTTGATGAAATAAATAAATAAATAAATAAATAAATAATCGGATGTTAAGTTCACGTACCTATAAAGAATTTATTGTGTTTTCTTTTCCGACGCTCGTAAAAGTATGCCCCCTTTTGTAGAGGCGATTCCGTGGTACATTTTGGTTTTCTCTATTCATGTAAAGTTGAATTCGATTTTCTTCGTCATATCATCAATGCAGGCACTCAAGTTTCAAAATGTTCTTACTTTAGAAATTGCTCGTAAAAATTGAGGAGAATAAAATATTCCTCCAATTTGGGTGGGGCTTGAGCCTTGCTGATCATTTTCTGGCAGGCCCGTCTGCTCTGTCATACATAACCTTGATACCCCATGTGTTTTGGAAACCAGAATAAAATTACGCCAACCACGCAGTTATGGTTTTCGATGTGATTTCGACATCGGCATCAGGCTTAGGGTCTTATAAGTGCAACAAAATTCTTACGCCTTGAAAAATTTAAAGTCGTTTCTGGGATTTATTCAGTTCCTAGAACCACACTTACTCGCCACATTACATATTGTACCCATCTGTGGCGTTAGTAATGTCTAAAGCCAAGAGTCTTGTAATTTAGTTTTTGATTTCCAGTTTTCAGTTTAATTACTACAAATTTGTAACAATCTCAAGCTAGGTACAAGTACCTACCAATAAAAGTGAAGGCTAAGACTATAGTGTGAAAGTTTCTCTAAAGCAAAATGGCCGACAAATGTAAATCATTTTTAAAAGGTTTTATTTACCTTGCCAAATGTTTGGGTCTAATAGGGCCCCTACACTACACAAACCGTTTGCGCAAACATACATATGTATTTTGTTTTTGTAAAAATGTTTGTGCAAACTGTTTGAGTAATGTGTCAGATGTCAATTTTCAAGAAGTACGGATGAATATTTTTCGTTGCCAAGGCAATAATTAAAGCAGCACTTGCGAAATCGCTCATTGCTCAGTAGGTCTGAGATATGAAAAACGTCAAGCAACTAATATCTCTCAAACATGTTTGTGTAGTGTGTGGCGAAACTATGTTTGCACAAACACACGTTTGTACAAACGTGTTTGCGTAGTGTAGGGGCCCTATAAGTAAGTTATCAAAACGAAAATGGGTCACTTCCTGTTGCCGGAATGATCTGCAACTTGATGCGCATCTTTAATTCTGAAGACAGTCAAAGTAATTAAAACATAAAGTATCATTGTAAATTCAAGATGGTCGCTGCTAAAAAATTACAGCACCAAATGGTTAGCAGAAAATAGTTTTCTACAAAAGTAAAATGGAAATCTAATATGGCTGCCAACAAAATGACTGGTTTATTTTTTAATTCCCAACGTCTTTACTGTGGGTATCAAATTAAAGGTCGACTACTAGAATAGAGCACACTGTAAAAAATATCTAATATGGCCGAAAAAAAAACACACAAAACGACAGCAAAATTACGCCATTGAGTTAAATTTCTGCACATTCTGCGAAAACTTAACTGGAGAGTAACCTGTGCGCCCAGCGATGAGTATAGTAGGGCTAGAGGTGGTGGAAATAGAATACCCATGGGTTACTTGCTCTTATACTATATACCTGACTGCAAAAAATATTAGTTAACATCTTTTTTTAAATTTGTTTAGTTTTTTGTTACAAACACCACAATATCCACTGCTCCTATCGGTTTGAAGCAAATTCGTAAGCACAGATTTCAAATGAAGTCTTCCACACTATTTTTAATAATTTGGTCATTTGGAATTAAGTTAATAAATTATCAACTGGGAAGCGGCCAAGCAGTCCTTCGAACCTTTGTAGGTTTTTTAAAAAACCTAGACTCGCCCTGAATCTCAAACTAAGTGTTTTGAGCCTCGGGTTTGCCCTCAACTCACCCTGAAGTAGCTATAGGCTTTTGCTGGGATGATTTCTGGTTGTGAACAGGGCTGTCAAATGGCATATATTTTTCTTCAAATGAAAGGGATGTACGGTGATTTTTTTGGTTTATCGTTTTTGAGAACTGAGAACCCGGTTTTTTTTTTTGAAAATTAATAAAGTTGTCAAGAAAACTTGAAGTCCAACGAACGATCTTATTGTAGACTTTTAAGACCAAACCATCAGCGAAGAAACTGGATTCCTACTTGAGAAGGATTCGAAAAGTGAACTCGACTTTATATTAAATAAATGGATACTGCGTAAGAAGCTATGATCATCCTCTTTAATGGATCGTCATTACTTATTTTTCATCTAAAAAGGAGAGTAAGAGTATTTGCAATTCAAACTTGGGAGGCGTGAAGAGTGGTCTTTTCAATTTGGTCGAGAAGAACTTTGGTTATGCTTTGTTTCAAAGGCACAGTTGCTCCATATTCAAAAACTTCCTGATTACCCATCATTGTTGCAAACCTACATAAAGTCGTCAACGCCTTCAAAAAGGTGCGGCGTCTGTACTTTTTTTTGTAGTTTTTTAGCAAAAAACTAAAATCCATCAAAAAATAAGGGAGCACTTATCATTGATGTATACAGAAGAAAGAATAAAGTCACAGGCTAACCAGCGATGGTTTTGTATCATTCCTAGTGCAGCGCGTATCGCCGTGTTATTGAAAATAATCGAAAATAATTTAGGCACATAAAATCATTAACCTTAGCGATCCAAGCCCTAAATACGACCGTTCCGCTTTGTCAACGTAGCATTCGAAGTGAAAATCTACTAGATAACTTTTCCATGAAATTCCGCATCATTTAATGCATTTCAAGAAACCAGTCAGCAAGGACTCGACGTTGTTCATGAACTTTAGAAGCTTTAAGATCCAAGTTCTTAAACAAAATCGTCATGTTGTTGAATAGTTAACTCACTCGTGTATTAATTTGTTGATGATCGAAATGCACTAATTCAATTCTCCACTTCACTTAATTCTCCCCACAACTCAAACTACACTAGTTCAACAACTGCTGTTCGAGAAAGGTCGACCCAAAAAAACTTTATAGTTTTACGAACAGCGAAATTTTTGTCGTTTTTTAACTGAATTGTTTAAGCGTATGATGGTCTGTCTGGCTGTTACTTGGGAGGCCAAGAATCGAATCCCAGACACATTAAAGTTTTTTTTCCCGCTTTGTTATTTCCTAATTTTGGTTGTATTGATATTGATTCATTTTAATTAGTGGCGTAGCTTTAACTTCTCATCTGTCTTCGCATTTAATTTCAGCTCTGCAACTGAATATTTGCTTAGGTTTTATGCGCTGCATAACTTTATTTTACTTATTTCAACATAGCTCTGCTAGAGTCCTTATTGGTTTTTCAGATTTTCGTCGTCTTAAACCTTGGAATCCGTTAAGACTACCGAAGTCTATGAAACGGTGTTAAAGTGGAATTACGTGATACAATCTTTTGATGATAGTTTTAGAGACAGGCGGTTCGGCGGGACGATACTCTTAGTCTCAACAATAACGCGATCGAGTCCCTATTAATCTTTTGAGACATTCCAAAAGCAATGTGGGTTCTTCATTCACAGTCCTTCTGAGTTTCAAAAGCAAATAATATAACTCGAGAGTTTCCTTTTTTTATTTTTACCTTATTTGGCTGGTTTTGAAAATAGTAAATTTTTTTACAATAAGACGTAATGCCAAGCAAAAATTTATCACCCACACGACAGCCAAAAAGCGAAATGATGAAGTCAGCTGGCGTTTGTAACACTCAGGGTTGCGAGTTTATGAATAAAAATTCCGTAAAGTATAAGTTAATAGTTAGTGTAAAAGTGTAAAAAAATTTCTACAACACAAAGCTTTAAATTTGCTTGCTCTTTTACAAGAAGAATAGACATAATCCTTCATAAATTAAACAATAACAAAAAAGTTTTGTTATTGTCGTGGTTTTTTGTCCTGGAGTTGTAATTTGTTTAAATACAAAAACCTAAAAAGAAATAAATTTCTTTAAAGGCATGTTAAATGATCGTGAAGATCAACCTTCAACTCCAAACTTGCGTTTCGCCCAAAGTTTGCGTTTGCGTCTTAGAAGGGTACGGCAACATCTAACTGATGAGCCCTTTGCCGTACCTGGGCGAAACGCAAGTTTGGAGTTGAAGGTTGATCTTCACGATCATTTAACATGCCTTTAAAGAAATTTATTTCTTTTTAGGTTTTTGTATTTAAATAATCCTTCAAGTGGTTTTGGCTTGAAGACTTGTAGCTTTGTGTTACAGGCCACTGGCTTTGTGAAAATTGTTGTGAAACACAAGAAGTTGTTGTGACAACCGGGATAAAATCCTTCGCTATTTGAATTCAACTTTGCCAAAAAAGTATAACTCTCTCCTATGAAGTTATGCCTTACAAAACATGTACATTGTACACATAAAACTTTTGAACTAAAAAAGTAAATGAAACTTAGTGTCAGTATTTAACAGGTTCATATCAACACTAATATTTCCTTCGAAAACTAAAACGAAGGCAATCTTGTTAGGTAACAGCTTTATATATTAGTGAAAGCAAAAAATAGTTTCAAGTGAGGAAATAACACTTATACCTACATAATTATATGTAACACATAAACTTAAGACTCTGTTTATACTTTGCGACAAATCAAATATTTGAGTGGTACAACAAATACTCAAAGTTAATTACTCAATGCACCATTACTCAAATACAACATTATGTTTGCAAGGGAATTCGGTCTTATTCGATTTGAATGAAGAAAAAATTACTGAGAATCATTTTCCAAGTGTCACTTTTAAGCATCAGCATTTTTGTTTCACTCATCCATTGAATAACTTGAATTTCGTGTGTGAGTTATCTTTGTGAATTTTATTTTATTGTAATTTCTATAATTGTCCTTTCTCTTTTCTTTTCTTTCTTTCTCTCTATATATTTCTCTTTCTCTTTCTCTCTCTTAATTAAAATTAAAAATAAATGTAACTGTCTCATCTGCTCTAACAAACCTCTACATCCTCTACACAAACTAAAAACCAAAATCCATCATTGTCTTATGTAATTTGTGTTTCCAAATAACTTTTACACACAAATTTTGAGCATCCAACTGAATGAAATAGACTTTTTGCCAAATTTATTTGCATCTTTGCTTATTTTCCATTTGATCTTTTATTCAAAAAAAATTTTTAAAAATTGAAATTCACACAAAATATCTTATAAAATCTTTTTTTTTTCGATTTCTCTTCTATCTGCTAATAAAATATCGAATTGATAACATAAAATTGATAATCGAAAAAAAAAACATCTTTTCAAACGAATGTGCCTGCCAAAAATTCGATACCTAATCACTTATCATAACAAAATACCAAATGTCAACTGCACTTTTATGATGCATCTTCTGCTATATCGTTCTTCTCTACTTCTTCTGCACACAACTAAAAAATAAATAATTTTTATTTCTTGCATTTATGGTACAATAAAATAAAAAATATAAAATAAAAAATATAAATATATAAACAAAATCATACGCACAACACAACAACAACAACAACTACATCAACATAACTTTCAAATCACTATCAAACTTGAAAAAAAAATTAAAGGAAGGCATCGAAGTAAGTATTTGTCGCGCGAACATGTAAAAACATTTTCATATAAAATAACAAAAAACAAATATAAAGCCTTAAATCCAAAATTTAAAATTTAATTCTTTTTTTGTTTGTAAAATAAATTAATTGTTTTACTTTGTTTATTTTTGGTTTTCGTGTTGCACAAAAGTTATTGTTTCTATTTAAGTGTTTAGTTGATTGTGAGTTTTTGAGTAGTAAGAGAACGTTCTTGTTCGTAGTTTATAGTAGTTTTGTCTTTTTGAAATTGCACAGTGATTTTAAAAATTTTATTCACATATGAAACGAATGCCACTAATTGAGCACGACAGCAAACGCTTGTACTAACCTGTACTTCAAAGAGGATTAAGAGTTAAAAAAAGAAAATCACATCTAAGGTCTCACCCTTACGAAACTGCTTTTTGCTGCCGCAATTTACCAAATTCTACTAACTGCATGTCTTAAAAGAGTAATTGTTATATTTCGGTTCAAGTAAATTGTTTTGTGAGAATTTTGACATTTACTGAAAACATGAGGTCAGAGATAAAAAAGAAGACTGTTCGATTAGTACATTTAAGAAATTGACATAGCGTTTTATTTAGACAATCGTCAGTGACGTCTCCGCCGCCGCCGTAACAAATTTAGTTGTTTGAGTGGCTTTCATCTGGTTTTGTTTTTGAGTTGTTTCGATAGCTTTACAAGAGTTTAACTTTTCAATTTTCTAAGTTAAGAAACTTAAAACAAATATTAAAATAAAGTTTTTTTTGTCAAAATATAAACTTTAAAATAAAGTCATTTTATGACTAACGTCAATGCGATCAGCCTATGAAGCGTTTTAGGAGAACATGTTCTCTTCTACCTTATCAGTGCGCAGTAGAAAGCTGCAATAAACACTCCAAAAACAAAAGTAAAACTTGTTTCGATTCCCCTAAGACTCAATGGAATTCGAGCTTTTTTATTTAGTTGTTCTAGAACGCTCTGTTCTAATATCTTGTCCGACTCCGAATCTAGGTTCATTTTGATATTTCAAAAAAATCAGTGCCAAACTATGTAAGGCTATTCTACTTTCGAATGATTGAAAAGCTATCTTAAATTCCTATTTCAAATGCTAACAAGTTCAAAAGAAGAATCGAATTTAAATTCTTTCAACTGGTTTCGACAAAAGCTTACGAGTGCCAGTTAAGCCTCCCATAACTCCTACATCGGAGGAAGAGTTTTGAACATTCGAATGCTTTCAATGTAAAATCGAGTAACATAGTAGACGCCCAGAATAACATTCTCAGCAGTCACTACACCTCTTCTAGACTCTGTTAAGTATCTTGCTGCGTATTGAAGTTTGCAGAGAGGCACTGTCATCCAAATGAATAACTTAGTGTTTTATATGACAGTTGGTATGAACACCATTTTTGAATTACAAGAAAAAAAAACTAAGCTTATCAAAGATTTTTAGAAGGCAGTAGACAGAGGAGTATGGGAAACTATTTATTCATTGAAGACTTTGGTATTTCAAATGACTAACTGCTAACGAATTTTTTTTTACAGCGGGCAAAATCTTAACTATATGCACTCAGAATTTAGCCTCATCTTCTATATCCTTGTCTTAGCTGATTTTTTTTTATCCAAAGAAATAATAAATATATGAAAAACCTCAAATATACAAAATCACCTACACTTTGTCACAATGCACAGTCAGTCAATTGAACACTATCAAAAAGGGGGCTAGTCTAGAGAGGTTCAGTCAAAAAATTACGCAAACGCTCTTTCTATGAGACATCTATAGTTTTTCCATTGGCAACACTGTTTGTAGTGATTGCCAATACGACAATTTGTGGTCAGTATCAGTACGTTTTGGCATTTCACAATGAATAGACTTACTTCAGAACAACGCTAGCAAATCTCTATGGTTTGAATTTTAACGGATATTTATATTTACGTTGATATTTACACTTCGGTATCAAATTTTTGAGTTATCGAGTGGAAGGTATTCCAGGAGACTTGGTAAATTGTCCTTATGATGGAACCCTGATGGTGTGGAAAATTTCTTTTTTTTAATTTTTTTTAAATTTAGTAGTAGTTAGTGGCTTGTGAAACCGTGTAAAAGTCGTTTTTATTGGTTCCACTTGCAGGTCTATCTATACTGCTGGCCATGGGCGTATCCTATTAGTCCTGGGAAAATCGATCATTTTCGAAAACCGAATCGATCGTCTATCATTTATCATCATCGGCTATCTAAATGATTCGATCTTTGAATCGATTGGTTATTGATTTAGAATGGGACAAAGAAAAGGCTTATTTAAAAAATTTTCTTTAAGAAATTGCAATTACTAAAAATGTTCGCTTGCGACAAAACATTATCAAAACCCCACAGAACCCCTGCATAATGGTTCTCTAAAAGGATGCTCACTCTAACCTTTAAGAGAATTTTATCCATTGTGGGTCACATAAGACTATTTCTGAGATTAGCTATGTTATGTGCCTAGTGATTCTTCAAAAAGTCATGAGCTTTACATTTTCGCTATCAAAACAACTGCAAACAGTTAACACCGATAACAGCATTCAGTCACGTGGGTACGGTCATCTATAAGAAGAAGCTAAGCAAAGGTGATGCTCGATGAAAATGGTGGTATAGTCGCTCTAACACTCCTGCGTTGGATATATACACGTATTACAAAATAAATTTTTTCGTCCCATTTCAAGAGCACACAATTCACGAATTAACCGAGAGGTTTGCGAAACACCTTAAAGTAGTATTGGCATTATCTGTTGTGCTACCTTCAAATTTTGCAGTCAGTTCTGAAATTGAAGACCCAATTTTTATGAATTCGGCAGTGGTACCCGAAAGAAGTTCATCCGTCGTCAAAGCAAAACTTGAAGTGTGGAAAGAAGCTATGACTATCCCCTCCTGAAAGTTTTTAGTCCATTCCCTCACAAGGCTGCATATTTGGAATTTAGCTAACTTAATCTTTTTATGATGTCTGATGAGGTCAGAACGAGCGGGACGCGTAGGTTCACATTTCTCATCGGGTATCTTCTTTTTTTTAGTCTTTCAGCTACCGCATTGAAGACTATTTAATGTTTTTATTTATAAATACATTTAAAAAAAATTGTAAAATTACTGTGCAATACCTTGTAAGTTAAGGTCTAAAATTCTTTGTAGTTTGTAATGAAATAAGCATGCTTCATATTTTTTTGTAAAAAAAATTACCTGCCTTTTAGTTAGAAGTAAATTAAATACGCCTGCACTTCACCTACTGATTGTAATGGTTTCGAAAATGAAATAGATGTGGAATTAAGTAGCTTCCTGTACCAAAATCTCTTAATTTAAATTACTAGCTACCACTAAACTATTGCCATAAAAAGGCTACATTAAAGAAATCTAATAAATTGGCATGGGCATGACATAGAATCACCCCTATCACAAGGCTCGGCGTAACAATTTCGGCCTACGAATGCCAAAATAATGGATTCAAAACATCATCGTAATGAATGATTTTCAAAAGATATTTAGAAGTCAGGTATATATGTGGTTTTATTAATAGTTACAAATTTCACTGCGAAGCATTTACTAGGAGGTCGTCTATGATGCCTCCATTTCGACATTTGTAGTAGAAATTTTTGTGACGGCCATTGTGATAAGGACCAATGCCTGTTGACACCATTGACAAAGTGGGCATATATAGACTGCTAATGGAATGAGTTTATAGAATTTTATAAAGCAAATAATGAACAAGAATATTCAGTATTCGAACCAACGAGAAGTTCATACCTAGTATCTCAAGTAAAGTAAATTTTCGCTCTATCTTTAAGTGTAGCTTTTGTCTTAAAACTACAAACCGCTCGTTTTAGTTTCGTATTCCAAACTGTTACTTTCGAAAACTTAGAATTACATGCTGAAGTTGATAGTACTTCGTGAGAAGTGTGAGTGTATACAGCAGAGGCTAACTCGGTGACCTATTTCGACTAGTTTAATATTAACCAAAGATGATTTCATCTCACGAGAACATGCTGCCTTCAATTTTACACTAAAACAAAACGTACATGCTTGAGGTGAAATGAATGAACATGTTCGAATGTCCTTATATCTCACCACGTCCAACTAAAATAATTATTTTTTCTGAAAAAGCAGAAATATTGAAACCAAAGTACTTAAGGTTTCTCCAAATTGTGTTCCGAAACACAATGGCGCTTATCTTGAGCACACCTTAGCCTGCAGTCTTTTTGCAAAAATAAATGTTTTTATTCACACGGTTCTTGTGCTGCCGATAAGAAGATAAAACTTTTTAATTTTCCCATCATTCTGAAAAGATAAACAACTTCATCTTGTCTGTGTTTTTCCATAGACCCGCTTCCAACACACAAAACTACATATTTGTGAATTACGACGGACATAAAATTTAATAGTACATCAAATACAAAGCAGCAATGGAATGTACTTTTACAGTTATGTCATCAAATTGTTGCTGTAAAATGAAATAGCTTGAGTTAGTAGATCATAAAATGAATTACCACCAAAGAAAAGGAAAGAAAATGAAAGAATAATTTGTGGTAATTGATGACAGATTGGGATTGCTGACATCGGCTTCCTATGAAATGGCCGACGCTAATGGTTGGTTACATAGACTAGTACACGAAACCTGTCTGTTTAGTAGGTTAGGAGGAGGAGAGCACAAGGAAAAAGGACATGCTACAAGCAAACAAAGACTGTATAAATAAAGTGGACTTCGAAGGGGTTGTTTTCACTAATCGGGCTGCCGTTTTGAATTAAGATCAATATAAATTCCAAATGAAATTATAAAACTTTAGATGCTTAGTGCATTTTTGTTAACCGTGCTTTTTGGATATTTTTTTGGCGGTTCCGAACGGTTTTGTTTGAGAAATAACTTTTTTAGCATTTTGGCTGATCTTTTTGCTTCTAAGAATTGAGCCTAAGCATCCTACTAAAGTCTAGGTAATACATAGAGAGTACTCGTACTGCATTTGTTTGACCACCCTCAACTTTTAAATAGTGTCTTATTTACATTTACGGCTATATCCGGTCAAGGGTTATCATTCGAATTCAGCTTGCGGGCAAAATAGCACTACCCTACCCCAGCTGACTCTCTGCTTCTCCTATGTGGCTGACAAACTAATCATTAATCAACCGGAACCACCATGCCGAAGCATAAGTTTGGTTTGGTTTTGATCAAAAAAAATGTATATCATTTCCAAAGAAGCTTTCCACACTCTCCTATGTGACAAACTCAAAAATATTGAAAAAACGTTCACTATTTTAAATTGATTTCAAACCCACTGGCAATAAAATGGCCCGGTCTAATTTAACTTGAAAGGCACTTCATTCCCACAGTTGACGTTTTAGTTTTCAACAACTTTTTTTTTGTTGTCGTAAAATACCATACCAGGGATGGTTAAAAAGCCGATGAAAAGTTTGTTGTATGAATACTGGGTTGAAGCCTTTTTTTGGAATATGTTCAGTTCATTCGACTATTTGTCTTCTACCACAGAGTCGGAAGTACAGAGAATCAACTCGTTCATCCTATCGCCTGAAACACTCTCAAATTTTGTACCAGGTGGAATCAATATAAAAATATAAAATAGCGTGTTATTTGAATTAACGGTTGCATCCGCCTGCAATTGAATTTCAGTATTTTTACTTTTTTGTACTTTCTTTCTTCGTTGTGAAAACCATGAAAATATCGAAAACATGTTAACTATTTTGAATTGATTTCTAACCATATGACAGAAAAATTCCAACAAGGTTTTGCGGCCAAGGGTTAGCTGTCGAATCTAACTTGTATAGCTTGTGCACAAAGTAGCACTACCTGACCTCAGCTTATACTCTGGTTCTGCTCTATTTTTTTTTTATAATTAATTAAAGGGGTTATGACTACTAGACTACTGGCCCATGCTGTAAAAATTATGGGTCATTTGAACCACCAGGTGACCTATCTAGAACGATATAAGAGCATAAAATAATAACATTCAGCACTATGCCGTCACTTGTAAGCTGTTCAACTGAGTGCAGGTGAGAATTCGAAAGTACAGGTAGAGTGAGTACATTTTGGTCACATATTTTTGTACGGCATTCTTACCACCGATAGGTCCATGAAAAATAATAAGAAAACGCACAGTGCCGTACAAAAATGGTGAGCCACAAAGTCGGATTTTTTTTTTATTTTCCGACAATCACCAGGGTAAATTTGGTCATTTGATTTTATAAGGCATCTATGTCATACTATTGCAATACTGCTTCTAATCCATTATTCCGCAACGCCGTACAAAAATCATGCGACAAGGGTAACAAATCGAGGGTTGCCACCCCCTCTCTTTCCGTGGTCCAGGGGGTGATTTGAAAAAGTACGGCTTAGGTGCCAAAACATTATCTAGCACTCAAAAGTACTATTAAAAATAATGCCGTCAAAAAATGATTGTTCATTTGAATGTATATCAATAACTATCTTCATTTCATCGTATCCTTGATTTTTATAGCTGTAAAATCATTTGATCCTGTACGGAAACTTTTTTTTTAACATGATATTGTAAAATACAATTGTTACATAGTATTGCCGTTTAAAAGAAACCGTTCTAAAAAGAATTATAGAGAAATACAAAAACTGAAATTTTGCAAATTATTGTAAAAGTTTAAATATCATTGATTAATGAAATATAGCAGTTTTTTACATTTTATCCCTTGTTTTAAATAGTATTAACATAGATAAATTAGGAAAAAATGATGCCGTACATTTTTATGCAGACCATATCTTTTAGGCTGATGAAAGTGACGCTACAATTTTAAGGGTACTTTATGGCCATCTGATACAGTACGGCATTAACATATTTTTGAAGAAAATAATTGATAATATGATAAAATCACTATGACGTCTAACTGAACTGAAACGGCTTGTATATTATGTCCAAGAATTGAAACTGTCAATCCCAGTATCAACAGTTTTATATACTTTTTGGCTTAATATATACTTCAAACATTATTGATACATACATATAATTGATTTGTTTCATGGTAATGATGTGAATAAATAAAACAATCATTTTTTAGAAAAATTCTATATATTTAATGATAATAATAAAAAAAAAATTACTTTTTTAGAAAAATTCTATATATTTAATGATAATAATAAAAAAAAAATTAATTTTTTAGAAAAATTCGATAAATTTATTCAGTAAATCAGTTGCTGAGTTGTCATCGGAATCAACGTCTTCATCGACGTCCGAATTATCTTCTCTATTATTTTCTGAAACATAAATATGTATTTGTCAAAATCAAAGTCTTACGTACAAATTAAAGATGTAAAGACTTATTTACCTATGACGTCATCATCTTCTTCGCCTGATTCCTCATCCGGTTCCGTTATGTCACAGACTTTTTGGGGGCATTCCTCGCCATGAAACCAATCGAAATCGTAACGACCGTCATTAACAACCCAACCATAGTTTATTGGAAACAAGATCGACGGTACTTGTTTGTAGGCATTACACCAAATCTGTGCTATGTAGGTACTTCTCTTCAGATGTTGCTCCAACTCCCAGAAACAAGGGGGAAACGATGTTGCTTCCAATCTCATAGCTATCTTTTTGAAAGCTTCATTACTACTTTTCGGCGTATAAATCCTTTCAAATATGATACACCTTGCTTCGTTTACAGTTTTGTTGCTTTTACGTTGTATAAAACGCATACATATTCTTGCAGAACATTAAAAGTTTGTTCCATGAGTAGTGGATCTGCAACAAACGTATTATGCCCCACCACGGTTTATTGTAATCAAGTAAATGAAAAGGTAGATTTCAAACACACATCTACATAATTCAAAAAACTGTAAGCACAAATTCTTAAAATATTTTTTTTTTCACTCATTCATTTCTGAAATAAAAGCTCAAATTTTACAGATGTCTGCTAACTTCAGTGTCATGAGTACTTCTCAAAAATATTGTGTATTTTGGAATTATCAGTGACAAAATAACTATATTTTGGTATAAATCGATAGTATACAAACCCATATTTATCATTATGTAGTTTGTAACTAGGAACCTAGAATCACGAAAAGACTATGAAAATTAGTACAAATAAACTATTTAAATGCCGTATAAAAAAAATTTCACCTTACATTTCGTTATATGAATTTTTTTTTTTTGATTTTTTCTTTTTCAGTTTTTTTTCCCCTTTGGACCAACGAAAATGTACGGCATATGAAAAAATATTATCTATGCATAAAATACTTTCAAAATAAATTTATTTCATGTTGTGTCAAATCACCCCCTGTACCACGGAAAGAGAGGGGGTGGCAACCCTAGATTTGTTACCCTTGTCGCATGATTTTTGTACGGCGTTGCGGAATAATGGATTAGAAGCAGTATTGCAATAGTATGACATAGATGCCTTATAAAATCAAATGACCAAATTTACCCTGGTGATTGTCGGAAAATAAAAAAAAAATCCGACTTTGTGGCTCACCATTTTTGTACGGCACTGTGCGTTTTCTTATTATTTTTCATGGACCTATCGGTGGTAAGAATGCCGTACAAAAATATGTGACCAAAATGTACTCACTCTACCTGTACTTTCGAATTCTCACCTGCACTCAGTTGAACAGCTTACAAGTGACGGCATAGTGCTGAATGTTATTATTTTATGCTCTTATATCGTTTTAGATAGGTCACCTGGTGGTTCAAATGACCCATAATTTTTACAGCATGGGCCAGTAGTCTATACCCTTATAACTACCATTAATCAACTTTGCTTACTTACTAATTAGGGAATTACAGTCCCGGGTAAACATGGGCGTCTGTCATCATATTTCGCCAACAATATCCATTTGGGTCTCGCCCTCTTCAGATTTGTACTCTATGTCGGTTGAGGTCTCCTTCGAGTTAATTGCACCACATAAGACGAGGTCTTCCGCTTCCACGATTCCCCTGCAACGTGTTTTCGTAGAGCCGGAGCTTTAATGTTCATCGGCGCTACATGGCCCTAGCCATCAAAGTCTCGCGATGCGTACTTTTCTTGCTATGCCAATGTCGCAGTATAGCTCATACAGTTCTTTGTTGCTTCTTCTCCTCCACACATTGGCCTCACATACTGGACCAATAGATCATTCGTTGTATTTTTCTTACGAAACAGCAAGGGGTTTCCGCATCCGCTCATTCTTCTGTCTTTTATATCAGGACTGAAATAACCACGGTTTATACGTAAAGGGTTTTGTCTTGGTTATTCTAGAGAGGGTTTCGTTCTCAATTGCCTTTTTAACCCAAAATGCAGCGATTGGCAAGAGTTACTCTCCAATTGACCTCCGCACTAATGATGTTTTCCGTGTCTATAGCGGATCCTAGGTAGACGAAGTTCTGTACTACCTCGGAGTTATGTCTGTCGACTGTGAGACTGTGACGTTTTGTGTACTTCTTCAATGCTCTCTATCCTTTTTCGATGAGAACATATACGCCTCTGTTTCAATGCTTGCAAAAGCACATATGACAGCACGCTTGCTTCTTCCTATTACGTGAATATTGTCTGCGTAAGCGGGTAATTGTACAGACTTTTGAATGATTATTCCTCTAGTATTGACGTTTAAGTTTCGTAATTTTTTTTCAAGAATTATGTTTAAGTAATCGCATGACAGCTTATCGCTTTGTCGAAACCATTAACCAACCTAAGCCACCTGAGTTTCTACGCAGAAGCATACAATTGAAATCAGAGTTTTGCTGATATCTTCATCTTAAATTATGCGATTGATTATCTTGTTTAAAATGAAAATTTTCTTATTTTTAAGGTCCAATTTAAAAGTACTTTTTTCAGCTTCGCTGCGAATACAACAGAGCTTAAAAGACATCCATTTTTTTATGTCAAATATTGCTCTTCAGAGATTATTGCTATTAAGATGAGCTTCAGCTCACCAATGGCAGATTTTCCCTCGTATATTACTGCTTTTCATAGATTTTAAGACGATATACTCCAAATACCGATCACTAGGGTAAAGCTCATAAGTGGAAGAGTTGTTATATCCTCGGTATCTCAATGCTCGAAGCTCCGTGAAGGAAGAAGATAAAAAGGAAGATATTTTCTTATATAAGCAGCATTTATAGTGCAAAAGGTTTGAGTTCCATCAGAAATTACAAAAAGAAATTGTTTTTTCACGGGCATCGTATTTTGCTAGGAATTACAAATTCTTCCGGAAGCGTTCATTGCCATGAAAAGTGCGTCTTATTTTAGTCGTTCTCCTTGCCATAAAATGGTAGGACCTTGAAAAGCGTTAGAATCAAGGTTTTCAAAGCTTTATTGCGCCACTCTTTTTATTTTTTATTTAACTAACACTTATATTAGGTAATGACAAAATTTCGACGAAGACACCTATGTATTTCATGCGAGTCTCTGTTCTCTGAGCGTTATAAGACCTTATTGTTTATTACTATTACCTGAATAAAATGAAACGTGTGAAACAAGTTTAGGCAATTTTTAGAAAGAAAACACCTTTCCTCTGCGTGAAGACAATTACAATCAAAACAAACTAATTCTTCCTCTGACATCATCAAAAATTGTAAAGTCATAGTCAAAGTCAACAACTTTTATTTACTCCGTCTGTCACAATTGGCAATCCCAATTGACTCCATGCTGTCATGTTGTCATTTGTTTTTCCAGTGGCTATTGTTTACGATTCCACTATTTATTTTTGGTCCAGTCAAAAAACACAGTGTATGTACTTTAATTAAAGTCAGCCGCTCTCACCGAAAAAAAACACACATCTACCCATTACACGTCGCCCATCCAAAAGACTTTGAATACAAAACCGTTCATTTATAAACCGAATCGTAATCCAGTATGTAAATCCACCATTGACAATATTTAATTGATGACACACAATGATGGTACATTGTAAATACTGACAGCCACATCCCGAATTCGCATTTCGACCGCGTGTAAGTTACTCCATCGATTTAAATATTCATTGAATCAGCCATCATTAATTACACAGACACCAGAAAATTGTTGTATGCAAATGTCGTGTCATTACAGCAAACCACGCGCCGTTTGCAACTCACGCCAACTCGAAAACGTGTGTCTATCAATTCACGTATCGCAACCACGCAATCTAATCGACAAAAATTCTCTTCTCCCTCCATTCCATTACCCGCTCTGTTATGTGACAAGACTGAGATATTCTTTCGTCCTTAATAACGTTCGTCCAGAGAATATCTTCTAATCAATTCTTTGACTATTCGACTAAATTATATGGTCGATTTGTTAAAGTCCCCATTGACCAGCAACAGCTGTTGGTGTTTCCGTTGATCTTAATCATTCAGACAGACTTCGAAAGAAGTTTCACCAGTGAAATGTGCCTCGATGGTCGATGGCAGCAACACAGCAAACACACAGTCGAATGTCCGTCGTATAATATAATTGGATTAAATAATTAATAAAGATTTCCGATTCCTCTAGAGTGTCCTTGTCCACGAAGTAGGAAATAAATAAAGTAAACAAGAAATTGTTTGGGCAAGTTGATTCGATTGAGCGAACGCCTCAACCAGGACGCATGGACAGAATGAGTAATTCTAGAGCAAATCATAAGGCCACGAGTTTTATTTTTATTTTTTTATTTGTATCCATCAACTGTATCAATTGAAGGAAAACAAACTTTGCGTTTGTAGTAGGGTAGGGGGAGCTTCTCAACTTACCTTTGCACGAAGTCAGAACTCTGTTTGACAACTTTAAGACGTTGAAATCGATTTGTGACTTACACTCAACTATATTCGTTTTCTATTTTATACCTGACACTTAAATGCTATCTGATCCGTGTCGGAATTGGTATAACGTGATTTCGCGATAAAGTCATCCCAACAGACAACATCGGTTAGGGTGTGAGAGGAAATTGATACCTTCTTTGCAAAACTTTTACTGTCTAAGTAAGGTTTTTGGTATGAGTGACAGCTGGTTGGCAGGTGACATTTAAATGAGAGTGTCATGTCATTCAGATATTTTCTGGACGATAACCGTCATGATACGAGTACATATTTACGTGACTTTAAGGTTTAATGTGTCCTATAAGCTTAGTGTTACTTTTGTCTATAGATATTCTTCCTCTCACCGACAGATGCTAGTTCATATTTAAATGCCAGTGACAACATTCGGAGAAACCTCGATGAGGAAGGAGTAGGTAATGAGTAATGACTAATGAGATAAACCAAGAAAAACCACCTCTATTAGAATAAAAAATCAAGTGTCGTTCAGTTTTCGAAAGTCGATATCAATAAATAAAAGTTATGTTCATTGCTTAAGTCGCCCCGACCGGCGTTACCACCATAATGTTACCACTAAACAGATTTTGTGCCAGTAATTTGAATACAGAAGCCAACAAAGGACCTTCATTGCTGGTGTTCACATTTTTCGTTATTGAAACAATGACAAACATAATGGCGCAGCAGCTGAAGGTTAGTGTCGAATCACAACTTTTCCAACAGTTTAAAAGGGCGCCAATTGAATCGTTAGTATTGAAAGTCATCAATTTGCCTTGGTTTTCGAATGGCACCACAATGTTGAGGACTCACTTCATGGTAGTTAAAACTTTGACAGCTTTGTTGTTCACTGAGAAAAATTAAACGCAAAGGGAAAATAACTTTATGGTATTGAGATTTTAAACTTTAACGATTAACCTTTTGCTCAAATCCTTCGTCCATACCTTTCCTGTTTTGTTTTTTTATGTAGATCTCTAGGCCATCGTCAGTCGAAGGTTGCTTTCTTCTGCAACTGAATACCGCGCCAATGTAATTATTGGAATCTGTTTTGTGGAGCTATCTCTTGAACATTAAAGGAAGTTATGCGGGATTGGGGTTTTAGCCAGGACTGCTATTTGGAGGAAACGCGTTTCTCTAAATTTCGTAAGAATTGTCACACCCTTGAAAAAATGTTAGAGATGAGTTTATCAAAATATGACAAGTTTCTTCTTTTACATATATTTGTATGAAGACATCACAGTTTAAAAGTTGTAGTGTATCTGTCTTTAGGGTGGTGAAACAGAGTGAGAAGGGCCGGGGCTTATCGCATTTCTCTCAAATATCTTGTGTGGAAGTAGAAATATATTTTTTCCTTCATGTTTCCAGGACTCCAACCTCGAACCTCCAACGCAACAGACAGAAACCCTATCCATTACGCCAAGGCACCCAAAAAGGAGTTGTTCTTACTACAAATTGCAATTTGGATAGAAATTGTGTTCTAGTTCTAGTTTACAAAAAAGTTAAAAAGCGAGTACAATTTTTAATTGTGAGTTTTGTCTAGAAAAAATAGAATGTGTTGGAAAAGGTGGGAATATTTCCTTTCAAGAAGAATTTTTATAAAATGTGAATGCTTTGACCGTTCTTAAGATATAACTAGTGAATAGTTTTTTTTTTCATATGATTGCTGAAGCAGTACACACTCCACAAGCTGAGACGCTATTGTATTGAAATTTTTGCCTCCTTTTCACTTTCGATTGGGGTTAAATCTTTAGTGGCACTTGATTCACTAGCTAAAATAAGACCTTAATACTTTGTTGCAGTTCAACTGTTCAAAAGTTTCGGCTGGTTTTTTCACTACAGCATGGTATCCCAAAAGCGTTAAAAAAGGCAGTTAATATTACAACTATTTTTATGAAAATCAGTTGATAAAATAAAAGCCTATCATCAAGTTGAATGCAATGATTATTTCCCATCTGCAAGAGGTGCAAAGATGATTAAAGAACACCTGCCCATGCACTTGGAGATTATCATCCAGTTTTGGGTGAATATAGGCTTTATCATACGCATGTCAGAAAAGGTGAACAATTTTCTGAGTCCAAAGTATTTTGCGGCACCTTAAGTAGCTTCAAGTCGGAGTCATTCTAGCCGATTGATGATTTTTGTTGATATTGATTGTGGAGGCAGAGTTCATTGACAAGAGTCAAATTTTAACATAAAAAGAGGAGAGCTGAGTATATAATGGAGCCTTGGGGTACACCAGCGCGTATATTTTGAGTTTATCTGGCAGACGACAAATTGTATGCATATTGTTGGACATAAAAAAAGATTTGAAAATAAAACATCTGCTGCAGAGTGGGCCATCTAGCGATTTCTTTTTAAATCATTTGTTATTTTGAAACTGACAGCTATTTTCCGCTTGAAATTTTGACAGAAAGTCAGCGTCATAACTCTGCGGAACCAAACATGTCCCTTTACGATTCGACAACGTTGCGAATTATTGAAATCTTATCTCTAACCTGAACTCTGTGTAGCACAAGTTCTGGGGTTTTTTGAAAAGAAGTTTTAATCGAATTTAAACAACCTCAGCAAATGGCTGCCTCTGATCTGCAATTTGATTCTTTCGAACTTTATTTTTTGAGAAGTGGTGAAGGACCGATTTTATGGTAACAATCTGACAATGATTCAAATACTTGAGGTCAATATTAACCATTTGTGAGCTACAACCCCAAACCATCAACGAGATCCTGGAAAATTTGAATAGCAATGAATGTTCTACTGCGAAACCAACCGAGGCAGACAAATTTACTTTTGTTCATTTTTTTGCATTTTAAGAAAAAGCTTTTATTTGGCCACAATTTATTGTCAGCGTAATTCTCAAAAGCATTTCCGTCAGCAATGTCCAACTACCTCTTAACCCCAATATCGGTGTCATAACTGAACTCTGCCCTCTAAGTACAAACACCACAAAGCTTGGCATTTTCTTTAACAACTTTTGCCGAAGCTACAAAGACCAGAAGGATAAGGAGACTATATTCCTTCTTATTTATTCAAGACTTTGCGTTCTCCTAAAGACAAGCCTCATCAAACACAAATCTTTTCCGACGATCCGTGGGATCTGGCAAAGGCAGACAATCACTGCCTCCGTCGCTTAATCAAACCGTCCAAATGGTTTAAAGCTAGCAAGGTACTCCCTCGTATTCTGATTCCGTATCTACGTTTGACCAGGTATTGATCTAAACAAATAAGAACATACAAACACAGTTTCGGAAACGCAAACCCTCTTACCTCATAAGAAAACTGAATGCGCTACTTGTTCACCAAATCTCACTTATCAACTTACTACTCGTATGATGACGGCAACTCGAGGCGACATTGCGTCGTTCCGAAAAATATTTTTGTACATTTTTTGGCAACTGATCGAATTTTTAAAGCATTTGTCCTGTTTTTGATAATTTAAAGTTTTTTTAACATATCTTTAACTCAGTTTTCTACAAAGAACTACTTTTATCAGATGAAATAAAATCAAAACAGCAGTTAAAAAACTTCAAAAGTATGGGACATCCTACTGACAATTAATTTTAACATTTTCTAAAGTTTCCAATGGAGATTGTTTTTTTTTTTCAATAGACGCGAAAAATCTTTAAATGTTTGTTTTATATATTTGATTTATATGATTTTATGATTCTAATTATATAAACCGTTTCCTACTCCAATGGGCGTAATTTGCCTAAATATTTTTTGCACGTCTCCTAATAAGCTAGAGAAAAACTTCTTCTTTTTCCTATACTACAAGCATGCAATTTCTAAGGGATCACAGCTCTTCCGCTTCACACTAGTTATCCGCAGGTGCACTATGCCACCTTAACCTCAGAATGCATCGGCAAACTTTTCGGTTCTGAATTGACCATGCTTGACGCCAGCGAAATGCAGATGACGCTGCAGACTAATTCCAGGAGCGTTTTGGTTTGCCTTTCTTTTTGTTTCTTTCGCGATTGTGTCTGAACGATGTATGGCATACCCAGTTTGACAGAGTTCTCTGAATTTCTCTTTTGGATATCACAATACCAACTCGTTCTCGGTCGTTTTTTTGAAGATGGTATTTTTGAAGTGAATGGTATTTAAAGAAACACTACTTTAAATCAATTGAACTGCACGGAATGCATTATTGAACCATTTCAATTTTATAATCTTCAAGGAGTAAGAGTAAAGAGAAATTACTCGCTTTAAGGTTGAGAAAAAATCTCCATACTTCGAAGTCAAAAACACTCTGTAATCGAGTTCCAACAGATATTAATGGGTAGCATTTGTTTTTCTCGCAGATAGCGTAAACATAATATTTGAAAATAGTTAATTGTTTCTTAAATGAGCTCAGTTATTTCAACCGTTATTAATTTACCCTCCGTTTAATAAAGACAATATTTGAAGAACAAATATTAGTTCAGCTTCATGTTTGAGTGAACGAAGATATTTCGAATGGGGGGTGCAGCCACAAGTGGCAACACCGCACTCGGATCTCAAGGATCCATTGTGCTCCCCGGGAAATCAGAGGATGAGGAAATGGGAGGATTGGAAAGGTAAATGGTTATTGTGGTAAGGAACTCCCTCTGAACCATTTGGAGCCCTGAGTAAATTTCAGGACGTTGCTCAGTGGGAGATTTGAGATGTCGCCCAGTTCGTCGAAAAAGTATTCTCCGAGGGTTTTTTTTCCGAGTGTGGGCCAAGTTAGGACACTCACAGAGGAAGTGGAATGATCCCTCCTCTGCCTCCTCATCTTGGCATCCTCTACATAAGTCGGATGTGCTAATGCCCATTCTCATCATGTGGGTACCCAACGAGTTGTGTCCCGTGAGAATGCCAATCAACAGAGAGAGCCGAGGTCTGCTTAGCTGGAGTAGAAATTCTGTTTTTTTCTTGGAAATATCTGGCCAAAGGTTTCTAGAGACTCGGCATGTTTCTAAAGATGACCACCTGTCATTGGCGGTTTTTAGAAAATTGTGTTTGATTCTGTTTTTTTCTTGCTCAAGTGGCCTTAGAACTGAGGTGTTCGTTTCGCTGGATTCGAGTGCTGACCCGATTTTAGCCAGCTTATCCGCCATTTCATTACCAATTATGTCACGATGTCCTGGAACCCAGGTTAAACTAACTGTGTTTGTTTCGCTGAGCAGTCTTAGGTTACTGCGACAGCTGTCTACTAGTCTGGATTTTGTGATAATGGATGAGATAGCTTTAATGGCCGCTTGACTGTCTATAAAGAAGTCAATATTTTTGTTGATCAGGTTTTGCGTAGCTAAGTGCTTCGCGGCTTCGCACACTGCAAGTACTTCTGCCTGAAAGACACTGCAGAAGTCGGGCAGCTTTATTGATCTATTCATGGTGGGGTAGTCTGAGAAGATACCTGACCCTACCCCAAGAGCAAGAACTATCTATGACAGGAGCATGCACAGTAATTTGCTGATAGTTTGAGCTCTTGCTGGAACAAACATATTGGTGCCTTTATGTTTTATTGAGCTTCGTTTCTCGATTAAAGGTTTTTCTATACCAAAGTAGTTTTGTATTTGCCACGGGCAGCACAGGGGCTGACGCGGCGGTAGAAATTTTGTCAAAGTATAGAAACTCGGTGTCGTTCTCGTTGGGTCAAATTGGAAACTCTCATGTAAACATAACTTCGAGGTTGATTTTTTCGCTTTGACCTTAAAATTTCATTTTGAATAAATAAACAAAAGATAGAATGCCACAAGTCCCGTGCAAATACTTTTCTTTTAGCCATTCTTTGGAGAGGAATGGCTGCAATCTACAATTTTTTTTGCCGATTGCCCAACAGCTAAGTGATGAAGCGCTTTTCGTGACAATGCAATTCCTCTTAAACGATTTGCAAATTCTTCGCAAAAATCGATACCCGATGGACAACAAATGAAAGCGACTCGAACATCGATTGTCTCAGGCAGATATTTCTCCCCGACACCTTTTTTATACAAAACTATGTAGGTATTTTCGTTTTGAAAACTTGTAGTCACTAGAATGGGCCATGAAGAGCGAACGAACCTCAATGCCACTTCCTTAAGAACTCCTTTGCTCAAGGAAGAGAATCTGCTGCTGTACTTAAAGCTCATATATCTTTGGCTTAGGACTTTCTTAACTTTTAAAATGAATTTAGTTGTGTAAGTTGTCTCGTAGTTATCAAGTCAACTTTAATCTCTACGAAACAAAAAAGATAAAGAAAAACAATATTTTGATTGAATGTAGATTTGCATGAATAGAAGCAGTCTTAGAAAATAAATTGCCTGATTTAAGACCAACAATCCTTTTGTTGCTATTGCATGTAAATAGAATCGAGAAATAACTCGTAGGGACACGTCTTAGAAAAAAACCCTCAAGGGTTCTGTTTGTTCTCCTTTAGACTTAAACTAGACGACATCGTGAACCTTGCGACCGACCTGAGCCTTGCCATGCATGTTGAAGTCAAGCCTTTTCCTTCAACTTTTACCACTATTCCATTTGCATCCCTTCTAGACAAATAATATTTCACACCCATAAAATGTATGTAAATTAAAACCTCCCACCAAACGTGCCCTTCGAAACTGTTCTGATTTATAGATTTTAATTAAATTATTGTAAATTCAGCATGTATAGTGCTCAATTAGTCTATGAGAACTTTCCTGAAATCTTAATTTCCATCCCGCACCTACATCTCTACGACCGACCCTTTAAGGCTGCCTCTTAAAACACTCATTACAAATACAAAATTCCAAACCAAACTACATTACAACACATTAAGCAATAAAAAGGAGAGAAATTTTCTTCTCTCTTTCTTTAGACAAACTTCACCATAGCGTTCCTTGGACTAATGGACGCTAGCGCCATCTACAAAGTTAATTAAGAAAACAATTCACCAGCATCAGTGCCATTACGAATACTCAACCAAAAATACAGAAAATGAGATTGCAAATTCGACGAAAGTGCTAACAATTAAGGATTCTCTCTCCCTTTCGCTCGTTCTATCTTTTTATCTCTAATCACCCCCCCCCTGTTTCACCATTCCAATGAATTGCGAAGCCAACGAGTTGCTTCCACTTCCGCTCAGTGGATATAACAATAAAATCACTGCAGCTCTTTTTATGGCGGCCAATTCAAAGAGCGGGAAGTTTTCTTGTCGGCCAAATGAAACTTTTAACAAATAGGAAAGAAAAAAGGAACTGAAGTGCAACTAACAATCCAGAAATGCTTGTTTTTTTTGTGATTATTTTTTATTCTTTGTTTTTTTGGGCGCTATTGCAATTTAAAAATAAGTTTTAATTTTACTCTTTTTTGTGTGCCTTTTTGTGTTCCGTTTGCCACTGCCGATGCACACATTCACAGCTGAAAAAAGAAACAAAATAAATGGAACTTGCAGCAAAGCGTTCGTCTTGCAAAAGTACAATTAATTTTAAAGGATTGTTAAATAATAAAGGCAGCGTAGAAAATGCAACAGCAGAAAAGGCTTAAAAAATGTGTTCTATTTTTTTGTTCCGTTTGGATTGGTTTTACTCGTGTCTATTTTGGTTGTTTTTGAGTCCTTAAAAAGGACCTTATAATCGTTAATTTGATAAGAAACAAGAATTACATATTTTGTCTAGTAATTGTGTTTTTTCTTTTTTTTTCTCGACAATAATCAACTCTAACAATGAAATCTTACTAAATGTGTTCATTTTTTGTTTGTTTCTTCTTCTTCTGTGTTTATTTTTCCCCAAATGGAAATACCCTAGGGCGCTGCAAAGTTGACAAAGGAGGACATTGAAAAAGTTTTCTCGCTGTACGACAGGGTAAGTAGAAAAGTAACTTGTTGTTGGCAATTGTTTTTTCCTTAAATTTACTTTGTTTGAAATGCAATTATGCTGTGAACTTTTGTACTTTTGTGTACCTACATATTTGCCGGAGGATAAATCAGCATGTTTTTTTTAAATCCGCGGACGAGGATATCATTACTGTGAAATATTTTTAACAGTGTCTGCTTTAATTAGTTTTTACAATGGTCAAAAGAAAAATAATTTAATATGCTTACGTTCTAAGCGAACTCTTGACAGAGAGTTTCTTTTATCTGAAAAGCTTTGAGAATAAAAAAGGAACAAGAACTTTTTTGTCGTTTATTGCTTCTGAGGCGATATACCTCCCTCTGCAGTATTCTCCTCTTCTTAAATCAACGAAAGAAAGTTTTAAACAAAATATGTTTCTACAGGTTCCTCTTCTTCAATGCAAACTTACTTCGCTTCTCCGATCAATGTTAGAAGTCAAGGAGTGAGATAAATCATATCAATTTCTTTCGCTCTTTCTTTAGGTTATTTCTGGGTCACAAATGTTTCTTTAGTCAGTATTTTTTTTAGTCTGTGAGGGAACTTTGTTATACCTTCTTTTAACACATTGGAATTGTCTCTACCCCTGTCGACTGGTGTGATTTAGATAAAATTTATTTGACGACTAAGAAAAGCTTTTTCAATTTTAGTGAAACTCCATTGCGCTATAAAATCTGCCTAACTTATAACAAACAGCAAGGAGTCTATCAGTCTAAGGAAATGGCCACGTAATGAGCGGCAAAGCGGACGAATTATAATAAAATCGAAAGCAAAGCGACAGTGCTAAGCCTTAAATTTTTTCTACTTTTACCAATTTGTCGCTCAGTGGTGGCTGTGACCTACGACGGGATTCATTTTGTTATTCATTTTCCGGGTACCAAATTAATGTCGGCTCTATAAAAAAATTACGGGTTTTTAAAAACTCTGAGAACCTCGTGCATGTGTCACTGTTGTTTGAACGTTGTAACGCGTTTCTTGGTCAGTAAATCTTCTTAGGATGACTGTCTTTGAGATTTTGAGAGTTTCCTCAAGCTCCGTGACTGCTTTTAGACTTTTCCATTTCTTATTCAAATGCTCCCAAAGGTGTTTAACTAAGATAATTTATGTCCAAATTTGCGGGTAAGTTGTAGTCTGGAGACCAATTTTCTAAAAAGTGGATCCAATCTACCCATCGCTTGCAGAAGTCCAGACTCTGAACCCAATTTTCGACTGTTTTCAAGCATAAATCGGACGATACTGCTGCAATTTCACGTTCGATATTCGTACGAAGTTCATCAATTGTCGCTGGCTTATTGGCATAGACCATTGACTCGACGTAGTAGTACAGGAAATAGTTTAACGGCGTCGAATGGCACGACAAGGCGGCCAAGCGACTGGACCATTTCGTGAGATAACACGTTCTCCAAACTTGGTTTCCAATAAATTGACAATAAAATTGGCAAATAAATTGGCGCCCGCCGTCCTGTTGGAACCACATGTCCTAAAAGTCCATATCATCCAATTGGGCCCAAAAATATATTCGGTTATCATTGAACGGTAGCGATCCTCATTCACAGCAACGTCCCGGCATTGATCATCACGGAAGAAGTACGGCCCAATGACGCCGCCGGCCCATAAACCACACCAAACCGTATTTTTTCGGGATACAATGATGACTAATGGAGACCGTGTGGATTGCTGCCTGACCAATACCGCATATTTTGTTTATTGACGAATTCATTCAGCCAGAAATGAACCTCATCATAAATTGGACGTAGCGCTCTTAGGGTTGAGGCCCCTGACTCCGAATTTCGATAGTAAATTTTAATAAGTTCGACTAGTTGTTGGCTCGTATATCTTTCCATCATAAAATGACAAATTTTACTGAAGAGAAATGTCAAAAGAACGGCAAGAAATATGGCGTCGTTTGCTGTCCCTGTCGCTCTACTTTTGTAGTGTCCCTGTTGAAAAACCCTTTATTATGACATTTGATGATAGAGTTTGGGTTTCTTCTTCGGTGGACTGGAAATCGGCTTTCCAACCGTGCAATGTTTTAAGTTTGATACGCACTACATAAACGCTGGTGTGCCACAAAGTTCCGTACTGCCAACAAAACTCTTTCTCGTTTTTCATCTGACTTCCTTCCTCGTATTCTTTTCCAATTTTATATCCATTCTTTTTTGGCACACAGAACTGATACTGTCGCAGATTTTTGCTTAGGTTAGGTTAGGTTTAAATGGTTATCAGGAAACCAGCAGACACACTAAGACCAATAATATGTCCATTGTGATACCGCCCATAATCCGTGATGGAGAACCTTAATTAACTAAATCATTCGGAGTTTTCAATAAAGCGATAGAGGAGGAGGGTATCTGCATCCTTCAGATCGCTTGAATTATCGAAGAAAAAATCTCCAAGATTTCATGTTTTCGATCGAATGAGAGTAAACGTACCTCTATTGCAACTATTTATGAGATTTGTTTGTATCTCTCCTAGTTTCCGAAATGATCGCACTGTGTCTTATAAAACTATAAGAATATTTGAAAACTCTTAAGAGCTCGCAAAAAGTGTTACTTATCCTGATAAAATTGGGAATGATTCAACGCACATGTAGATGAGCAACAAATAAACATGAACTTTTATTTGAAGACATTGCATAAGGGGTGCTTAATTAAAATAATGTTTATCTTGTTTAACAGAGCTTTTTTCAAAGACTATCGAACTATGCTATGTTGATTACCGTGCAAAATTTGAATGCGCTGGATTTTCAATGAAACACACCAAATTGTTGAAAAGTCCTGTGATATTCTGGAATTCAAAAGACTGTGTTGAAAATTTTTTCTATTTTTTTCAATGACTTAAGGTACATAATCCAATTTTTTAATTTTGATTTTAATGGACAATGATCACCAACTCTCACCGCTGACAAACAACCCGAAACCAATTCTGCATTGGGATTACTTCAAGTACCTCTTAAAGGATACTTTCTTAGATGAGTGGTTTTCAGTAACAAAACATTTTTTGGAGTTGTTCCTTTTGACAGCTGTTAATTGACTTGTACCCAGTTTGGTTTGCCATTTTATCGTTGAAGAATTGAAGCCGCACGACTAATGGACAGTGCGTATGTTTTATAAATTGCCTGGAAGGAAATCACTGTTGACGCTGATTTTTACATAATTTTAAACCTGGGGTTACGTCAAACGATTTCACACCGCTGGACTAACTTTTGAAGATTTATGTGAAGTCGCTTGTCTATGCAGATAAGCTCGAAACAATTAACGGCTGGGAAGAGAATATTCAACGTGTTGCGGCTGACAGTTGGGCCTCTAAATAAATGAATAGGGGGGCTCAACAGAGCAAGGAGCCTCATGCCCTACCGCTTTTCTCACAACCATTGCCTTTGTGAGGAAATGGAGTGGATCCTACAATTTTCTGCCGATTCCGAACGGTTGATCGAGAAAGCACTTTTCTGGCAGTGAACTTACTATCGAAATACTTGCCTCCTCGCAAAAGGCGTTACCCGTCGAAAATAATTGTTGCCTCTGTTGGGACTCGAACCAAGAACCTCTGGGGCAACAGCAGATATTCTAACCATCATACCACGGGCACCACATCTCTCACTCCTTTGCAAAATTGCAAATTATTTTGGGCTATCTTTTATACCTTTTATTATACTGTCTGCACCACGGGCGCACTCGTGGTACAGACGGACGCTTGGGTTTGAGTCCCGCTCTGGGCGTCTACTTTGCGTTCACCCTCCCAGTTTCTTATGGACGCCGCCCGCCGCGCCGGTCGCCCTTGAGGTTATATGTCAAATTACAACCACCTTATTTACATTTACTGCACCCATATAAAGAGAAGGTTGGTTACCCTAGTAGTATAGTGCACCGGCAATTACAATTACAACTGCTTTCTCCAGAAAACTCGTCTTTATTTATTGATGATTAAGGTTTCTGACTTTTTCGGTCTCATTTTTGATGAATTTTTGTTTCAACCAGCAAACAATCAGTGTAAGCCCTAGTTCCAGCTTCCAGCACTTCATGGGCTAACATTTGTCGTTTCCGATTTTCTACACAGTTTTTAAGAACCTTATTGTTAAGTATGTGCCATAAACTCGTTGCGTTGTAAACTAGAAAAGAGTTTTTCTTTTTCTTCAGCTTATTTTTACCTTCTATCTTAGCTGTTCACATATAGTTATTGCTGACATATAACGAGTGCTGAGGAAAGTATTTGTTAGTCGTAAGCTGAGCTGTTTTTTTTCTATCTTTTTTCCATACAAGAAAACGCAATTGGGATTTCAATGTTTTTTTATTTTTGTTAATGTGAAACCACTCACACCCAGGGAAAATCACATCTGCTTCTAATTGGGTCTTGAAGCAAAAAGTCTAAACAAAAAAGAAGTTCAAAGCCATAAAAAATTTATATTGCATTTGCACAAGTTGTCCCGAATCATGAATTTTATAAAGTTGAAATCTTACAATATGCTAAGATCAATCCCTTAGCTGAAATAAAGAAGAACAAAAAGTATAGCAAATGCAAATTAAACAACGAGCAATGTTTGCTCTGCAAACATTTTCCATTAACAAAATTCCATGCATACTTAATAAACATTCAATCCGATTGACATCTACGTCTTCATATCCTTTGTGTCAAGCACAAAGCACATTATACGACAAAAGAACGCCAATCCCTATGAAACTCTTATTGTATGTAGACTCTTGTTTCTTAAGAATAATGAAACAAAAATCCATCCGAAATCTGTTTTAAAAATAAAGCAAATGATAAATGTGTACTTTCAAAGGCAGTTTTGATGTTTCTTTTTCTACTAAAAAGAACCATGAATGTAAATTTAGACGAGGGAACATTTTATTATCCTTCTAAATCAAAACGAAACTTAATTGCATTTTTCCCTTTTTTTCATCTTCTTCTTCTTCGATTAGGACAACAATGGCACCATTGAAAACGAAGAGCTCCGAGGGTTCCTGAAGGACCTGCTTGAATTGGTTAAAAAGGTAAAATACGATTATCCCCTGTTCAATTTTACATGAACAACTACTTACCTTTTTCAAACACAAATAATTTTCAGGACGACTACGATGCCCAGGATTTAAGTCAATTCGAAGAGACAATCCTGCGAGGTGTTGGCTATGACAAAGACGGTAAAATCTCCCGCAAAGAACTGACAATGATCCTTCTCACATTGGCTAAAATGCCACCAGATGATGATCAATAAATCACTCGCTGAACAAACAAGAAAAAAAACATCATTTACATAGGACACGTTCTACGCGTTCTTTGTGTATCTACTTATCCCCCCATTTTGAATTTGTATCTGATGAGAGATAATTTTATAAAATAAAAACAAATATTTAACAAATACTAAAGAATGAAGATGAACCCTATTACAAGAAAAATCAATTTTAAATTAGAAAATAAAATTAAAACAAAATTTAATAAAAATAGAAGAAAATTTTCTAAAATTAGCACAAACACAAAAATAAAATTACAATAAATCTCTTAAATCACTTGGAATACATACATAAATATCTTTGAAATTTAAAACTTACTAAATCTGAACTCTATAAAATTCTATATATCGAAAGAGAAAACTTTAAATCTCCTATCTTAGCATAGTTAATAAATCTACATAAATGCTAAATATAAACTAAATCTATTCAATTTGAATTTTTATTTTGTAGCAAAAACAAATATTCACTATATATATTTATATATTTACTTAATAAATTGTTGATTTTCTAGTATTTTAAAACTTCCATTTAAATTTATCAATGTTTTTTGTGTATTCAATTCTAGGTTTGTGTTTAAGAGTAAAACAAAATCGAATTAAAAACAAAAAACCTAACACAGTCGTTAACATCGATACCTTTTTGAAAGAAAATGTTTATAAGTTGTAAACTTACGAGGAATATGAAAAACAATAAACAAAAAGTTTGTACTTAAACGAGAGGTTATTTAAAAAAAAAAAAAAAAAATATTTATACGTACATACAAATATGAGTATTTATTTATTTATTTTTTTGGTAAATGTTTTTGATGTAAGATTTTATTCAATAAAATATAAATGTAAAAAATAAAAATAAAAGAAATTTAGCGTTTTATAAAATAAAAAAAATTAGCAATTGCAACAAAAATTCTGTAGGTTGAGGTTGTTGTGGGATTAAAGTTATCACTTGGTGAGGTTTTGAAACGTATTTTGATGAATGCGTTTCGAAATATCGTTTTCTAGTTTTTGCTGATTTTGGGATTTTGTGAAGAAGCTTCATTTATTCTTGAGCTGACATAGAAATGTGGCTAAGAAGAGTTGTTTGTGTGAAGAACTTTGATAATTCGAGTAAAAGTTCAATGTTGATGACTTTGTGAAAACAATTTGATAAGTTTCATAGTTTACATAGATTTTCTCCATTCTTGTCTTATTCTTCATGATTATCACGATCTCGAAGGAATTACAGCTCTGCCACTTACTTAACTTTGATGACAGTGGTCTACGAAGTCTAAAACGTTGGAGAAACAAAAGATCTTTGGTACTCAGTAAGCTTTTTGGTGCCCATAGCTCGGGTTGCGGGGAAGTGGATATGAATTTTGTTTACAGAAAGAAAGACGGAAAGGAAAAATTATTAGCAAGGCAGTCTGACCTTGCAGTTCGAAGAGTGGTGTTCCTAGTTCTTCAGGCAACAGTCACTTCTCAATTCAAGCTTTCGATGGTCTCTGAATTATGAATCTTTAGAATAATGTACCTACTGCATCTTCTGGTTGTCAACTCTAGAGATTCCTCTTTGCACGGTCATGGAAACGTTTAAAGACCGTCAAATCATAAAATATCTAGAACCAAAGAACAATGACCAAAAATACGGCTATAATAGCATAAGGTCCAGTAGTGATTCGATGGTTTACCTCAACGAAAAGAGGAACCAATCTTAACACAGTTCTAGAGAAAGTAAGATTATTAGGTTTAAGACTTCTAAGGAATTTGAAAGAGTTTGACATCAGACTCGAAAATGAGTGCTTTTGGTATCTATGAGTCTTTTCTTAGGTGGATTAGAAGATACTGTGCCCAACTTATGAAAATCTATGATAAACATCAGGCACAACTGTTTTAAAAACAACAATATCAAAATATCAGCATATAAAAGTGCATCAACCTTATGAAGGTAGCTGGAAACTTGTAATTTACACAGAATACTCTTTCCAATCCTAAAATACCGTGCGGTTTAAAACGTTTTGTATTTAATTCGATGCGAAACTGAATGGTCTGGTATCTGACTTTATCAATAGACACCTAAGCTGCATGTATACCTCACAACAGTGCTGTATATCACTTTTCCAATAAACAAACTTGGCCTTAAGACACAGTCCTGTGGCACTCCTAACGAAATTTCTTTAGTTTTCAAGAATTGGTGGTCTTATTGACTTCCTAGTAGTCGATTCAAAATACAGGACTATAAACTTCGTAATGCTCTGTAGGTGGACTCCTTCCCAGTTTGTATGCAATGGTCAATTGTGAGCAACACTTAGGAAAAGACTTTGTTATCTTCGGAGACTTTCCAACTACACCCGGGATACGGTTTGCTATGTGTTTTGTTTCATTTCTAAAACTGCTCCCATCGCCTAGCTTTTTAGACAATTATCGTCCTGTTGTCGTCGAGAACATCGTCAAAAAGTTACTTCATTTAACCTGACCTTCAGTGATAGAACGATACCTTCATTACTATCGTCTCATAGGCTTTGCTATCGTTTTTGGGGTGTTGACCACGTTTCATCAATATCGGATTTCAGACGATGGTTCTTTCAAGACCTACGCGATAGGGGCCTTGGGATAAAAGTTTGAGACGACAGTCGTATAGTAACTTGGTTGGCCTTTTTAGAAGAAATATTGCAGTTTCAGTGACAACTGACCGGATCCAGCAGTTTCTACTCTCATAATATAAACAAGATTATTTTTTCTTCGATTTGACTCATCATGAAAATTTAGATAAGTTGCATTGGACTAAAAAGGACTCAATAAAGATGTTTTTCAAGAACTAGGTATAGCTTAAGATGCCGTGAGTGTCATGTTATACTTCCAACAGTGGAGCTTGGCTAACATTGCTGGGAAAACATAGGTCTTCAGCCTTCTCGCTCCCATTTTCTTGACTACCTCTATAAAAACTCTTATAGCTGACTTATTGGTGAGTAACATTAAGTCAGTCATCTTCATTCAGTCCTTGTGTTCTCATAAGTAATTGAAGACAAGTGACTTCTTATGAAATGTTTGCCAATTGACTTCGATAAAAGCCTTAAACGAAAAATCCACAGCAGTTACAAGTGTAAGGATTTGTAAACTTCTCTCCGAAACTGTCTACTTTGGATATAAAAAATTCAATTCAAACACATCAAAACGACAGTTGATTATGATCCCGAACACACGACCCTGATGCCAACAGCAGTAACATGCCCAATTAAACGGTATTAATTATTCAAATGAAATTCCTACACCGCATTAATTAGCTTCATAAATTATTTCACAACTCTCATAACTAAGCTCTCATAATCCCCTAGTCGCAAAATTGGAAGAACTATTAATTTTCAGAATTCCCAAAATCGTCCGTGATGGTGGTTGTACTGTTTATGCAAACGAAGCACGAAGCAAACCATTCGCTGTCGTCATTTCATTTGTTCAATTCGACTCATTGATTGAAACTTAAGTCGAATTGGGTAAACTCAATCGAAGGCAGAATAGACTCTGAAATTGAAAAATTCATAAATTTGATATCACTTTACTCACCATCACTTGACAAAAAAGGAAAATAAAGCCAACCTATAGAAATTGTTGTTGAAAATAAAAACGTGTATTGCCAAATTTATAACGAAAATAAAAATAAAGAAATAGTGAGAGAAAGCTACCTTTGAACTAATTCAACAAATACATAGTCTTAATTATAAAAGAACAAAAAATTATAAAAAAATGCTTAAAAACAAAACAATAAAAATAAATTAAAAATGAGAATCAACATATGAATGTTATCAAATAAATTTCAAACTAAAAATGTATCTATGAAACAAAAAATATAAATTATGTTACTCTACTTGAAAGTTTTTAACGAAATCGATAGTAAAAATGCCGACCTTTCGAATAAAATAAATTAAAGATTATATTTAAAGAAAATATATTATATACTCTATCGGTGCTATGACCCTGTTCATGAACTTGTTCCTTTTTTCTCATGTGACTAAAAACTATATCTTAATATTAGGTACTGATTATTCCCCCACACACACACACACACATTTTATATATTTTTTTCGACGTTGTAGTATCACTCTGCTAAATCTAAACAATGTGTACTTTTAATTTTTTGTCAAATCGGTTAAATGTCAAACGCTTTTAAAATTAAAACCAAATGAAATACAAAAATAAAAATAAAATAAAATCCTTATCGAGTGTAAAAATAATTTTCAATAAAATGTGTAAAACATAAATATGAATAATACAATATTGACGAATAAAATAAAACTAACAGCTGTTGTCAATTGGAAACTTACATATTTGTGAGATTTTTTTCATTTTATTGTCTGCAAGTTAGGTTCTTTATTTAACTTTGGTCTATGTTCAAAAATCAAGCTCTGCTTTTCGCATGATTTAAGCCTTTCTGTTAACAACTCGTTTTTGAAAGTGTTTATGAGCTGAAATAAATTGTATAAATAGGTCTACCACGGCGATTGAGCATTCTCAGTGCTCTTTCTGTATTGAAGCACGAAAAATGCGTTTTCCCAGAGCTGGGGTTCTTCTACATATGCACATTTGTACATACATAAGTCAATTTGCGCCTATACATTGAGAGTTTTTTAAAATTGCTGGAAACGTTTTCGAAGTCTCAAAACATATGCATACCTACATATGTATACAGGAGTACTTTCGAGAGCCCGCTACTCCGGAAAAAGACTTTTCTTTTCTAAAAAGAAAACTTTATTGAATAATCGAGCTTTGGTAATCTTTAGAAATGCAAAATTTTATCTCGATTGGATTGGAAGGTGTCGATACTCGCCTTAGGTTTTTAATTTCTTTTTAGGGCGTGTTTTGTGAAGCAAATAACCTCTCGCTACTAACTAAACGACGAAATGAATAGAAGGCAACACGTTACTGAAGGGCTTCTATGTGCCGAATTCCTCTAAAAGGTTTGGGGGCAAATTACAGCTCGTGACGAAATTATGTGAGTTTGGTATCACAGCAATCTAAATACGTAAATAGGGTGGCGTAACAGAACGGGGAGACTCGGGCCTAGTGCTTTTCTCACAACCGTGCCTTGTTAGGGAATGGAGGAGACCAACAATTTTCTGCCGGTTTCGAACGGCTAATCGAGAAAGCGCTTTTCAATGCAATGAACTTGCTATCGGAGGACTTGCCAATTTCTCGCAACAGAAAATACCTGTGGAAACACATTTTTGGATTCGAATCAAGAATCTCCCACGTAGCAAGCAGACATGCTAACCAATTCGCCACGAGCACAACTCGAAATTATATCAGTGAATATCCGTTTTAACTTGTACAATTTCAAATAGCTATACGAAACGTGAGATCGCGCATGCTGTAATTCCAAAATGTTTTGTCACTCACTCGATCGCTGATGGTACTAACTCACTCGATAACGTGTCTGTAATTCGACTCCTAGTTTTCGAGAAACAGCCCATTTTTGTACTTCCAAGTCGTAAAAACTCAAAAATCTGGCGTGACACAGCTAAGCTGTGACTGGATTTGAATTCTAGACAGCGAAAACTAACAGCAATGAGTTGCCTGCTTCAAATTGTTCTAGATATTTCGATTCTTAAGAACGATGAAAATATTTTTATACGCTATTTAAAACACATTTCCGAAAAATTCATGAAAATCCATGGATAGGGCCTGGATTACGAGGTTTTACCTTTTTTTCGTCTTACTTCACTCTACTACCTATGCATAAAAAAATGGAAAAATATTTTTGTGTGTTTGTTTGTATAAAATAGTCTCCAAGACTACTGAGTCGATTTGAATAAGATTTGGAATAGAGGTGGGCTAGCGTCGGAGAAATGACATAGACTTCACTTCATTTTACATAGGCGCCAAAACTACTGCACGGATTTTAAAATGTATTTACTGAAAGTGAGCTTAGTTGTCCTCGAGTAACATATACTGTATTTCACTCTATATTCCCACAGAAACGTAACCGTAAGACTACTGGACCAATTTCAAAAGTTATTTCGCTGTTGGAAAATTATCCCTGAGTAACATAGACTACATTTCATCGTATTCCCAAGGAACCCACAGAAACAGAACGGGATCAGAAACGTTAACGGAAACAAAGAAACTACTGAGACGATTTCAAAATTTCTTCAGCTTTAGGATGCTTCTTTATCCCTGAATAGCATAGACACCCATACTTCTAATCGGCATACATCAGTACACACACACGCATTACCTTTTTTTATTGTTCCAACTTTAGATGTACCATATTTTTAATTCGTATTTTTCTTTCCAATGCAAAATCGACAATATTCGCATTCCGAGTAGTGCAACAAGTTCGTAGAGCAGAATTTCATAAATTCGAGTACCACAACGTATTGTGTAGCGTTCCTTTTTCCTCATCTATGAAAGTACAATGCTTATACATAAGTCACAAACTTCCATCATTTAATAAATTGCGCCTTGTGGCGATGTTGTACACTGGATCACCGTAAAACTCAAGCGACACGCTGGGTATCGCCTTAAGCGAGGAATTGGAAAATCCTTCGAGAGTAATTACACACTGTCGAGATTAACCCTTCCTTAAAAGGCATTTTGAATCGGCATGAGATTGTAGGTTCTTGAAATGCGTTAGGCCCTAGGTTTCTATGGTTTTGTTGCTCCACCTTACTTATTTATTTTGACAGTGGTTGCCGTTGCTGCTATGACCACTACTGACAGAGTATTTCTGACAATATAATCATGAATGATCATATTGCAATCCTTATTTTTTTTCGACTCATGAGTACATCTAACAGTTAACATCAGAATCAGATTCGGGCGTTACTCGGCAAAAGACCACAAGTATAGTGTAGGAAAAATTAGATCAAAACAGCACCAAAATTTTGCAAAATTTGGTGCATTAAAAATACAAGGGGGTGTTCTTTTTTCAATCCCACATCGAAATTTTGTTCAAAATACAAAAAATTCTTTAAAACTTTAAGACCCATAATTTTAAAAATTAGAGACATTTTTTCTTTAAGACTTTGCAGCTCAGAGACATTTTATGGAACAATCTTTGTCGATGGTGAATTGAAAGCTTTACAAAAGTGTTCGTTGCGGTGTAAACGTAACTCGCAAAACAAAAATTAACAATTCATATAATTTCAATAGTCTCAATAGTCCATGAAAATTTCACACTATCTCGACTTAAAAGCCTAATATTTCGAGAAATGTTATGCAATTTGGTGTTGGGGATATTTTTTTGTGAGAAAAGATTAGATCATCAAATGCCTCTCAGTTGTAGAGGTTTTAAGAAGATTTCAATTTTTGAAGAACATTTTAAACCGGAAAGCACATGAAGTTATTGTGTAACTATTCTCCTGTTCTCACACTATAACAAAGTTCGTGTTCACTGCCGATCGATTTATTTCAATCGTTGCATACTCAATTGAATTCAAAACGTTAAATACCTTCCCCTTGCATTTAGTTAACATTTTTTTTTTTACATTAAGCGTATCTCCTACACACAAAAGGGCGGAATTTTTGGTGGAAAATAACAGTTTTCACTTTATATGGCCACTAAAAAATTAAAAAAAAAAAAGGAGAAATTATTGGAGAACGTTGAGGGCTAGATTTCATAATTGTTTAACTCCTTCATTTCCGGTAATTCAGTGAACACCGCAAAATGCATTTTTCCCAAAGTGTTCTTGAGAAACTCTTTTACCAGCTCATGCCTTAATTTTTCTATACGTGATAAAATTATACACCATAGTTAAAAGTATGCTAAATATTATACAAAATGGTGAAAATAAAATAAAATTAATCCACACTTGAAAAAAGGCACAAAAAAACGTTTTTTAGGCTGAAATGTGTAAAGTTTATTCAATTGATTACAGCGAAATCTATTGTGGATAGCTCCTTTGACAACGAGGAGTTCCACGACCCTATGTACATATGGTCCAGAGTATTTCCGAAGATGCAATAAGAATTTAAGATATCCATTTGGATAACTAAAGAATTCCAAGCAATTTTTGAGTTTTCTGCTTTTTACGGATGACAGCACGTTACTCGGAAGCAATCAGACTGACCCCGAAAAGCATCACCTATTCTTTGCTGATAATTGAGCTACCATAAGCAAACAGCATTTGGGGCACAAATCAGTATATGTGCTGTCCTTTGAGACCAAAGTTGAAGTTTGTAGTAGATCTTCTTTTTAAATTTTACTATAAACTAATATAATTAAAAGATAACTCTAAATTTTAATAATTATTTATAATTTATATTAAAATTTATATAACACGAATTTTTTTTACATTTTTTTATATGCTATTTAAAACACATTTCATATTTCACTTCCGGGAATAAAGTTCAATCAGCGGGAAATTAACGATATTTGGTTTTCTGGTAAAAAGTACCTTTGGTTTTTTTTTTTATTTTCTCTAAAACCAAAAAAAAATTTACCGTTCGGTTTCTTGCTTTTGAGTAAAAATTAATAAAAGCTTTAAATATTGAAAGAAAAATGGCCCTTAATGGGGCAAAATTTTGTAAAAAAAAAATTAATTAGGAAAAAATATTTTCTTTTTTCAAAATTTTGATTTTGAGGCTTAATCTCTCAAAAACTTTTCATTAAGTGAACTCAAATTAAAATTTTTATTAAAGAACAAAGCATTAGCTTTCAAAAACATTAAAGTATGAGAAAAAAAAGTAGCTTAGTTGATTTTCAATAATTTTTTAAAAAATTAAGTAAATTTCATATAAAATTTCCCTTTGTTCCTACACGGAGGGATATAGACCCCCCTCCCATACAATTTTTTTCTTGTCTTGACTCAACCTATCTGTACTGAGTCTTTGGCAAACGGCATCTAAAACACCCTACTTAAATAAAAGAAAATTCTAAAAGTTAATACATAATTAATTTTAAAAATAATTAAAAAATTGACAGCGGTGAAAATTTTTTCTTAACTTTTCTCTATACGCTATTTAAAATACATTTCCGAAAATTTAATTAAAATCCATGGACTGGCCTTGGACTCCTAGATTTTGCCATTTTTATGTCTAACTGCCCTCCACTATTATGAGTAATACTCGTACTTCGCCAGTGGTTTAGATTCACGTTCTCAATTTATTTCGTCAACCGATTATTCGGTTTCATCATCTTGAGAACAGCTTGTATGTTGACTATGGGAAGGATATATCTCTGTAGTTTGCTGCCTCACACATACTTCCTTTCTTGTGGATGAGAAGTAACTTATTATTGAACCGCTAGGTTTAATACCCGTACGTAAAATCGTACTAAAAGCAGATGCTATTTTATTTCTGATATTGTCTGCAGCATACTTGAAAAGTTCTAAGCGAATACCATTTGGACCAGGAGCTTTTCGGTCCTTGAGTTTTTAAGACTTCTAAGTGTGTAAAAGTCGCGTCTAGTATTTCATTGGACTTACAGGTACTTCAAAGTATATAGAAAACATATTAGCTATAGGATTCAATAATGTTTGAAAATATTCCTTTAAAGTAGTAACACTTTATTGTACACTAACTTAAAGATTTTTGCCGTGGAATTTGTCTGTTAATAAATATAAATAGGGTGGCGCAACAGAGCGAGGAGCCCATGGGGCCTGGGCCTAGCGCATTTCTCACAACCATGCCTTGTGAGGGAATGGAGGAATTTGTCTGTTGCCTTCCGGAAATCCTTAGCATGCCTGCTTCAAGTTAACTTTAGAGCTTCGGTCTCGTAAAGTTTTCTCTTTCAAAGAAAAAATATATAATATTTTATCCAAATTGAAGCTTTTAGACGTTATTAGTTTGTCTGTCTGTAACAGCGGATTCTCTAGGCCTTCAAAAAATTTCACAAGCATTATTTATTAATGCCTTTTGTTCCTTTCAAGAAAAGCGACACAGAAAGAGCACTCGGAGGAATACACACGAACTAGCGTTAGCTTTATCGTTTATCTCTTCCAAACCACTACCCGGCGATCTTTTCATCTTGCACTTTGAAGTATTCTAACAATTTCTTTGTTTGATTCCAATAATAATCATCCACTAGACTGAGCAAATTCTATCGCATTCCATTGGACGAAATAATTTATTGAATCGTAAATTAATGCTTCAAATCAAGACCTTTGTATACTTTACATCTAGACTCCATAAAAAAAATGAATTTGTACAACAATAAATATTAAGATAACATTTTTACAAATTTCCGAAACCTGCAAAAAACAACCAAATAAATCAGCTGTGGATTAGACGATACCATTGGACATATTAACAGCCCATGCAATGATTGGCGAAAATTTGTTTTTCGTATAAAAAGATCTTCGGAAAGCACCTTGTAGTTAGTTTCCAAAACAAAATGTTCCGCGTACTGTTCGTTCTTACCACCGTCGTAGCCATCGCTTTGGCCCAGCCATCAGGGCGCATTGTGGGAGGTGAAGATGCTTCCATCAACCAATTTCCATGGCAAACTTCATTGAGAGTTCTGAGATCCGATGGCTCATATGCTCACAATTGCGGTGCAAGTATTTTGAGCCCATTGGTTGTCGTATGTGCTGCCCATTGCCTTTCTGGATACAACGCCCAAAACCTTGGTCTCGTCGCTGGTGTTACCGCTTTGGATGAAAAAGCTAAAGTTTTACAAATTGAAAAAACATTTGTCAACCCAGATTACGATTCATGGTCTATCAGCAACGATGTTGGTTTGATCATCTTGAAAGAAGCATTAGTGTTCAACAACAAAATTCAACCTCTTAAGGCCTTGGCACAGCAAAGTCCAGCTGATGGAACAAATGTTATCGTAACCGGATGGGGTACAACCAGCGAAGGTGGTTATTCGAGCAACGTTTTGCAACAAGTGACCGTTAAGATTGTCGGAAACGATAAATGCGCCAAAAGCTATGGATCATCAACCCCTATCACTGAATCAATGATTTGTGCTGGTGTCGAAAACGGAGGCAAGGACGCATGCCAAGGTGACTCTGGTGGTCCATTAGTTGAAGATGGTGTACTCGTTGGTATTGTTTCCTGGGGACGTGGTTGTGCTCGTTCTGGTTATCCCGGAGTCTATTCGAATGTTGCAAGCCTTCGTGGATGGATTTTGGATACTGCTGCACCATATTTGTAAGCCTGTTAGAGTTTTTACTCAATGGGTTTTTAAGAAACTAAATAAAGTTCCTTTTTGTTCAATTTAAGTTGTTGTATTCGAATTGTTTTCAAGGCGTTGGATACCTCTTATTTTAAATTATACTTTAGTATTGCTTGTTTGTGGCATTATTTAGTTTTTGGAGCTACAGCCAAGCTTCGGTTTCATGTTAAATTTGAAAAACAAGATCAGCTTAGCCCTGAAAAAATCTCAGAAAGTTGGGTTGTGTTAAAAAAAAGCTTTTCGTGGTGTTATTAAGTAAGCAAAAAGACTCATGCTACAGGGGCGCCCTATTCTAATGTCTAGAGTACATATACATGTGGTGTTTAAATAAGGTATTTAAAAGAACATATCTTCCACGATAAGGACAATGAAATCGATTTTTTTCTTAGAATAGGATCAAGAATCACATCCGAATGAATGCACACGAATTGCGGGACACTCTGTATACTTGTACCTATGTACGTATTTGTTAAAGTTTTTAAGTAAATCGAAGCTTTTTAACGACTCCTCGTGTCGTAAGGTCACATTACCGCCCGTCTGTCAGTATTTAAGGGAGGGGTAAACTCTGGGAGGCTGAAAAAAAAGCCGAGACGCCTCCACTTTTTGATCTTTTGCGGTGTGCAAGATAACTTTTGACAGGATCATGTAAAATCAAAATTTTAAAATGATTTCGTTAAAATACAACTTTCTCCAGGTAGTAACACGATGTTTTTTTTCTGTAATTTTGAAATTTTGGTGACAATTTAAAGTGAAAAGTCGTTTTTTTGCCTAAAAATGCCGCCAGTTCGCAGCTGTCAATTACGGAAAAATGAACATTTTTTAAAATCCTCGTATTATTACCTCTAAACATTTATATTAAGGAAGTGTGCAAAATTTCAGAAGGATCGGTACAACAGTCGCCGAGATATTTTGCACACCGACTTTAAAAATACTAGTTTCAATATAAACGCGTTTAAAGATAAACGCGAAAAGCAGTACACTGAATGGTTCCCCTCAAAAATATTCCGTTAGAAGCGTCTTTAGAGTGAGCTCCCCTTCCCTGAGAAGACTTCGAGCTACCTTGAACCAATCACTCCCCTCTATTCGTTCGCCGCGCATACTTAAAAATCTAAAATCATCTAAAATCACTGTAAATTTTCGAATTCAACTCGGAATGACTTAAAATTTTGACACAACATTCTTGAAATGTAATATAATAAGAAAATGCAATAAAATTTTTGGAAACGACCAGGGTTTACCCCTCCCTTAAAGAATATAATGTTCCACGATGAGGACTACGAAATCGATATCAGAGGCTGTTATGCGATGAGACAAGTCTGCTTCTGAGAACAGAAGTCCAATGTTAATCTGAATGGATTTTTGTATATTTTTTTTTCGAAGAAGCTTGCCACAACAATGCGGTAGTAATTAGAAACTCGATCCTGAGAATACTTCTGCAGATAGAAAAGAATCCGCTGTTGGGAAAACTGATCAATTCGACTAAAACGATCATGGACAAAACTCTCGACCAAGAAAAGATATGCATGCAGTATGCACTATTTCAACTGTCCAAATTTTGCCAAATTTAGCATCATGGGTCTCATGCAGCGTAAAGAAGAAATTCTATACTGAATCAAATACATAGAGTCTTCGGAACGTCGCTTATGACTGTCAGGTTTTAGTCAGAATGCCAAAGCCATTCGCAGAGTGCTTAATAGATTCCTACTATGGGATTTTTTTCTTAAACGTCCAGGTGTTATTACGTAATAAGTATGTGATAGAGGTTTCCCTTTTATTATACGATAACCGAGCTGAAGAGTCACACTAAGGATAGATTTCGTATCCTCAGGAAAATTTTTGTATCCTCCCACCACTTACCAAAAGTTCGGCAGTATGTTAAGAAATAATAGATTGACAGCATAGAAAAACCTGAAACCTCAAGCATGAGCTTGAACCCTTTTCAAGACCTGAACCGTAGTTAGGTCTGCCAGGATCCTCAGTGAGGGCTTCAATCAACGATTGGATCTTTGAAGAGCACAACCGTAGATGATATGCTTAAGTTATACCACACACTTCCTCTGTGAAGCTCCTATTTTTTCTCGCATGGGGTTACAGATACTCGGTGAAGAAAGCTGGTAACTTAGGCTTCATATCATGGTAGCGTATTTTGGCTTTTCTACGAACATCTGGAATGCTATAACAAAAAGAAGGTTGCTATCTGGTAGGACAATGAATCGGTATTTAGGTCTGAGTGCTCCAGCTAGTATTTTATAAACCTCCAACAAAAAAAAAGTGTGCTTTGATATTAAAATTCTCATGCGCAAATTCAAAATCAATTTTTCCACAATTATCTCCTTTAGCGAAGCCTGGGAGAACACAAAACCTTCTTCTTGAAAGCAAGATATGGTCAGATATACTGACGGCTCAAAAATAGAAACTGGCACAGGTTGCAACATTTTCAACGAATAAACTAAAAGTAATATCTTTAGTATGTTTTGGAAGTCATGAACTCCTCAAGTCTTTTCCGAAACTCAAAAAACATCGAAATTCCTGTGGAATCTCAACAAGAAAACCCTCACAGATCATCAGAAAACAGATCATCAGATGGTAGATCATTTGATCACAGATCGTTTGAACCCAGATCGTCAGATCACAGATCGGATAACAAAAATTGCCAGAAGACAGACAGTTTTACTACCTCCCACCTCATTTTGAGAGCTAGACTTAAAAGAGTTTATTGTAAAAAAAATCAACCAATGAGATAAGGTGCATCAGACCTCATTTGCCTGTTAGTTGTAATAACGTGCATGTGGTACCCGTGTCGTGATGGTTAGCATGTCTGCTGTTAACTGAGAGGTTCGTGGTTCGAATCCCAACAGGGGCAAAAATGTTTTTCCACGAGTATAAGCTTTCGCGAGGAATTGGAAAGTCCTCCGATTGTAAAATTCGTTGCCATGAAAAGCACTTTCTTGACTAGCCGTTCGGAACAAGATTCACAAGATTTTGATTGTTATTTTGTTAATTGTTAATTGTTTATTTTTACATCAATCAGAGATTACAGTAATCATCTTACAGACTTAGAAATATCTATAGAGAACTGAATGCCTATAAGTTGACATTTAATACTATATACGAAGGCATATTCCGATTAAGTTTCCATATTACAAAATACGTAATTTTTCTTTGAATACTTTCCAATCTCATGGAGTGAGTGTTGTAGTATGGTTTCCAAACCACACAGCAGTATTCCAAGATTGATCTGACATAGGCTGAAAACAGAAATTTTATTGTGTATTGGTCCGTGAAATCAACTGAATTACGTTTAATGAAACCTAGCATGGAATTAGCTTTGGCTGCAATACAGTCGATATGCTTGTTAAAATTAAGTTTTTAATCAAAAACAACACCTAAATATTTTTTTTCAAAGACTCTTTCAAGAACACTGGTTCTGATTTGATAATCATAGAAAATAGGGGAATATGTACGAAAGAAAGAAAAACATTGACATTTGCTGATATTCAAAAATAAATGGTTAACATTACACCATTTAGTAAGCTTGTCAAGGTCTTCTTGCAAAAGCACGAAAACTGCTTCAAGTTTGATGCATCTAAAAAAATTTTGATCATCCGCAAATAAAAGACGAAAAGAATTACAAAAAACATCCGGCATGTCATTTAAAAATATAAGAAAAAGGAGCGGACCAAGGTGACTACCTTGTGGGACACCTGATGATACAAACACCGGACTTGAAAGAAAACAATCGATTGACACAAACTGAACTCGTCCAATCAAATAAGACGAAAGCCATTTCAAAGCACTTCAATGAAAACCAATTTTTTCCAGCTCATCAATTAGAATAGAATGACTGACTCTATCAAATGCTTTCTCAAAATCAGTATAAATCATGTAAACTTGATATCAGTCCTCTAGCTTATTTAAAACATAATTTGAGAAAATAGAAAGGTTAGTAGTAGTTGACCTACCGGAAATAAAACCATGCTGGTATGGTGATATGACTTCTTTCAGCATAAACGAAAATCTATCAACAACTTATAAATTGTACGATAGTTTTATATTTGCTGCTTGGAACCTGATTTGTGTATCGGTACTATGGAGGACTTTTTCCAATCATCAAGAAATTTTCCCTGGGAAAGAGACATATTAAATATTAACCAAAGTGGTTCTGAAAGCGCTTCAGCACACATTTTTAGAACAACAGGAGGGATACTGTCAGGACCAAGCTATTTATCACTTTTCAAACTCGAAAGCGCAACTTGAATTTCCGTTTTGCTGATAGCTAACTGTCCAATATTGATCAAGGTGTTACCATTATTTAAGTTAGCAGCAGACTGCTGTTGCCTATAACTTGTAAAGTACGATTTAAAATAATCAACAAATAAATTACAGATTGTTGTAGTATCTGAGAAGTCTGAGCCTTGGTAATGCATATTTTTTGGAATACCACTGCTTTTCTTTTAATTTTTTCTGAACGTCCAAAAATGTTTGCTGTTATTTATTAAACTTGATTATTGAAATAATGTAACTTCTATATAAAAACTTATTTAGAATACTGAACTCTCTCTCAAGTCGAACATAATTGTCTTTAACGCAGTTAATAATAAAGTCCAAATAAGTTCTGAGCGAAAAGTTAGAAATAGTAAATAAAAAAAATTGGGAAAACTAGTCAAAGAAATACGACTAGATTAAATATTCCAGATACCGATAAAAAAGAAATAATAAACGAAATGAAAATAAAAACAAAATTAAAATAACAAAACAAAATCCAATTATATTAATTACTATAAATTCCAGCCAAGCAAGTTGAATAGTATTTTCTGCTGCTGTTTGTTCAATCCACTCATACAGGTCTGGTACAGAAGCATACACTCCTGGATATAAAGCTGCCGCACATCCAACTCCCCACGACACAATTCCAAGAAGTTGATTGTTTGCAATCAATGGCCCACCAGAATCTCCCTGACAAGAATCCTTACCACCACCTGGCACAGCTGCACACAGCATCCTTCCAGTCAAAAGAAGAGCATAATAGCTCTTTCTGCATTCCTGGTTACTAACAACAATCAGTTCCACCTTCTGCAAGCGATCAGGCAACGTTGAACCTCCCGATTCCAGAGTTCCCCATCCCGTAACTGTCACAACAGTATTATCTACAGGACGTTCTTTGGCTAAAGCAATGGGTTGAGCACCACGACCGAATGGTATGAAACCACCCAAAACCAAAATGGCTACGTCGTAATCATTGTTGTATGTCTTATACTTCGGATGCATGATGATTTTTATCACTTTAACTTCGACACTGTAGACGGAGAGCAAAGATGAACCAGCGACAATTGTCATTTTTGTTATATCTACATCGGTGACACAGTGCGAGGCACTTACGATAATATTGGCACTTAAAATACTTCCACCGCAGCGATGTCGGCCATTGTAACGCATAGATATTTGATGTGGAAACTGTTCGATGCTCGCATCAGAACCTCCTACAATTCTTCCATCGGGTAAAGGAACTTGTTCAAAGTTCAATTGAGCAGCACTACAGAAAGCGGTTATCCAGAGTGAAAAAGCAAACACAACGCGCGACATGTTCAAGAGCACAAAATGAGTGTTAAATATACAATATACTGGGATATTTATAGAAAAGTCAGTTCAGTTATACTCCTAATCCTTCGTTTACACAGTGCAGCGATGGAGCATGTGATTGTTCAAGTTTATTCGATAAGCAAACTCAAGCTGATAAGTATTGTTCGCAGTGAACTAAACACTTAAATTGCATAATGCTTACGATTTATCGTTCTACTTCAAAGTAATATAAAATAGTTCGTTATTTCGTATTGTTGTCAAACTAAAAAATTTGTCTAGAGGTCTAGACAAAGTAAATACACTTACAGCTGAGCCCAAACAAGGAACGAAGTACCTATTATTTTCCGAAAAGCCATGGAAAACACGGAATGGAATGTATGCCGCCTGCGATTGAATAAAAACAGAGACGGACTTTAACCTTTAGTAAAAAAAAAAAAAAAAAAAAAAAAAAAAAAAAAAAAAAAAAAAAAAAAAAAAAAAAAAAAAAACCAAGTCACACCGGACATTTCGACTTTTATAGGCATATTAACTCAATGCCTTATTATATTAAATTTGTGATTTCAGTTTTGATTATCGTATGGGGTGTCTAGATTTAATTTTCTTAAAATATTTGAGATTCTCATTATCTGTTCATCAATTAAGCTTACCTGGGGTGATGGTTGTTAACTATGAGACAGGAATGGGAAAAAGGAAGGCAGGAAAAGACTCCACCGCACAGATGGTGCAATTAAGTTGAATCGCCCTTGACGAAAATATGTTTTATTTATTTATTAATTTCGTATTTATTTGTTTATTTGTTTTAACTACAGTTTAAAAAAATTAACAGTCACGCTTAAGATATAATAACAAACTAACTGAAGAAGAGGAGATGGTTCATTTTTCTATGGAGCCCAAATAGTACACCTATGAGAATAGTAGCTTACGTTCAGCCCAATCTATCTGCCAAATATTTTTGAATTTGGTCGTGGTGACTTTGAGATAATTAGACTTGAGATTGAGCGCCTGAAATGCGAAAAATTTGACATTTCTGCAAATAATTACGTATATCTCGAAAAGTATAGCATGTAAGACAATGATTAAGGTATCATATGAAAGATCATAAAAATATCTTTCAATTTATATAAAATAGATTTTTTGAAATACCTTATATTTCGAAAAGACAGACCTAAAAGTTGTTTGAAAAAAAACATTTTCGTTGACGTTTGCCAGCCATTATCTCGAAAAAATCAGTGATGACCTATGTTTTTTTTTTTTGCACCACTGTAATCCTTAATTGATACGCTTTAATTGGATACATAATTACGCTATCATACATAAAGCATATCACGTACATAATACACAATTCCTAAAAAAATAAACAAAAAATATGTTCCACAGCAAATGCATTTTTTCATTGAATTTTTCGCAGTACCTACTCTGTTTTTTACAAAACATAAAAGCAAAATACATATTAATACTACAAATGAAAAAAAAAAAAATAATCTTCGTCTAGATCTATCAAAATACCATCCAAAAACAAAGCTGGTGCTATATTTATTGCTTCCTGGTGTCTTGCGTAATCCAAATACCATAAAATGCTCATGACATGAGCACAACAACCAACAGTCCTCATTCCAACGAGACAGTTACAATAGTAAGCTTTTATTGCGTTCGAACTATGTGCTGCGTTTGCATCGCTATTTACCAAGATGTAAGTGAGATACACTTTTCTACTTACATGCATGGATTTGATTCGCCCTCGCAATAAAAAGTTATTGCCTATAAGACTATGAAGAGCAGTAGAGGTAATTCGCATCCTATCTTCGCAGACTTCGATTGTATAGGTTTAGGTTCCCTGGTCTTTTAAATGTTCACCACAGTAGGATCGGGCCTGGTTAATTTGGTAATTCTCCAATGATATCATACGAAGTTCTTGAATAGTGAGTTGTGGGAAATTACTTAAATTCTAATACAAAGGCACCTAAATAATTAGGAGTATGCAAGTTCTAGCAGAACGTTTGCATCAGCACTGTCTTCAATGGTTGGATGAAGTTTATTAAGAAGTGCTGCTGCAGCTTTGAAGTCGTCCATCAAATGACCAGCAGCTAGATTGAAAAAAGCTTGTCGAAATTGTTTAAAATCCCTTTTAAACCGTCCGTTCACGATTTCAACGACCCATCTGACCATAGATACACACCTGGATCTATTAGCCTGCTCTGTGGTAAGTTGAAAGTTACCTTCAGCAACAGATTCAGGCATGTAAGGGTAAGCTTTATATCCTTGAGATTCAAGATGTGGGATTGCGTCTCTGAATTCTCTGTCTAAAATAGAACCTCATTTTGTCTAAAATATTGCCTAACGGTCGCGGAGTTGTAACCTTATGGAGTATGTTTAAGCTTGGTACCTAGCAACAAGTTTTTCAGATTTGTTTTTGGATGATATTTTGATAGGTCTAGACGAAGATTAGTTTTTTTTTTTTTCATTTGTAGCATTAATATGTATTTTGCTTTTATGTTTTGTAAAAAACAGAGTAGTTACTGCGAAAAATTCAATGAAAAAATGCATTTGCTGTGGAACATATTTTTTGTTTATTTTTTTTTTTTGGAATTGTGTATTATGTACGTGATATCCTTTATGTATGACAGCGTAAAAAAAAAAATTAAAGCTTATCAATTAAGGATTACCTACAGTGGTGCCAAAAAAAATAGGTCATCACTGATTTTTTCGAGATATTGGCTGGCAAACGTCAACGAAAATGTTTCTTTTCAAACAACTTTTAGGTCTGTCTTTTCGAAATATAAGGCATTTCAAAAAATCTATTTTATATAAATTGAAAGATATTTTTATGATCTTTCATATGATACCTTAATCATTGTCTTACATGCTATACTTTTCGAGATATACGTAATTATTTGCAGAAATGTCAAATTTTTCGCATTTCAGGCGCTCAATCTCAAGTCTAATTATCTCAAAGTCACCACGACCAAATTCAAAAATATTTGGCAGATAGATTGGGCTGAACGTAAGCTTTCATTTGGTATTTGCTAGTCTCACAGGTGTACGCCCTGGGCCCCAGTATGCACCACCTCCTTTAATTTAAAATAGTTTAACTAATGTAATATTTTTAGAGCACTAGACGAAAAATCACATACGAAATAAAGATCATAACTGTTAAAAAATTTTACTAATCTTTTCATTTATTTAAGAGGGAAAGTTATGAAATTGCGATAATTACCGTTCCATCAAGCTGATGTCTCAGACTTTGAAGATTGTTGAGTTAAAAATAATTGAAATATCCGATAACCAATGCTACTTTGTAGAGTACAAGTCAATAGATAATCAAATCCAAAGCGGAAGGATCTTAAAAAAAAATATAGTGATTCCTTGGAGGACTTGCATGTTGTGCTGGTCAAATTCGAAACATCATTGGATCGACAACCACGAGATCTTATGTGGGTGGTACTCAGACCATGAGGTGTTTCAGAGGCCTATGAACGGATAATTGAGGATTCGTATGAAGGAGCGGTAAGGACGGTTATTTGTCCACCTGAAGTCGCCGATTCCAAGTCATAGAAAGTGTACACCGGAGAACTGCATGAGTGCAATCATTGGCGCTTTCGAATCATCCCCCAAAAAACAAGCCGTACACAGTCTCACACTCACAATGATGAAACAAGTGTGAAGCTTGTAGAAAAAGTACACAACACTCGTGAATAATTGATGATTGATTATGGACCATTCAAACTCAAACAGGTACACCATTCGCTTGTATTCGAAAAAAGCGAAAGTTCACGAATCACGAATGATGAGGGATGGCAACGAATATTTTTTCATGTTCATACACACACTTTGAATACACATTTTGTGACCTGACTTGGGAGTTATTTATATTTTTCGGGTTTTTTGTTGTTGTTGTTGTTGTTGTTGTTGTATTCTTAATCACAGTATTGCACTGTGAAGTATTCGTTGCCTTATGAAGTATTCGTTGCACTGTAGATGATACGTTGCCTAAGATACTATTCGCACAAGTTCAAACGCATGCACATACTGTCATTGCCTGCCATTGTTTCAGTTGAGTGAATGAGAGTGAGAACCTGTCTTGTTGACTAATGTCGATTTCCAGTGGTACATGAAATAACTTTAAAAGTGTTGTAGGCACTAGATCACTTTTTTTTGCCCCGAAGAAGCACTTTTATGAACCTCGATTTAGAGGCAAGATTTACACGCACTTTCACGTCCACACAAAACATTTGACGTTTACCAGTTTGAAGTTTGATTATTTTGCATTATTTTGCAGACATAACAGAAAATAAACCATAAACTATTTTGTGAAAATGAATCGCTCAATTTTAGGTGAAATAAAAATATATTAAAAATATATATAAGTCGTCATCTAGTTCCGATTCTGATGAAGAAGTGTTTGAAACTCTGAAATTTTTCTTTCAGAAAGAGAATAATATTAAAGTTTTGTTACCACAAAATTAAAACCGCACTTAAAACCAAAAATTTTGCAGAAAATTGCAGAACAAAACAAACGAGAAGAGTTGGCTGTCAAAAGTAGCACACATACTATGATAAAAAAAAAGCACTTTTGTCTTTTCGGTTCCAATGGGCACGAAAAATAGCACTTTTTTAGAGTGCTTTTGTTTTCCCAAAGGAAATCGACATAAAAGAGAGTGTAGTGTGTGTATTGGATGAATGTTGTGTGAATGGTGTGTAAGGCAATGAATAAGTGAATGCATTCACAAAACGAGATATTCACTGCAGCTCCCTGGTGTACACCAAAGAAGTGTCTTGAGTCCGATGCTCTCTGTTACAATTCTTGACTAATTGCGGGAAGATAATGTGCAGAGCATTAAAGTACATCAATTATATCCTTTGCTGACGATGAGGCCATCATAAGTGAGGAATCTACATCACTTATTGCATGGGTTACAATTTTTGATGGAGGTGGGTACCGTTTTAATCCGAAATGGATTGAGAACTTGAGTAGCCCATTTTCTGATTGATAGGTGGGCATTTGTAGCGTCGTTCTAATTCCAAGTTCTAATACCAACTTGCAAAGCATTCACTGCTGTATGCTCAGACCCCTTCGCACTAACTGCAAAGTTGAGGGATGGTATTGGAAACGACTTACTCAAGTCATTCCTATTTATACAAATTTATTGAACTCTATTTTTGGTTATCGAACAATCGACCACACTTCGATATCCGATATAATGCTTCATCATCACATTCTTTCGGGTGAGACCCAATGACCTATAGCATAAGCAATTGTTCATACCATAAGACTATTTCTATGTCATAAAGATCGCGCATGCAGTCAGAGCAATATGATCTCTTATGACTTCTGTCGGTCGGCAGTGGCTTCCCGTTGGGAGTGATATTGTTCTATGTACAATATGCACTATAAAGATACACAAGCAAATCAAGTGTTATGCATTTCCATGCAATGTAACTGAATGTGATATGATCAGATATCGAGGCATAGCCGAAGGTTGACAACCTATTAATAGCTGAATTAATTAAGAGTTCGTGAGCTGTGACCCCTTCACACATAACAGTTCGAATTGAAGCTAGGCCCTAACCAACATCTTTCGATAACGAATTCGATTTCAGGCGAGCTGTTTCTAGCTCTGCACACTAAGTTGGTTGAAGTCTTCTTCTACTTTATTGCGTCACTTAAGACGAGGTCTTCTCTTTCCGCAAATATCCTGCAATGTGCTCTCAAAAAGATGTTCCGCATGACATCAGGAATACGAGAGAACAAAGTTTGATCATATTAGAATTGGAAGAACCAGTGAAAGCCTTCACGTCAAAAATAACATTTTGGAATGGAAGGGACCTACAATTTTTGCCGATTCCGAACAGCTAATCTAGATGGCGCTTTTCATGACATGAAATTTCTATCAGAGAAACTGCCAGTTCCTCTCAAAAGGGGTTCCTGTGGAAAAACATCTTTGCTTCTTTATGTTTTCGAGATGCAAACCTCGCAACTACCAAGTAACAGGCAAATACGCTAGCCATTACGTCACGGGCACTACAGAATCATACCTATAAACATACAATTTTAAAATCAACATCTTCCATTTGTGGAACCAGTTATTACAGACAATTTTATGATTGACGTATCTTGGTGTAGCTGACGTCTGACGAGTGACAACATTTCCACGTATACCCATCAAGTCGGGAGTGCCATCAGGACGATTGTAACTCTGGTCAAGAGCAGAAATATTCTAATCATAAATAAAAAAAAAAGACATCCAGACCAGGACTTGATTTTTGTAGTCTCACCTATGAGATTTGCAGGATGGTATCGTTTGAGGTAAATTTGTTCTTAACGAATAGATTGCTTTATCCATAGTAGGTAACTACTTATATGTAAGTGCTTTTACGTACGTACGAATGACCGACAGACAGACAAAAATGTTCGACTTGCAGCCTTCGTCCTCTCTACAATTAATCAGAGACATTGTTTCTTCGATTTTTCAGCTATCAATATTATCTATGACGCATTCTTTCTTACGCAAGTAATAACAAAACCGAACTGACTTATGAGTTGTAAGTTGTAACCTTAAGCTGCTAATAATATCACAATCTATCAATTGATAAGCTCTGTATGAAATGCTTGACTGGCCATCAATTTATGACCCAATTTCGAAGCGATTGATGGTCTTAAATTAATTGAGCTATCAGGATATCAGCAGATACGCCCAGGTCGTAATAGGTGTTGTTAATTGTACCTCAAAAGCTACTACCGTTACAAGCAGTTTGTCTTCATAAATTTGATAAAATTCAAGTTCTCGGTCTGTGTTGTGACAGTAGAACAACAGAAGCCATTCAAAATGTCTTTTCACTTCTTCCTATCTTTTGCTATCGCGGCCAGTATTTTATTTGTAAATTCCAATTCACTTGTTGTGAATTCAAGTGGACGCATTGTAAGTGGATCGGCGACACTTGTTAACACAATCCCGTACCTTGTTTCTGTACGTCGCAAAATGTGCGAATCATGTGCTTTTGAGCAGTTCGCCAGCGGCGCCATTTACTCAGAGAACATCATCCTTACTATACAGCAAGTGTAGTTCGAATGGAAACAGAACAAACATTAATGGTAGTGGCAGGAACAAGCTATAGAACGGTCACTGAAGGAATGTTATTTCCTATAGAAAAAATCATCATCCATGAAAATTTCCAAGAGCGCGGCTTGGATAACGACGTCGCTTTATTGAAGCTGAAGGTAGATTTGCCTTTAAACAAGTCGTCAAATGTACAAGCACTTCGCATTGCCAAAGATCTGCCGAAAGTAGGAACTTTTGGTAAAATTGCCGGTTGGGGAGTGACATCAGAAGGAGGAAATTACTCGGAGACGATTCAATCTGCAAAGGTTCCCGTCATAAGCAGAGAGTCATGTCAAAGTTCGTATTTGTTTAGTGACATAACGGACAGTATGTTATGTGCTGGATTTCAAAATGGCGGCATTGATGCTTGTAAAGGTGATGCCGGAAGTCCACTGATTGTAAACAATGAATTTGTTGGACTTGTTTCGTGGGGAGTAGGATGTGCAAGGCCAAACAATCCTGGAGTTTACACCAACCTCGTGCATCTTCGTGAATGGATTGAAAATGCCACTCGCTTAGAATAAAAATTATTTCTTGTCATATGAATAACTGTGTACTTTGTAAATTGGGTATGCATATTTCAAATAAAGCTAATTTTATGAATATATTTTTTTAAAAACATATTTTGATAAGAAAACATAGAGCAGGTTTTCTTCAAAGTTTAACAAACTGCCTAAAGATCAAACCATGAAAAATTTTACGTATTGAGTAAATGAAGCCTAAACCATAGTCACTTTAACGCACACAATACTTCAAAATTGATGAGATATCAGCAACATTACTTACTTACTTACTTAAGTAGGTATTACAGTCCGAGGTGAACCTGGGCATCAATCAAAATCTCTCGGCAACAATTTGCAATTCGAGCTACCTTGCATGCTTAGTCGGTTGAGCTTACCTAAGACGAAGTCTTCCCCTTCCACGGTTTCCATGCAATGTGCTGTCGTAAGGGTAAGCGCGTCGAACCGGTGAGGCTTCCCGAAAGGAAACTTTTATGAGCAATCTACTAAAAATGCTTAATAAAGTGTTCGGACTAAAACCACTTGAACTTGCCGTCGTATAAGCCGTGATTAACATGGACAAGTGAAAGTTTTTTTCAAACTGACAACACAGCGCAGAAGTTGGAAAGACTTGAGTTTGGTAAAAGAGCAAACCATAAATATTTATACATGAATAAAATAGGTATGTAAAAAGACAATGGACACTGGGAATAGCTATTTTGGCGAGCCAGTCGAATTGTGCACCATTTTCAAGCAAAACAACTGATTTAAGAATTCGTTCAGCTGTAGGGCGATTTATAAACTCCCGCTGTCCGCTCATTTGTAATCAACTAACTTCGGAACTTCGCTACAAATCAAATTAAGAAATTTGTGATCAGATTACAATATTGAGAGCTTCGAAGCGAATCTGGCACGAGCTGGATACTTAGCAATGGAATGTCTTGATCTCTTTCCGGATTCAGCCTTATGGGCAGTGTCTTATGAGACATGCAAGGTTTCAAATCGCTTCTAATGACTTTTATAGAAGCTTAATTATTGAGGAGGAGAACTATTCCTCGTATCTTTTGTGCTTGCATCGCTTTATTTTAAATACTTGTATACTGGTTGCCACCCCACATCAGATATTTATTTGAATTAATTTTAATAATCGTTTCATTCAACACTAACTTTCATAGTTACCGAATGTCCACATCTCATTCAATATTATAACATTTGTATTGCATTTATTGTTGTAAACTTGTATGAATGAATAATAAAACTATCTATCTATCTATCTTGTGTAAGCTAACATTTTATAAGAGCAAGAGTAGTGGTTCAACTGCCATTTTATTTTAATAATAAGCTTCTTTTATTTTGCATTTTTTTAAGTAGGTATCACGTTAAAGACATTCAGCTTTCTGATTGATTATAGATCCAATTGAGTTAAAACCACTAATATCTCGTCCTATTTGCAATCTCTTATATTGCAAATGTATGTTATGTAATACTAACAGTCCATTGTATACCGATTTAATATCACAAAAATAGTAACTTTTGCAAGGTATAAAAAATATACGCAAATGAATTTATTGTCTTTGACTTTGTGCAAAATAAAGTTTTGTTTTATTCAGTTATTTTTTGCTGTCAATTCATACAGCAAAAATAAACATCATACAATCTTTCCAATGAAATGTATGAAACAGAAAATTGTATAGTATGTATGATTTTAAAATTGTTGCACGTTGTATGAAATGTAGTGTTGTATGATCTGTGAAACAGGCCCCATAACTTTCTTACATTGCATTAAATACTGTACTTTGCGCATTTTTCTTTTTCATTTCAAGTTTTCGTGTTTTATTACAGGTATAAGATTGATGAACTGATTCCCGTGCAGTGTCGGGTTAGAATAGCACTGCAGCGCCTCCCCGCTTGTCGTAAAAGGCGACTAAAGGAGCAATCATACCTAGACGACTAACATCAAAGTGAGTCTAGCGACACACATACCACCTAAAAACTCTCCCCAAGTATGCATGCAGATCCCGGGGTTAACACGACTGGAGATCACCGGTGTAGTAAAAGGGAAATCAAACTCATTAAATGGAGCATGCATGTGTCGAAAAGGATGAAAGGAAAATTTTTGAAAAAATTTTGAGCATTATGGAAGTACTTGCAAACATAAGAAGCACTACCCCGCCAGGCAGTTCCATTTCTATGCATGGAGCTGATCCTGGACCGAGCAGCAATGTTCGGGTCAGAGCTATACGGATTCCGGGGGCTAGCAAAGTAATGCGACGAGTTGGACGAAAATTTAGAGTCGCGAGTTGGAACGTTGGAAGTATGACTGGTAGAAGTCTCGAACTCGAAGAGATGATGAGAAGGAGGCGAGTGGACATCTTGTGTGTTCAGGAAACGAAATGGCGAAACACAGCAAACAAAGCCCGTTTCTTAGATGCAAAGACCAAGACTTACAAGATGTTCTACTATGGAACAGAACAAGGTAGGAACGGAGTCGGTATCATCCTTGACCAAAGTTTATGTAACAGCGTGTTGACCATTTTGAAGTCCAGTGACCGTTTGATGTCTCTTAAATTGGTGATGGAAGGAAAGGTCTGGAATATAATCAGTGCATATGCTCCCCAAATAGGGTGTGAGCAGGAGGAAAAGATGCATTCTGGCTTGATTTTCATAACTTACTTAAGAACATCCCAAAAGAAGAGTATTTGTTTGTTGGAGGAGATTTGAATGGACATGTCGGGAAGACAAACGAGGATTATGAAGACTGCCATGGAGGTTTGGGATTCGGCACCAGGAACACTCCTGGTGAAGATATTCTAAATATGTGCAAGTCATACGGTCTAATCGTACTAAATACCATGTTCATCAAACAAGACCGACACCTTATCACTTACAGCAGTGGAGGAAATGAAACCCAGATTGATTACCATTTGGTAACCAATTACATGAAATCTCGGGTGAAAGACTGCAAAGTGATACTAGGAGAAGCTGCCGCTCAACAACACCGTCTTCTTTTAACAGAATTTTTTACGGATGCGGTGAAGGAAATCAAACAAACAAAGGCTCCTAGGAGAATCAAGTGGTACAATCTGGAGAAAACCAAAGGACAGCAATTCATTTCGTATATGTCAGCTGTGTAATACCATCGACGCAGTTTCAAATGCAATCACGGCACAAAATATGTGGGATCGCCTACAACGAACCTACTTAGAGAGAACCAAATCAATGTTAGGAGTTTCAAAAGGACACCACCAACAAGCTAAAGAGACCTGGTGGTGGGATGATGAAGCTAAAGCAGTGATTAGAAAGAAGAAAGCAGCTTTCCAAGCTTGGTCGAAGTGCCCCTCAAGAAATACAAATTAAAAAGCGCGTCTCAAAATGGAATACAAGAGCTGCAGAACAAAGCGAAGAAAAAGTGCGCCCAACTTCAAGCAAAAAGCACGGAGGGCCTGTATCGAGAGCTGGAAGAGATTTCTGCCCCAGCTGCTGAAGCAAATCAGGCAATCCAAGAGCTAAGACAAAGCAACTTGAATAAAGGAGCAACCATTTTCAAAATAGCCGCTCAGAGAAGGAGAAATGCGCATAAGATTCGTTCGCCGAAGTTCATAAATGATGCTCAAGGACTGCTACTTGTGGATGACGACAAAATTCTTCACAGGTGGCGACAGTATTGTGATGATCTTTTGAATGAACAGTTTACTCGGCGCCATTTTCCAACAGCTGCACCTAACTTTACGGAAGTATCCGACGTCACAGTCGAAGAAGTTAGGGAGGCAGTTAAGAACTCCAAAAAAGGCAAAGCGATTGGGCCAGACGAGGTACCATATGAGTTTTGGAAAAATATGGGAGACATCGGGTTGAGATGACTCACGATTCTCATCTCCAAACTTATAAGAGGTGACAGTTTGCCTAATCAATGGAGGGAAATTTTTCTTCTTCCAATGTACAAGGGAAAGGGAGATACCAGAAGCTGTGACAACTATCGTTCGATCAAGTTGATGTCCCACACTATGAAGATCGTTGAGCGGGTTTTGGATAGCCGACTGCAGAAAATAATAAGGCTGTCTGATGACCAATGCGGGTTTGTCGCGGGTAAGTCAACTACAGACGCAATCCAAAGTATAAGGATCATTATGGAAAAACACCGAGACGCCTTAGAGAATTTGCATATTGTGTTGGTTGACTTCGAAAAAGCATTCGATCGACAACCACGAGATCTGATATGGGTGGCCCTCAGACACCGAGGAGTTCCTGAAGCCTATGTGCGAATAATTATGGACGTGTACGAGGGAGCAGTTACAAAAGTGAGATGCCCAGCTGGAGTCACCGAAGAATTCCAAATAACAGTAGGTGTACATCAGGGAAGTGTCTTGAGTCCACTGCTCTTTATTGCTGTTCTGGATTGTTTGCTCGAAGGAAAAGTAACGGACAATAAAGTACAACAATTATTCTTTGCTGAAGATGGAGCCATCATAAGCGAGGATCCTACATCCCTGCAACGAGCACTTGACGTTTGGATTGATGTTCTGGAAGGAAATGGGTACCGTATTAGCGCTAAAAAGACTAAATACCTGTGCTGCCCTTTTTCTGATCCAGACAAGCCTATTCCAGACATTTATTTGAATGGAAATGTGCTTCCCAAGTGTGAAAAGTTTAAATATCTGGGATCTGTGATCAATAGTGAAGCAACTTGTGATGACGACATCAATCATCGAGTAAGCGTAGGGTGGATGAAGTGGCGAGAAAACTCCGCTATCTTCTGTGATCGAAAAATGCCCCCTAAGCTGAAGGAAAGACTCTACACAGCAGTTGTCCGTCCAGCTCTGACATACGGTTCACAATGTTGGACAATGTACAAAAAGTATGAGAGCAAATTGACGGCAGCCGAAATGAAGATGCTTCGGATGACAGCAGGAGTAACAAAGCTTGATCGAATTAGAAGTACTAAGATCCGTGGAAGCCTTCATGTCAAAAGTACCATCTTGGACGAAATTCAGCACGACCGGCTCAGTTGGTATTGTCATGTTCAAAGGAGAGATCCTCAGAACCCCGTCCAAAAGGCAATATCGTACAACGTTCAACAAATTCGCGACGAAAAAGAAAAGGCAGGCCAAAACACTCCTGGTACAAGCAAATGCAAAAACAGCAGCATTTGGTTGGCCTCAGACATGGAACAATCCAAAACCGGGAGGCTTGCCGACGCTTTCTGAGGTCAACGCGGCGTACCCCACAGGCGGATCACTAGTGTGAAGCAGAAAAGTGGGAGAGTTGTGATCGCTTCAAGATCACTACTCGTAACGCCGGAAATGAAAAGAAGAAGATAAGATTGATGAACTGAAAAGGGCCATTAAATTTGAAAGTACAAACTGTTAATGAAGACATTAAGCAACATAATTAAACAAAAAATCAGTTCCCCGATCTTGAAACTCAACAGATTATTTCAATTATCAAATACTTTCTTCACATTGCATCTGGGTTATTTTTATTTTCCATTTTTAATGACTACAGTAGTGAATTCCAGCTTTTTTATCTTGAGTGTTGTGACTATCAGCTGTATATATAGCTTACCACTTGCTTAACCAGCTTAATTCCGTGAAATCAACAGTACCTAATACCGATCAAAAGAAGCAAGACATTATCTATGATTTAAGTAGATTAAAAGAAATCTTTACAACATAATTGACAGTAATATAACCCTTTTTGGACACTCAACGATTTATTGAACTGCCATTAACCGCAACTAAAAAAATAATTTGGTTGATTTGATAAGGCTTGATATAAAAGCTTAGATTGCCGATTACTTCCTTTTAGTTTGAAGACACCATGTATCGATCAGTCCTTTTGCTGCTCACACTAGTGGCTCTAGCTTCGTCTGCTTTTGTTAAAAATGATAACTTAAGTGGACGTATTGTTGGTGGAAAACCCACCCATATATCGAAACATCCTCATCAAGTGTCAATGCGATACAAATATTGCGACACTTGTTCATTCGATCATCACTGCGGAGGAAGCATAATTACTCCAGAAATCATTCTTACCGCAGCCCACTGTGTCGTTGGAATTGAAAACCCTAAGGACGTTCATGTCGTTGCTGGCGCAAATATTCGCAACGGTCACGGAGTAGTTTACCCTGTACGTAATATCTCTATCCATGAATTATATGCAGATAACGTTCGATTCGAAAATGACATAGCCATTTTGATTCTTGCTCTTCCTATCCAACTGAACAGTTATGATGTCAAAGCAATCGAGCTTACGGAAAAGAAACCGGTTGGTGGTGCCGTTGCAACCGTCACAGGATGGGGAGCAACAACTGAGGGTGGTTATGCTTCCGATCAACTTCTCGAAGTTGACGTTCCCATTGTTGCCAATGATGTCTGTGAAGCAAAATATGGAACTGGAATAATTAATAAAAGTATGCTGTGTGCTGGTTCGGACAAAGGTGGCAAAGACGCTTGCCAATTAGATTCTGGTGGACCCCTCTTGGTGAATCGTACTTTGGCTGGAGTTGTGTCATGGGGCTATGGCTGTGCTAGACCTGAATATCCAGGTGTATACGCAAGTGTGGTAGACTTAAGGGAGTGGATCGACAATGCGATAAAAAACAACACAACATGATTAAAGTGTGAAAGTGCAAGAAAAAGTATTAATAAAGATTAGATTAAAGATTGATTTTTGCTATTTTCATCATGGTTTTCAATAACTTAGTCTGTCTAAATACCTTTTTATCAAATCTTGTTTTTAGCAAAGTATAACCTCGTATTCCCGTGATCGTGTTGTGAAAGCAAACATGTCTGCCTGTTAAGTAAGAGTTCGAAGTTCGAATCCAATCGTTTTTTCATGGGTATCGCGTTCTGCGAGAAAACCGTAAGTATTCTGAGAGGAATTACACTGCCATGAAAAGCGCTTTCCTATATTTGACAGAAAGTTACTGGTCTTCTCTAACGCTCACAAGTTATGGTAGAGAGTAATACTCTACGGGACTTGGTAGCAAGCAGGGGGTTTAACGAACGAACTTATTTTCTTTTAGATTTGAAGTCAAAATCATTGACTCATTGTATGTAATGTAGCTTTTGTTTTCATTGTCTTAGCTCAAAAGTGAATTCTGTCCAACTAATTGTACCGTGTGAACTCCGCTAAAGTGATTTGATTTAAAAATTCAGGAGTGTTGATGTCTCAGGGTCGTGCTATGGCGAATAGTTAAAAAGCGATGCCTTCTTTCATCAAAATTTATACAAGTTTTCATTGCAATGTTGCTAGGCAAAGGTCTAAAGCGAAATTTGAACCAGGAGACTGTTCTTTTTTTTAGAACCCTTACGGTCGATTTCTTCACACAGAACTAACGATAGATCTGGTACTAGTCCTAAAAATAACAAACAAAACGGTATCAGCTCATTTCTTCACATCGAAAATTAAAATATGTAAGTTCTGTCAGTTTGAAACCGAGTACTACTTAGGACCCGGCATTAGCTAGCTGTTCAAAAACAACAAAAAATATATTATTATACCAGTCATTAGTACTCAAATGAGTATCAACTCATTTCTTGATAAAAATAAACCCACAAGTTCTATCTAATTGATACGAAGAATTAAATAGTACCCAACCAAGATTAGAACCTAAAAGTTGGGGGGTATAGCACACAAAATCAAGTCGTTTAGTATGAGAAAAATTTTAAAGTTTGTTGGTTTGAATCAATTGGGTAAAAATTTTTGAATTTGTTCTTCAATTAGTTACAGAAAAATAAGCACACATGAAAAAGCCCAAAAAATAGTAGCTGCGTGTGTAATATTGCATAATAGATTATATTCATCATTGCTAACGAGCCGTAGCCACATGAAGAGTGAACTCAACATGAAGATCATTTACGTCGAGCTATTTTAAGTGGATCGGTTGAAAGCGATTCCGACTCAATCGGAGGAAATCTAAATAACAGAAATACTACTGCTAGAGAAAGTATCACCCTACAATTGCAATAACCAAACAAAAGATTTCAAATTTTTGGTTGTTTTATTTAAAACTAGCAGACCCGCCCGGCGTAGCTCGGGTCCTACTTCGACCTAGTGTAAAGCATAGTCTCTGCTCTAAATATTTGAATAAGAAAAAGAAACATTCTAATGTTGAAAGAATTTAGGAAATCTGTTTAGAGCTGTTCAACTCGCTGAAAGCGTTCGGTGTTAAACTCCGAAAAGCAATCTCGTGATGTTCTGGCATTTGCATACTAAAGTCGCTGAAAACGCTTGGTAGTAGACCACGATACGCGAGCTTGTGAATTTCTTTTATTTTGATTGGCAAACCTTTTGAACGTTTAGTGATAGACCCTATAGCTCGAGATTGCTCCCTTTTACTCCCTTTGAATTGTAAGGCGATTGTCTGTTTCTATTGAAAACTCTCGAATGCGACGTATTTTGGTTGTCCTTGCTGTTGGCACATGTTTTGAAAGCCGTAATCTTCTTATCTAGGCATACTTACTGTTTATTTGAAAAAGCTTTTTGAAAAGGGTGATGAGAAATTGCCAGTTATTGTGGAATGGAGTGTAAGTAAGACGAAGGGCTGGGTATACTAAATTCTTAACACAGAATCTTATTTATTTCACACTTTGTTACTTGCTTATTGCAGTAAGGTGAGGTGATAACTAAAAAAACACTTTCGTAGTGACTGTTCAATGTTTAATTCCTTTGAACTACAAAAGCAGGCGTATTTCTTAAAAGTAATGTTTTATTTTAAAACATAGTTCACCTGCCCGGGCTAGCTGCTTTTATATACAGGGTGTCCCGTAATTCGTGTAATATACCTTCTGAAATGATTCTTGGTCATATTCTAAGAAAAAAATTGCAGCACAGTAAAGTCAGTTTCTCAACTTTGACATCACTCTTTGACAATTTAAAAAAAGGCTTACTTTGGTGTTTCCTGACCTGTGTTAAACTCGATTTCTCTGTCAATACTGGTGAAGATCGAATTTTAGATTTAATTTCTTGTAGAAATAATAATCTTTAAAACCGTATTTAAATTGCTCTCCTAAGGGCTTAGGGTTGTCAGAATTTCAATTTTAAATGTTGTTCAAATTTTCTTCCCCCGACAAAGTTTTGACTTTGAGGTCATTTCCTTGCGATTAAAAACTATCAAGCGACAATTTTTTTTAATTCCGCACACGACCATTCAGTAGGGAGCAGACCGCGAGAGTGGGCTCCTCGAAATGATTATTTCGTGATCTTAACCCACCTCCCGTACATCCGTGCTCAAATCGATGCAGTATAGTTTCGGAGCCTATTCAAAACAAACAAAGAAACAATCAAACTTTTGCTCTTTATAATATTGGTAAGTTTATTAGTTATCGGAGTTTTGGTTAGGAACTCATTTTTTTTTTTTTTTTTAACTAAATATAGCCTATGTCACTCAGGGATAGTGTAGCTATCCAACGGTCAAAGAATTTTTCAAATCGGTGCAGTAGTTTCGGAGCCTATTCGAAACAAACAATCAAACAATCAAACCATTCCTCTTTATAATATAATATTAGTAAGACGTAAGATAACAAAATAAAAAAAAAAAATAATAATTAAATAAAATTACTTAACCATAACACTGCGTTACAAAGTAAAAAAAAATTTGAGTACCCGCTTTGAAATGTCATGATTTTTTATTTATACGCATCGTTTAATAAGCATACATACAAATTTTCTTTCCATCACGTCTCATTTGCATGTGCCCAAAGATTGGCTTTTTTCATAGCTTACAAATAAGCTTGTTTTTAATCAGCTGTAACTTCAGTGTACATGCGAATAACAAAACGAAATTTTCAGGACTTAAAGTTGAAGAATAGACCTTTAAATCCTGTCTACTCCCATTTTGATATTTGGTAGTCAACATTCCCAAAAATGTGCCCAAAGATTGGCTTTTTTCAAAAACTTAAAATTTTAAAGGAATGCACATAAAAAATTTTTTTTTTAATTAACTTTGGATTGTTCATTTTGTACTTATTGTAAGGTTTAAATATGGAAATTTTTAGGAACTTACTATTGAAAATTTAGGCACAGGACTACTTCAAAATGGCAAAAATGTATATAAAATGTGTTGATTTCAAAAGGATCAGGTTTCTAAAGCAACTCAAATACCTTAAACCTTTTAATTGATTTAAAAAGAATGCTTAAAAAATGCTCAGCTTTAAAATGACACCTTAATCGTCCTAATCGCTTCAATACTGACAGTTTTAGGGTGCAAAGTCTGAAACCCCTAAAATCACTATGTTCGGTTCTTTGAGTAAGGCTGGAGGATAGAAGAAAATTACAAAAAAAAAAAAATTCTTTGATTATTTTGTATTTCGATAGCCAAGGAACATTTCTACAAAGTTTGAGCAAAATCGGGGGTATATCAACATTACGGATTGACCGTTCTCATATGGAATGGCGCCACTTTATTTTCAGCTTTCAAAACCAGTTTGAATTGAAATCCGAAAATAAAGTGGTGTTAGTAAACTCACTGACACAGCTTTATATTCAGCTTAATACGTGTATCACAGATGTATCTCGTGTTACAAAAACAACAATGTAAGCAAATGGAAGTTGCGGGGCAAGAGAGGTAACGGTTTTCCCTCTTGTTGTTTATTCCTCTAAGAAGTGAAGGTAGTAGAAAATATAGTTGACATGTACCTCGAAAACTAGACGTGATGGATACCACATATGTTTGGAACATTTAATCTATGACTCATTTCCTATTCAATCCAGCTAACAGTTAAGAGGGTACCAAAATCGTGTAACGCAGTGTAATTAAAAAAGAGGATCCAACGACGTTGTGGGACGTAGTTTAAGGTATTTTCTACAATCTTCGGCAATCAAAACCCAATCTGCTTTCTTGATTTAATTTGCTGTCCCATTTGTTCGACAGTTTAATACCGATTTCAATCCAAGTTCGCGGACGTGATTGCATAGAAAATCGATATCTTTCTGAATCCAGTTAGCACTTCGGTTCTTCCTTGCGGTATTTTTATTCCTTTGTTCCATCTCTGGGTTCTGTTAATATATATATATATATCTATATAAAATAAACTATGATAGATAGATAGTTTTAGTTATATATTATACTAGGTGTGCCAGCGACTTCGTCCGCAAGAATTGGCATAACTTTTTTATTTATCAACCGATTGACATGAAGTAAAAACTAAATGTTAAGTGAAGCTTACCACAATATATATCTGAAAACACCATCTAGATTGAATAAGCCGTTTCTGAGATTAGCGTGCATAAAACAAACAAACTGTTACGTTTTTATTATATGTATAGATAGAAGATATAGATACATATTATTATTTTTATCTTCTTAAACGACGAAATTTGCAAAAAAAAAAATTAGGAATTTGAAATTCAATTTAAATTTAATTTTTATTCATTGCCAGTATTAGTTGGACAGACTTTGGTCAGAACAACCAATGTTGGATAATATGAACCCTCAAACGACCAATAGTGTTTTTACCAAAAGTGAAAATTAAAAAGCATAAAAAATACCATTGCCAACTAAATGTTAGTAGCTGTCGTTACAACTCAAAGTTCTTACTAAGTTTAATATTTGACTTTTGAGAAAATTTCATTGTCGCCTACTTTCACAATTCTAAAGCACATGACAACCCTGAGCTAAAAACATCAGAACTTTCTCACATAGCATTAAATGTTGCGCTTTGCGCATCTTTTCCTTTCTTTTCTTAGTTTTCGTGTATTGTTATAGGACTAAGATTGATTAAAACTTAAAACATTATTTTACAGTTTTACTAAACATACTAATTCTGAATGAGCCTTAATGAATCATTTCATTATCGGATAGTATACACTGTTACTAACATGCTGTTAAATTTTTTATCAAAATTCGAGTTATGGTCGTCACTACAGCATTTCTCAGAGAAAGGGAACGGAGCGTCACATCTGCGCGTCCGTCCGGTCATTCAACCGTTATTCCTTTTGTTGGGCTCCTACCTGCGCGTGACTTTCTATCGGTATTAAGTTTCTTAGATATAGAGTTCGAAGAAGCCGAAGGGATATTGTGTGGACCTGGCATCGCCGTTTGATCGTAAGTGAATGATTTATCTGGAAATTCCTGATCTCAAATCCCGTTTTTCTCGTAATTGTGTTTTTCAAAACGGTGTCCGTTGCCGAGGGAAAAGTTTTCAAACTAACGATTTCAAATTTTTACAGAACATTGTTCTTGTCATCCTCTATCGTCCTATGGAAGTTTTTGTTTTAACTTCCTATTAACTTCCTATAGGACGATAGCAGCTTTCCAACAGATTAATAATCTTTCTGAAGTTTTAGTTTCAGATCAAAATTGAGCCGGAAAAATGGACACCGATTAGGACTCTTTTTATTTAGCTACATTTTTGATAATTAATAACAGTAAAAAAAAATCACCGCAACAAAGATCTTTTTGTATTCTTCATCGTTGCTTTAATATATTTAAAGCAAAACCCAGACCAATTAGGATATCCTAACCATGAAAAAAAAATTGCGAAAATCAGTGATTTTTCGAGCGGTCACACTGAGATGATCCCTTAAGCAAGCGACATTAAGTTTGATAGTACAAACTGTTAATGTCTTCCCTGATCTTGAAACTAAACAGATTATATCAATTCTCAAATAGTTTCTTCACTTTGCTTCTGTGTTATTTTTATTTTCCATTTTTAACGACTACAGTAGTGACTCTCTTGTTTTTTTATCTTGAGCGTTGTGACTATCAGCTGTATATAAAAGGCTGACTTCCATTCTTATCACCTGCTTAACCTTAAGCTTAATTCCGTGAAATCAGCAGTACCTAATGCCGATCAAAAAGGAAAGAACCAAGACATTATCTATTATTCAAGCAGATTAAAGAAATCTTTACAACATTATTGACAGTAATATAACCCATTTTGGACACTTAACAACTATTAAACTGTCATTAACTACAACCAAAAAAATAGAAAAACACTTATTGCAGCCCAATTGATAAGGCTTCATATAAAAGCTAAGATTCCCGATTAATTCCCTTTAGTTTGAAGACACCATGTATCGATCAGTCCTTTTGCTGGTCACACTAGTGGCCCTAGCTTCGTCTGCTTTTGTCCCACTACCGGAAGTGAAAACCGATAACTTAAGTGGACGTATTGTTGGTGGAAGACCCACCGATATATCGAAACATCCTCATCAAGTGTCAATGCGATACAAAAATTGCGACACTTGTTCATTCAATCATCGCTGCGGAGGAAGCATAATCACTCCAGAAATCATTCTCACTGCAGCCCACTGTGTCGTTGGAATTAAAAACCCTAAGGACGTTCATGTTGTTGCTGGCGCAAATAATCGCAACGGTCACGGAGTAGTTTACCCTGTACGTAATATCTCTAGCCATGAATTATATGCAGATAACGTTCAATTCGAAAATGACATAGCCATTTTGATTCTTGCTCTTCCTATCCAACTGAACAGTTATGATGTCAAAGCAATCGAGCTTACGGAAAAGAAACCAGTTGGTGGTGCCGTTGCAACCGTCACAGGATGGGGAACAACAACTCAGGGTGGTTATGCTTCCGATCAACTACTCGAAGTTGACGTTCCAATTGTTGCTAATGATGTCTGTGAAGTTAAATATGGAACTGGAAAAATTAATAAAAGTATGCTGTGTGCTGGTTCGGACAAAGGTGGCAAAGACGCTTGCCAAGGAGATTCTGGTGGACCCCTTTTGGTGGATGGTACTTTAGCTGGAGTTGTATCATGGGGCTATGGCTGTGCTAGACCTGAATATCCAGGTGTATACGCAAGTGTGGCAGACTTAAGGGAGTGGATCGACAATGCAATAAAAAACAACAAGTGATTAAAGTGTGAAAGTGCAAGAAAAAGTGGTAATAAAGAATAGATTAGAGATTTATTTTTTGCTTTTTTCAATAACTTCTCATTTATTTTTATCAAATCTGGTTTCCAGTCAAGTATTTTTTTTTTTTTTTTTTTTATAATTAGCGCGCACATCAAATTGTTATGACTACCCTTATAATGTTATAGAACACAGTGCGAGCATTTAGGAAAGTAGGAGAGGGTTTAATAGGAGACACCGATGCACGTTGCTTTTGAATCTTTCCAGTCAAGTATAACCTCGTATTTTCATGCCCGTGGCATAATATCAAACGTGTCTGCCTGGTTAAGTGAGAGTTCGAAGTTCGAATCCAATTGTTTTTTCATGGGTATCGCGTTCTGCGAGGAAACAGCAGGAATTCTGAGAGGATTGACACTGCCAAAAGCGCTTTCTTGCATAAGCAGTTCAGATGCGATAAAAAGTTGTTGATCCGCTCAAAAGCACAGAAGTAATAGTTGAGAGAAATGCGCTACGGGACTTCGTAGCAAGCATAGGGTTTAATAAGCGAACTTATTTTCTTCTAGATTTGAAGTCAAAATCATTTACTCATTGTATGTAACGTAGCTTCTGTTTTTGTTCGTTTTTCTTAAATCAATAGCGAAGTTTATACTATACAATTAATTGGAAGGACATTGGTTTGAACGACCGATGTTGTATAATGTGAGACCTCAGACGACCGCTTGTCGTCTTCAAATACTTTTGCAAATTTTAAAGTTGAACGAGAAGTCGAACAAGTCTGAAGGCAGACTACATCCGATCATCCAACAGCCATCAAATGAATTCTGCCGAACTAATTGTACAGTGTGAACTGCTCTAAAGTTATTTCTGATTTGATTTAAGAATTCAGGAGTTTTGATGTAAATTTTGATAAGTGGCGGTAACAATTATCTCATGGCCGTGCTATGTTCGTAAAACACCATGGTGAATAGTCAAATAGCGATTATTTCTTTCATCAAAAATTATCCAAGTTTTCATTGCAATGTTGCTAAGCAAAGGTCTAAATCCAAATTTGAATGCGGAAGATCCAGAAATGCTTTTTCACTGGGCTATGAACATTATACTATCACTCTTCTTTTTTAGAACTCAAATGCAATTTTTGTTTGATTTCTCTCATTTCTATAAAAAAAAAATCTGTCATAAAACAGTTTATTCTCTTTCTAAAACTCTCATTAGGGTATTGGACCCTTAAGCCTTAAGTGATGTTTACTTCTCTTTGGTTTACTGAAGACGAAAGTCAATGTCTATGAAGACACCAGCACCACAGTTTTCGCCAGGGCATTCACGTTGCAGACGGTGAATCATACCGTTCTCTTCGACCTTGAAGTATTTCAACATAGCAAGTTTGACCTTCTTCCTTGGGCATAATCTTCTTGAAGGTTAAATAACTCTTCTTCTTGCGTTTCTTGGCATCACCACGAAGGCAGAGAACCAAGTGAAAGGTTGATTCCTTCTGAATGTTATAGTCAGACAAAGTGCGACCATCTTCCATTCTGGAGGAATTCCTTCTTTGTCATGAATCTTGGCTTTAACATTTTCGATTGTTTTAGAGGGCTCGACTTCATGAGTGATGGTCGAGCTCGTGAGGGTCTTAACGAAAGTCTGGGTCTTGTTTGTGTCAGATGATTACACTTTGTCGACATACAACTGCACGATGTAAAAAGGCTCTTCCACTTTTATCAGGATGTGCTGAGCGCATTGCCACACCTATCGGTTTTGGATAATTTCACGTCTAAGGCAAACCTTTCGTTTGGTGTACTCGCATTTGTGTGCCAGGCATTTTTTTGCCTTTCTTGCTAATTTCTTAGTAGAATGAAAATAAATAAATAGGGTGGCGCAACAGAGCGAGGAGCCCCAGGGCCTAGCGCATTATCACAACCACGCTTTGTGAGGGATGGATGGGATCTACAATTTTCTGCCAGTTCCGAACAGCTAATCGAAAAAGCGTTTTTCATGACAGTGAATTTACTAACAAAGGACTTCCAATTCCGCGCGAAAGGCGATACTCGTGAAAAACATTATTGCCTCCGTTGGGACTCGATCCACGAACCTCTGGGTTAACAGGCAGACATGCTAACCATCACGCCACGGGTACCACGTGGCAAGAGCCATTAGTAATGGCTATTTGCCATTCCAATTCACAACTTAAGAAAAAAGGTCAAGAGTACCGTCACTTTCCCTTTCCTCACTTAAAGACGTGGTTCGTTAGGTTGAAAAATCCGCAAGTTATTCAACTTAATTCAGACGGTTTTTTTCCAAATTTATATTCGCTTTTGTATTTTTGATTAATGTTTGGATAAAAGTAAGCTCAAACGATTTCATAGAAAAATTAAAAAATACGAAAGCTGTGACCATCGTTTATAGTTTAAGTTTAGGCCAGCAGCTCACGCATCTACGAGGTCTTAGATCACTCAAAGGGTCTTAACTATATTACATCAGGGTTTAGTATTTCTAAAATAACCTGGATCTTCAAAGCGCGATGTGATTTAATCTTTCTGAATGGAAGCAGATATAGCGGCAATAAATCATCCTTATGCAGCCTTTGCAACATGAGAGAGGAAGAAAATATTCAACACTTTTTGGGCCGATGACCAGTACTGCGAGAATTCAGAGTCAGATACTTCAAAAAACTGACATTGGAAAAAAGGATATTATACGTGTGCTTAATGGCGAAGATTTACTAGCCTGGGACCAACTGGTCAATTATCTCACGGTGGCAATAGCCTACAGAAAATTTATTTTTGAAGAGTTTGATTAAACAAATGAAATAAAGATCGAAATATATTTTAATAATGTTGCAAATAAAATTAAATGCCTTTTTAAAATAACATAAATCAAAAATTTTTAAGTTTAAAATTTTTGCTAGTAAATAAATTTTTTTAATTTTTGTCATATCTTTTCATATTTTCCACATTAAATATGAAAAGATATGACAAAAGTTAAAAAAATTTATTTATAAGCAAAAAATTAAAAATTAAAAATTTTTAATTTATGTTATTTTAAAAAGGCATTCTATTTTATTTGCAACATTATTAAAATATATTATATAATAATATAATTTTTATTTAAATATATAAATTCTATTTACAAATAACAATATTTTTAATGAAAATTATGTAACAAATTACTCGACAGACGACTCTTAAGGTCATTGCCGTAAGTTTGAAATTTTAACAATATTTAAAAACAAGTCAAATGAAAATCTTTGTATATATTTGAAATTTTAGTTAAAATAAAAACAGTTTACAGTTTTCAGTTTAAGTTTATCATTTGGAAGTCCAATTTGAAACTCATTTTTGGGATTTCTTCATCAGAAAAAAAAATTTATAAAAGTGTAGTTTTGACATCTTTTTTTCATGTTTCGAGGAAGATAAGAATTATTTTCAAGTGCTTTCGATCGAAAATAAGCGAGTAACGTCTATTGAATGACAAGGCGTTACGGAATTCTGTCTCTCTGTCTGTCTGTCTGTCCATATACGGATCTACAGCCTGAACCGCTTGACCGATCTTCTTCAAAGGTCTGTGGAGCAGCTTACAGAGGTGGTTTTGGAATTGAGATTCTAAGTTTTGAAATAACGGTACCTGCCGCTGCCATACAACCGATAGAATAATACCTTTTTTCTTGAAAACGGCTCCAACGATTTCGACTACATTTTGTGTGAAGCATTAATTTTAGATTTTTCTTTTATGATATAAGAAAAATTTTTAGAAGAAGCCTAAAAACGGTACCTCCGATAGTACCGTTTTTTTCATAACCAACTTCTTCGTTAATGGCTTTCACGATGTTGACGACATTTTGTATTTTGAAGTTTAAGTTGCTTAGGAAAATGAAATATATATAAATTTTATAAAAAATATTGATTTTTGGAAATAACTTCAAAATTGTGTGCTTAATTTTTTTTTTCAAATTTTTTATCAAAAAAATTTCTAGCAAGGTCTAAAACATTGCATACTTATCTTTTTGAAAACTCGTTTTTAAAAAAAGTGAATAATAAAAAGCGACTTTTTGCAGCTGCAAAAGAATGGCGTTTTTACATATTCGCTTAAAAACTTTTGGAATATTTAATTTAATTTTTGTCAATATTTTGCGTGATTTTTTAGCTTTTGTAAATAATTTAGCTTTTGTAAATCAATTGCAGTGCTTTATTAATATTACTTCACTTTAGTTAAACAAAAACTATTTATTAAATAGAATGGAAATAATGCAGTCAATGAAGCGAAAAATAGGGCCCAACCTCCGAATTTTTTTACTGTGAACCGATTTGCATGAAATTTTGGAATTAGGCTCATCTTACCCTTAAATTCAAAAGTGAAAATTATTTGCACACCGCCACCACCCTGGGGGTGGTTGCCACCCCTTCTCGGGGGTGAATTTTTTTTTTTTTTTGAAATAACCTCGGATATCGATAGAAAGCCTAATTTTAAGCAAAAAAACAAATATAAAGTTTTTTGTTAAGTCCAATACTTTTCGAGTTATTGGCAATTGAAAATTCGCAATTTGTTCACGTTTTTCATCTATTTATTGCAAATATCTCCAAAACTATACGTAAATCGTATAGTTTTGGAGATATTGATATTTTTATCGAAAATTTTATTAAGAACAAAATTGTAGCAGGTAAAACAATGAACAATTTGATTTTTATAAAGTATTCTGAGAACAATATTAAGCTAGATATAAAAGATCAAAACCATTTTTTTTTTTGTCTGAAATTTAATCGTTGAGGTCAATGCCATTTAGCGGCGAGCAGATGCATTTTATGCATTCTAATACAAGAGGATGTTTTGTAGTGCTTGAAATAAGCTTTAAAATAAGCACTATTTAAAGTCTTTTGCACGTAAAATAAGTGAGCTGTAGTGCAAATAAGGGGAGCATCTAATGTTTTTTTCTTTTTAATCAATGGCTTTCATAAGTGCCATTTCCACCAAAATTAAATTTAATCGTATTCCGTCTAAAATTAAGTTTGTTATGAAGAGTTTGATAGATAGTATCAGTTTGGCTGCTTTTGGACACATAAGGGGTAAGATGAGCCTAATTCCAAAATTTCATGCAAATCGGTTCACAGTAAAAAAATTCGGACCTAAAATGCTTCATTGACTGCACTAAAACTGATCAGTTATCGAATCTGCTGATGTGATGTGATATAATGTGCGTTACTTCGAACAAGGTACCTATTTACATAATGTAAAGAGTGTTGCCGAAGCTTGTAGTGATGCTATAATTTAATTCAATTTTCATAATTAAAGTATAGTTGGCAACCGCGCACCACTAAATATACAATATACTATGAAGAGCGAATAGTAAAGTCTTTTACTTAGCCATAATTTTACGTGCTAACTTGAAAAAGGGACGTTTTCTGAAAAATTAAAAATGTTTTCAGAAAGTGACGTTTAAAACAAAAAAAAGTCTAAGTATCCAAGTTTCACACTCTTAATACGCATACAAATCTCATACGAGACATAACAAAGAGCACTTGTGCCTAACTTAATGTCCTGGAGCCAGTTGAAAGTAAAAAGATGAGTAACTCGTCCATTATTTCAGACAACACGGTTGAACAGTAAACAAGAGTATTCACTTTATCGACCTCGGAACATACATATGTATGAAAAACTTTCAAGTTTTCAATTTCAGTACCACCATCATATTGTACGAGAGCGAGTAAATAAATTACTAGCTAGTAAATAAAGTACGAGCTAGTAAATTACTAGCTTTTAATGCAAAAAAAATTACCCTCTAAATGAGATGCCCCCTTAACCTTTATTTGGAACCCCTGTGCACCATCATTGTCTCTCTCTCAGGCTGTTTTGCAGTTTATCTCCCAGAGCAGAAGAAATTACGGCATGCAGTTGTCCTGCTCCCGATTCGTTAAAAAAAAACATCGGCTGACATGTCATACGTTCATGTGCGACATCTAAAAATTTAATCGGAGCCGCGTCGCCCGTCATCATGCGACACCTAGAAAGTTTTCCTGTGACGGCATGAGGGTACTCAAGCGGGGCTCGTATTATTTGGCCTCTGCTGGACATCTCGAAATTACAACTTTTGTGGCCATAGGTTTTTTTTTTTATTTTTTCATTAGCAAAAGACCGATAAACAAAAGCCTTTACAATTTGAAAGTTCTTAATACAAAATTAGAAATAAAATACTTAGGTCCCCTCCATTTCTCTCCAGGTACGGTTGTAAGTTCACTAAGGGTCCCAGCACTGTTGCGCCACCCTTTTTATGTTAAGAATAAAAATTCACCTTCTGATAATGAAAAAGAAAAGGGAGATACACAACCGACACAACTTTACCGTTGCCTTATTTTCCTGTAAAATTATTAAAATAATAAAAATTGGTAATAAATGGGGTTTCTCCCCTCAAATCACCCACTGGCTCTACACCGCGGTCATCAGACCAATACTCACATACGGAGTAGTGGTATGGTGGACCGCTCTTGATAAAAGGACCTACTGCGACAATTTAAGCAAGGTCCAACGAACAGTCGGTTTGTGTATAAGCGGAGCACTGAGATCAACACCCTCAGCTGCCCTAAATAAACTTTTTAACCTCACACCACTACATATCTTCAGCAAACAAATGGCCGCCAGTGCAGCCATTCGTATGAGAGCTTTCTCCCAATGGACCGATAACAACATCGGTCACGCTACAATCCTGAATTTATTCGGATCAATCCCTTATCACTCCGACTACACCAACCCCCAATTGGTTTTTGATAATAAGTTCCAAGTCTCAATCCCTCCAAGAACGACCTGGGAAGACGAAGAATTTTTGAGAGATGATTCAATTCATTTCTATACAGATGGTTCAAAAACCGAAGAAGGGGTAGGCTGTGGGGTGTATGGTAAACTGGGGCACATTCGTTACTTTTTTTTCATTGGCCGATTTTTCCGTTTTTAATACCTTCAACAGAACTTGTTTTTGGTTCTACAGATAGTTTTAATAGTGGTAATTAATTTTTGTAAGAAATATTCTTCATATTATTCACTGGATTGCAACTCTTACCATTTTCAAAACTTACCTCTGTTTAATGAAAGTGCCCCGGCACGGGGCAGCTTCGTCATTCAACGGGGATCATTCAGCATCCCAAAAAACTTCAAAGAAAACATGAAGAGTTAACTAGTCATTTCATATACATACATATGTTTATTTTTCTTGAAAACAAAAATAACTCATAAAAATAAAATAAATAAAAATTTAATTTAAAAAAAAAATCACAAAACTTCAGGTTAATATTGAATAATGAAGTAAAATCATTTCAAGTGTTAGGACCTTCTAATTGTTTTCAATAAGATGTCGATGACTTAAGAATTAGATATTTATTATTTCATTTTGTAGTCTTTAAAATCAAAATTAAAATGATATTTCTTCCGACATCTTGAAGTTGATGCCGGAGTGGTTGGATTTGGAAGTTTCAGTTCAATTTCACTTTTTAAAACAACAGATGTGTCTTCGTTCGGAGGGTCAACAAAATCTGTTGGTGAGTTGTAGAACTTCCGAAGAAAACTTATATAAAGAGTAGTATCGCTTAACTTTTCAATGATTTGGCCCACAAAAAATATTTCTTGTTTTAGTTTTCCCTTCAACCTAACTAAGACATAGTTTCCGACGTCAATGGAATCCTGATCACCTTTCAATTCGTCTAAATGACTTTCGACATCATCATGATTGGAAAAGCTATCATTTTCAATGAAATCACCAACTGACTCATTAGATTCTGCATAATGTATTTCATTATCGCTCTCATCAGATGAAGAAACAGGATTTGTTTTTCCTCTTTTGTTTTCTTCGGACCTTTTGAAAATGTGATGACACGCTTTACGGTTTTAAGTTTCCTTTTAAAAACTTTGGAGTTTTTATTTGCATGACGTTTGTTTGTAGCTTCTTCTAACTTCTTTTACTGAGAAGAATTGGTGTAGATTCGAGAAGATCCCGTTTTTTTTTTGTCAACATGTAAACGAGGAATTGGACGTAATATTTCCACCGAAGTGGCTTCTCGACTTGCACGAGTTGACGGTGTAATTACATTTTCGACATTTTTGTTGAATGTCTTGTAACTTGAGAATCATTTGAAGGTGATGAAACTATATTTTCATTGAATGTTGTTTGTTCTTCAACTGGATCTTCAATGGCAAATTCATTCTCATCAAGAATTTGAGAGTTGTAAGGATATATTCCAGTTGTTCTAAAGCCGCTGGTGATATTTTCAATTGAAAAAGCCCTTTGGAATGGTAGATTCGTTTTTTTTTTTCTTTTATAATTTCGAACCATATTTACCCTAAAAATAGAAAGACTAAAATCAAAATTTAATTTCGGGGTACATTCGGCACCTGCTTAAACTGCCCCAAAGCCAAATGCCGAATCTGCCCCGACGTCACAAAATTGTTTTATTTTTCACACATATTTAGCTGTTTTAGAAACAGACTTTTCCTTTGTAATATATGACTCCCTTACGTATAATACAGTTTAGTGAATGAAATCGTCATTTCTTACGGCAATTTTTTCACTTAGAAAATCACTACTTACCAATTATGCGAAATTACAACGGAGAGCGCGAAAACACAAAACTGCACACAACTTTCTTGAACACGAGGCTACTAATGTCAAACAAGGAATGTGTTCGTGAGTTCAATAATGGATGCATTCAACGCAATTTTTATTTCTTAATTCAGCAAGAATCCAGTCGAAAATAGCTTTGACGAATGTGCCCCGATAATGAATGTGCCGCAGTTTACCATACTCAAACCGACTTAACGTAAGTCTCTCGTTTCGCCTTCCAAACCATTGTAGCGTGTTCCAAGCGGAAATTCTGGCGATCAAAGAGGTCCTATCATGGCTAAAAGAAAACGTGATATCCTCAACGAATATCCGGATTTTCTCAGATAGTCAAGCAGCCCTCAAATCACTCGGCGCTGGCGCTGTTTCTACGAACCCAGTAACCGCCCTTAACTGTAGCCTTTCTCTTAGGGAGATGGCTGAGCAGTTCAATATTCACCTTATTTGGGTGCCGGGGCACAGAGATATCGTGGGTAACTGCAAAGCCGATGAACTCGCCAGAGAAGGAACCGTTCTACCGATCTCAAGCAGTAGGTTGAACATTGGTATACCAATCGCTACATGTAAACTTATGCTAAAGCAAGAGGCAATGGATAGAACAAATCATAGGTGGAACAATATCACCACGTGCGTGGCAACAAAACGGATATGGTCAGGACTAGATCCAAAACGCACAAGACATTTGTTATCTATTACCAGACTGCAAGTTACCTCCGTAATCAATGTCATCACCGGACATTGTCTGATAGGAAGACACGCCATAAGACTTGGCGTTCCCTCAAATGACTTCTGCAGAAGTTGCTTAGATGAGGAGGAGCAGTAGACAATCCCACACCTCCTCTGCTCATGTCCTGCACTCTCTTTTAAAAGAAAACAGCATCTAGGAAAATATTTTCTTGATGATCCAAGCGATCTGGCGAGCACAGATCCCCTACATCTCCTTATTCGCTTTATTAAAAGCTCCAAATGGTTTTGTTAAGTGAGATACCTAATATTGGTCTAAGTGTGTCAGTTTGTTTTCCTGACAGCCATTTAAACCTAACCTAACCTAATACAAACAAATTTGGGAATCGGTTGGGAGCGAATTTTTAAGTGCTATGAATCAGAAATTTGAAGACAAAATACTCCAAAAATGCAAAAAAAGGTTGGCAATCATAGATTCAAAAAAATCACAAAAATTTATCTGTTAAATGAAATTTAAAAATCAAATATTGAATGTAAGCAACTCCTTCAATGAAAGCAAATCTTTATCGGACTCTGATACGACGATTAAAACTACAACCCACATTTTGTTTTTTTATTATGTGTGTTTCTTTATTGTTCAATAAGAATTTATTACTCGTCAATAGAAATGGACTCAAACGGTAGTCATTCAATTTAACGTTATCTTGACACAACTATAACGCTTATCATTGATAAAGCAAAGTAACACTCGTAACCACACCATATCGACCACAACAGAAACATTTTAGGACATTTCAGCTATTTTTTCAGCAATCCAATCCTTATATCTAGGCACACTCGTATAAACACCAGGATATCCTTCACGTCCACAGCCTCTACCCCATGAAACCAATCCTACTAGTTGGTCATCCACTACCAACGGCCCACCAGTGTCGCCTTGACATCCATCCTTACCACCACTTTTCCATCCAGCACAAACCATGTTCTCGGTTACCTCGCCAGCTCCATAGGCTTTTTCGCACTCTTCATTACTCACAATAGGCACAGAGGCATCGTTTAGGAAATAAGTTGGACCACCATCTTCAGCATTCCATCCCCAGCCAATGACAGTTGCCAATTTACCCGCTTTTGGTGGTTTATCCGCAATTGCTATCGGCTTTATGTCAATATCGTTAAGCGGCAATGCATCTTCCAGAAAGAGCAATCCAATGTCGTTTTCGATAGTCCAGAAATTGTAACCTGAATGTGTAACGTTCTTTGCGACAGGAATTTGCACACCATCAGCACCCGCACGAGAATTTGCACCTACTACAACCATAAAGCGCCATTTGCTATCCAAATTGAGTAAGCACTGGGCTCCGGTTATAAGCACTTTATCTGTATAAATACTAGCGCCACATTTATGGATGTAGGGACAAGTCTCGCAGGATTTTATGCGAAGCGAGCCTACTTGTGGGTGTTTTGATATATCGACAACGTTACCATTAACAATACGGGAAACGGGCGACGCAATAGATGCACTACAAATAGTAGTAAGTAAAAGGACTACGTTGAAAGTGTGCCCCATTTTTGTTAGAGAGCTGATGCGATACGTTCAACGGTTTTCAAACTAATCCACTTTAATGCCAAGCAAGTGCCTGCTTATTTTTGGAAATTTTATTGCATCGTTGTTTACGATTATCGTTCATGGAAGATAAGAATTATATTGGACACGAAAGCACTTTGATCGTGAGATAGAGTTTTTACCTGAAGGGTGTTCTTGTTGGAGACATTTTGCTTTTAAAACACGTTTGTGTTTTCTTTGTTTTTTAGTCATGGAAAAAGTTTTGTTCAAGTATCAAGATTGAGTTTGTTTTTATATCGAGTGCAGAAGTCGTGTTTACTTACTTACTTAGGTGGGCACTACAGTTCGGGGTGAACCTGGGTCTCAACTAACATCTTTCGATAACGACCTCGATTTCGAGCGAGCTCTCTCTTAAGTTTTGCACTCTAAGTCAGTTGAGATCTTCTTCCACATGATTGTGCCACCTAAGACGAGGTTAGCCAGCAATGTGCTTTCGAAAACCCGTCGAACCGGAGAGTTGATGTTCACCTGGTGTGTTAGAAACGGTCTCTCCGTCAATCCTATTAAAACCGAGGTTGTCCTCTTCACGAGACTTAGAAAATTGACTGGTCTGACCCAACTGACACTTAAAGACGTTAACATCCCCTTTTCAAATGAAGTCAAACATCTCGGAGTAATTCTACAATATACCAAACTTCTTTGGTCTACACATGTCGAGTCTAAAACTACTAAAGCACTGTCAGTCTTCTGGTAATGTGAGGGAGCCTTTGATGGCAAGACATGGGGTATTTCCCCGAAAAGGGTTCTTTGGATCTATACGGCTATGATAAGACCAATCATCTCCTATGCGTCAGTTGTTTGGTGGAATAAGCTCTCGCGTAAATACGTCATTGCCTCGTTTGCCAAACTTCAAAGAACAATTTGTCTTGGTGTTACTGGGACCTTCCCTAGCACACCGGGAGCTGCTCTCGACGCACTGCTGAATCTTCCTCCCCTTGATACCAACATCATGGGGTGTACTCTCAAGACCATTTCTCGTTTAAAGAGATGTGCTCTCTGGCACAATTCGTACTGGAGCTTTGAGGAACTCGCAAGCAGCATATCGTCGAATGGATATGCCGTCTGACACGATGATCCCAAGGCCAAACTGCGTCAAAATTACTCAGTCGACTTTCCTTCGGTTCAGGACTGGTTCGCTCCAGAATCTGAGCCTGGAAAGAACTGTTATCGAATCTTCACAGATGGCTCCAAAACTGACGAGGGTTGTGGTGCTGGTGCCTTTGTGGAGAGCGACGACACACGACTGCACACCTCTTTAGGTGTTTTCATACGCATCCGTTTTCCGAGCGGAGGTGTATGCTATCCTAATGGCCTTGAGCCAAGTTACGAACAATGGATGGACGGGGAGAAGTATCTTTGTTTGCAGCGACAGAAGGCCCTTCTCAACCCTTTAACCACTTCGAAAGTGATCCAGGAATGCAAGAGCTCTCTGAATGCGATCGGAAGATTTAATTCCTTTTGAGTCTCATTTGGGTTCCGGGCCATCACGGCATAACTAGAAATGAGATCGCCGATGAACTTGCTTGGCAAGGATCTCAGACAGCTTTCTCAGGACCTGAAACGTCGTTAGGTCTGCCTTAGTTCTCAGTGAGGGCTTCAATCAACGATTGGATCTGTGAAGAGCACAACCGTAGATGGCATGCCTCCATTGGATGCAAACAGACCAAACGTATGCTCCCCAACGTTAGTAAGAAGACTGCAACATTTTTGCTAGCTCGTAGCAGAAAAGACTTTAGAAAGCTTATTGACGTTGCCAGCGGGCACTTCTCTTTTGCCAAGCATTTAAACGTGTTGGGTTTAAGTGATACCACACTCTGTGAATCTTGTGGAGAGGAATGAGGACACCGCAGAGCACTTCCTCTGTGAATGTCCTGCTTTTCTCGCATGTGGTTACAGATACTGGGCGCAGACATGGTGAGAGTTGGTAACTTAGGCTCCTTATCGTGGCAGCGTCTTTTGGCTTTTCTCCGAACATCTGGAAAGCTATAACAAATAGAAGGTTGCTAACTGGTAGTACAATGGACCGGTATTTAGGTCTGAGTGCTCTAGCTGTAAAAAAAAGCTCTTAAAAAAAAAGGGTTACATTAACAATTTTCGACACAAGACGTTTGGACACTTCCACGTGATGGACTGAAATCCTTCCAAAGTGACATTCTTGAGAGGCTTACAAAAGGTGCGTTTTTGCTGAGTGTCGGTTGGACCCACTCCAGGTTTGAATTCAGGTCGGTATAATGGGAAAACAGACCGAGACGTCGACAGTGATTAGGTATTGCTGATCGGCATGTGCCGGTTGGTGCCGTTCGGCATAGTGTGGACGCACCTTAACGAAAGAAAAGCGCGCGACGTGACAAGTACTTAGACCAAAACAATTAAACACTTTTTTTATAATAATCAGCACAGTATCTTTATTGTGGCAATGACGTAGTGAGTACTCGTATACACCCAAAAGAAAGAGCACTATAATCAGTAGACAAAAACCACTTCTTACAGGGATTATAGGGACTTAGCCAAAAGCTGAATTGTCTTTAGCTATGAGCAGCCACAGAAGATAAGATAAATGAAAAGAATAAACTATAAAAGAACCTCATTTGTCCATGAAAAGCCAGTTACCATTCAATTTTATCGCGAATCGTGAAATGCTTCGACTAACAATCTTAGTTGCTCTCTTGGGTTGCACCTTAGCTGGTGTCATCGAACCTCGCTACCTACCCGACGATTTCGGCGGACGTATTGTAGGTGGTGAACCAACAACCATCGAAAAGTTCCCCTACCAAGTTTCCTTGCAAAAAAGAGGAAGTCATTTCTGTGGCGGAAGTTTGTACTCTCCCGACATCATTGTGACAGCAGCTCATTGCTTGCAATCGGTTAAGCCAAGTCAAATCAAAGTCCGCTTAGGTTCAGCCAACTACCAGTCTGGTGGTGAATTGGTGTCAGTTAGATCACTCAAATATCATGAAGGATACAATAGTGATATCATGACGAACGATGTGGCTATTATTAAGCTGGACACCCCTGTCCGATACACAAGTAAGATACAGCCCATCAAATTGGCCGAATATGTACCAAAAACCGGAACTCCGGCTGTTGTCAGTGGTTGGGGCACTGAAAAGTTCTTGGTCGGATCCATACAGGAAATACTCCAGCAAGTTCAGGTTGACATCGTTTCAGTAGATGATTGCTCTTCCAGCAAATACAAATACGGAAGTCAAGTTCGGGAGACAATGGTGTGTGCGGCTGTAGAAGGCGGTGGTAAGGATGCTTGCCAAGGTGATTCTGGTGGTCCATTGGCTTCTGGTGGCAAACTTGTCGGCATTGTATCTTGGGGCAACATGTGTGCTCGCAGGGACTATCCGGGTGTGTATTCTTCAGTTCCTGAACTACGTGGATGGATTGAAAAGAATGCCGCTGAGTTGTAAGTCAATAAAAGAGTGAAAATTTCATTTGTTTTATTTTATTTGCTGGTTGCTTATAATTTATTTAGGAAGAAAGCTTCTTCGAATATACTTTTCAAGAAATGTTTTCGTCTCAAAGTAAACAGATTTGTAGCGATAGGAATGGAGCTATGTTCTCGAACTTTGCCCTTACCTCTTTTGGCGCACGTCTTCTTGGCGAATGACAGGAGCTTTCTCCCAAAATATACATTTCCTTTATACATATATGTATATGTTCACAAGAATGTGACAGTATTCATGCCCTTACACATAAATGCTTCACAGCGTGAGTTTTATGACCAAACTCATATAATATTGTCACGAGTTACTCGATAACGCGCCTGGTCTAAAAACCAATTACTGGATGGACACTTCCAGAATAAGAGCAAGGCCTGTTTAGCATGTTGGCCATCATAAGAGAAGGCGTCAAACCTCAAGAACATAACCAAAATTCAAAGAAGTGCTTGAATTAGCTTAACGGGTGCTCTGGACTTTTTACTGTAGCTAGCCTCTGTTCTCAAACCGCTAGAGAAAAGAACAGAGTCAAAAAGAAACCTTCTAAAAACGGCCAATGAAACTTAACTCATCTTTCTAACTTAACGGGCTTCCAGAAACCTATGGCCAGACATTTCCATGGAAAGAAATAGAATTCCTACTCCGCCTTCAATGAATGAATAGTTCAGAGTTTTGTATTACACTTAGACCTTGTAGATCTATTGTTGCCTCCTGTTTAATTAAGAGGTATTCCTCAATTATTGTACTTTATCCAGGATATGCTCTTTAATAAAACCAAGGATCTGGGTTACGTTTAGGAACTTTAGTGCACTCTCATCTTTGTAGTATGAGCTTAGGCATTTTTTTTCTGATGGCTGAAAGCATCGCAGTCTCCGAAGAGTTGGCCCGGAGATTCTTCCTGTTTGTTTCACAATCTCCATTGATCATCGCCCTCTACGCCTAGTATTTTGTGGTGTTTTTACTTGGCCTGCAATGTTTAGTTAGGAAATCATTTAGTATTTTACATGGTTTCTACTTGGACTTATAACTTAGCGCATTTTCGGGAGTCCAGTCTAGTGTTTTTCTTTGTTGTCTTCCTTCGTTTTCTACTTGCGATCTTAGGTACTATATAGCAAGTTTTGGAATTGTGCAGGAAAAAAAATGTTGAGATATCAATTAATCATGAGAAGAGTGGGTCCTGCACTTCTACCTGTCTGTCTGCTCGGATTTACAGCCCGAATCACTTGACTAATTTTCTTCAGAATTTGCATTTAGGGTTTGTGGGCATATCTACAGAAGGGTTGAATTGAGTCTCTAGGTCTATAATAATACCTGTTTTTCTCGAAAACGTCTTTAACGATTGTTTAAAAACTATACCCTATATAGCACCGATTTTTTTTCCGAAAACCGACTTTCCCGTAAATGGCTAACACGATTTTGACGAACTGACGGCATTCGATAAAGTTTGGCATCGAGCTCTCTTATCGAAAATGAGTGGTTTTGGTATCGATGAATCTCTTCTTCTTTGGATTAGAAGTCTGATACCAACCTTATAAATGCTGGTGTGCTCCATGGCCACGTTCTTTCTCCGACTCTCTTCCTCATTTTCGTAAATGATCTCTTGTCTGAAACTTCTTATCCTCTCAATTGTTTTGCCGACCCTTTGATTTTCATATTCGTTTCAAATTTCACGTCCCTGCTCTTCGTATGTGGCACTGAAACGGTTGCGTATGATAAGCTCATTGAATTCTGACCTTGACAGAACTCAATGCTTCAAAAACTAAATGTTGTCATCGTCGTTAAGGCTTAACATCCTCCCAATTGCCAATATCCATGAATGTCAACTGCATCCAAAAAACTGAAAAGCTGCCGGTCTACTTCTTCCAAAGCTAGAGTACAGTTCTCATAACTGATCAGGTGTTTCCCAAACATCGTTAAGTCTACTTGATAGGGTACAAAACATAGCGTTGAGATTAATAGGAGATAATTCAATCGGTGAATCGATTGATTCACAGATCGTCGAAACGTTATCTGCCTCAGTCTCTTTTATCGCTACAAACAGAGTGCTCTAGTTAATTAGCCAGTTGCATTCCTCCCCTGAAACAATTTAACCGCAACACCCGCCCGGTGGTAGTGCTCATCAGTTTTACCTTGAGCCCAACTTCGGACGATTCTTATTTAAGTGTGTGGAATGCTTTACCCGTCTCTTTTTTTCCCCGCATTGCAATTTGCAAAAGCTAAAAAAAGTGTCTCCGACTATTAATTCCTCTCCTACTTTCCTAAATACTCGCACTGTGTTTTATAACATTGTAAGGGTATTCATAACACCTTGATGTATGCGCTTATGATAAAAAAAAAAACCTGGATCGATTAGATTACACCATACCCCAGTTGGTGTTTTTTAAGTAACCATTTTCTCAAGTGAAGCTTGGGAGAACAGTACTTTCTTGGAAAATTTAGCCTTACACTTCTACACAGACGGTTCTAAGACCTGTGATGGTCTAGGAAGTGGAATTTTCTCAAAAGGGCTGAATTTAAGTCTTTTCCTCCGCCTACATGAACATTGTATTGTATTCCAAGCGGAAATACTTTCGATAGAAGAAGTCCTGTCCTGATTCTGAGAAAAAACGTTGTTTCTCCCACAGATATTCTATTTTCTCGAACAGCTTCTTTATCTACAAAATCTACTGCGGTCCAAATCCAAAACTGCTGCACGTCTCTAAAGGAGATGTCAGAACAGTTCAGCACTCCCTTTTCATGGTACCTATCGTTGCATGTAAACTTTTGCTAAAGCAGGACGCTTCTGAGAGAATGAACACTGGATGGACAAATACAGGTCTTATGAATAAACACATTTGGCCATGTGAAGAGTCGAAACGTTCAAAGAGCATATTGAATCTAAATCGTCTACATACAAGCTCCACCATAGGCTTCCCAACAAAACACTGCCTAATACTATAATAATAATGTACGTAGACACGCCAAAAGACTTGGTATCTACTCTAATGAGTTTTGTAGAAGCTGCAAGGACGAGGAGGAGGGGGAGGAAACAGTCCACACGTCCATTGTTTATGCGCTCTCTTACTCTTACAGATGAAAAACTCACCTAAATGAATACACTAGAGACTAGACCTGTGAACTCTCACACGCAACGAGCTTAGATTCACGCTTTCAAAACTACTTCCTTGAAGAATCTAGCTCAAGTTTCAAAGAAAAGAAAATATAGACACGTTTTTTGATTGAACACATTTTGCTTTTGTAAACTGCCCATAAGTATGCAACATTTCTTTGAAGTCTACTTTGCAAACGAACGTACTAGATTTGGTATAACAGAAGAGATTTTGAATTTGAATTTTATTTTTGAATTCGTTTTTAATTTTAAGCAACTTTTGGAAGAGATACTAGGTTTGTTCGTTGAAGCCCTATAGGGTCGCCCTGGCGTCGTCGCAACAAAGCGTTTTTTGAAAAACCTAAGGCCGCCCTAAATGTCAAATTGAGTGTTTTTTGAGCCCTAGGGTTGACCTAGCTTTTCCCTCAACTCGCCATAGGTTTTTGCTGTCAAATGGCATGTATTTTATTTTTAATGACAGGGATGTGTGATTTGTGGTTTAGCGTTTTTTGGGGACTGGAAAACCCACAACTCATAGGGCTGTCAAGAAAACCTGGGTCAACCCTGGTTAAAGTTCAACGAACGGACCTACTCGTAGATAGCCCCAGATTTTGACTGAGGATGTTAAAAATTCTGAAACAGATAAACACACTCTGATCGATTGCTTATAAATAGTGTTTGTTTGCAAAAATTTTCACTTGGCCTCTTATTTTTAGAACTATCATAAATTGTCTGTATTTTGGTCAAACACATCATAACAAATCCTTAAGTCAATAACAAAAGCAGGAGGAACACTTCGAATAGTTTGTTATTGTTCTTCGAAGCCAAGGCTGTAAAACATCAACAAAAGTCTGTTATATTTGGACATATTTTTATGTCAAACAGTTAATCAATCTCACTCACTACCCATTGTCTATACCTAACTTAGTCTTCAAATTGAAGAAGGACGCTTTAAGAAGGTCATTATAACAAAACGACGCACGTTCTCTCAAATCATCCCGGTCTTGCTTTTTAGCAGAAGCGTCGAACTTGTCTCAATTGTATGAATTCCTATTGAGAGAGGAAATTGCTTCTGGTGACATCCGTTCCTTTATGGGAAGTTGGAGAACGGACATATTGGGACTATAAGTTTCAATTTCAAGTCTTAACTGTGTTTAAAAGAGTCAAGAGTTGTTGACACGTAAGCGCCAGCGCTACAGATCAAATAAATTTTCTTGTATCTATCTTTCATTCAAATATGTTTACTTAAAAAACAGAAGTACGTGGTTTCCATACTTTGTCATTTTAGCAGACATTATTGAAATATTGGCAAACAACATTGGAAAAAAAAGAGCGTGCGGCCACAGATGTGACAAAATCTGAATCAAGTGAAAACTTAGTGAATGAGTTAAAGCAAAAAGGAATTGGCTATACAAAATTTCAAAGCCTCAAAGGAGAGTTAAAAAGCTACTCGTAACAACTCCTGAGCTTGCTTAGTTTAATTGATTTACTTTTAGATCGGATACCCATCTTGTCTTTGATAAATTAGCGAGTTATAAACTCAACAACTGATTTGATAAAAAAAATTAAACCAAAGATCCGCCATCTTTAAAACAGTTTTAAAATAACAAACCTTAACATTAAAATCAGAGGTACTAATAGAAATTCGTATTGCATTGTGCAGCTAAGGTTCTCCTTTGCCATCTGCTTCTGAAACTCACTTAACCCAACAAATTTTTTATCCTTAAGATACATTGAACACATTAGCATTTACATTTTGATTTATTTTAATTTATTTCTTTTATCATCTATTCACTATAAAAAATTTTCAAGCGTTTTCTTCAATCCAAGACTTGAAGGAAGCAACATCCGTGTAGACAGCAGAATGTTCCTTCTGGTCAATGCAATCAGAGCCCCAAGACAAAATACCATGAAGAACACCTCGGATAACCATTGGACTGCCCTCTTCACCTTGACAGCTATCATTATTCGGAGAGACAGCACAAAACATTGTCTGTTGGATTTTCTTTCCATAGTAATACTTTTCACACTTTGACCTTTCGATAACATTCACAACAAGGTACTGAAGAATATCGGTGCTGAACGATGAAAATGCATTTTCAAGTTCCCATCCGCTGAGAAAAGCTGCAGTCCCATCAGCAAGTGCCTTCGATGCCAATTTGACGGGCTGAATTTTTTTGCTAATTGGAAACGGTCTATCCAGATGCAAAAGTGCAATATCGTTTGCCTTTAAGGCACTGTTGAATAAAGGATGAATGGTGTAGGACGTCACATTGAAAATCGTTCCGTCGGTATTCCTATCTGATGATCCTGCTCGAACTGAAAGTCGTGCAACTCTCTGGTTTTGTACACACGCGGCAGTTGTGATAACAACATCCTTCCCGTACAAACTTCCAGAACAGAAATGAATGTCATCAATGTGCAATGAAGCTTGATATGGAAATTTCTCTATGGCGGCATCGGCTCCACCGTAAATTCCTCCGACGCTAGGCAACAGATCGCCAAGGGCACACGACAAAAGCGCGAACCCGACCACTAACTTCAACATTTTCAAAAGTTCTACTTTCCAACGGAGATGGTGTGTCTTTTATACAGAAGAAAAAATTTTAAATGTCTGTTTTATATGTTTGACGTGAAAATATTGACTTTCAAGTCGTTTGTGAGACGCACTGTGCTTTATGATTTCAATCATACAGAGTGTTTCCGACTCCGATGGTCTAAATTAGCGAAGTGATTGTTGGACATGTCCTTAATTAAAGCAAAATCTAATTATAACCCAGAGAATATATTTTTGATTTTGATAACCAATCTTCTATTAGTTCCTAAAACTAACAATTATGAAAAATTACTGCTCTTAGAGATTTAAAAAAAAAATCCTCGGTGTCAGGAACACTCTATATTCGAATTCAAAAAGTTTTAATGTGACGCATTTGTTTTTTTTTTTTTTTTGCACGTAATGTAAATACGGTTGGGAAAAGACTTCGTTGTCTCTAAAACCAGCTGAGTAAACATGAACTGATATTAATTACCCTGCGTCTAATAACGACAATATTTGGGGATTAAACATTGCTTCGGGAAGCTGCATGTTTAAATGTATTTACTTTTTTCTTAATTAATGGCTTCCGTATGCTTGCACCAATTAATTAATTTCAATTTTGAGTGACACTGAAGGGCAAACACGCTACGAGCATTTCATATTGGAAGGAGGTGCTGATCTTATTGTTGGAATTATCCACGAGTAATGACGTAGACATAGCATAGCATTCCTCTGCTGTTATAAAAGCAGTATTCTGAACAAATCAACAATAGCGTTTAAAGCACCCACGCAGATGAGGATCTCAGGGTAGATATTTTGTGTTGTAATGACTTAAGCATATGACTTCAGGAAGTGATTGCTATGTTAAAATACGCAACATCTATCATAAAACGACCACGATTTTATGCAATCTCAACTAAACTGGGAGAAGTCCACATCTGGCTGACCTAAACTACGACAAGATTTTTCGGATTTGGTCTTTTTGACAGCTGTCACTTGATACAGGTTTGTTTGCCATTTCTTCGTGAAAATATTGAGGCCGTTCTAATGAGTACGCAATTTGTAAAACCGTATCATAAGAATGAAACGTTAATAGTTTTCCCTTTTCCCCAAATCTGCACAAAGATCCACCGAATAGGGAAAAGTAGTTCATTTTTGTTTGGTTAGCTTTTCCTCCCTTCTTCAATTTTCGAAAAATTGTAAAAGAGAGAATTGTATCCTTCCCCTGACTGGGAAAATGCCCAGAAGTATTATTTTCAACTTTCAGGAACTTTAATTTTTCTCTCAAGAACTGGATAAGTCTTGGAACAAACAAACCCCCAACAACTTTTTCAGTTCAGTGTGATTGGAAAATTGTGCGAGTGAAAGGTCTCGCTGGAATTCGACAACGGAGGTGCATGTCAGCCATAAGGTGACCGTGGCATGTGCTAGAGAACCATGACCGAAAACTTAAAAACACGATTGGCTGATTGTATGACTGTGTGCGTGAATTTGAGGGTCGAGAAAGGACAAATGGACAAGATCAACCAAGAAGTGTTGATATCGTGATATCGACAAGTGGTTTTTTTTGCGATTGGTGATTTTTTTTTTTTTTTTTTTGAGAGAAATAGAGAGTTAGAACAGTGAAAGTAGGGAATAGTTTTTTTGATAGAAAGAGTTAAAGAAATTTTAGAAAAAATGAAGAGTCAGTGGGAGGCGAAAATTCAGAATTGGAAGAAATTGTCAGACGGACGAAACGTAGAAAACTTGAAGGAGGAAAGAAAAACAGAAAAAAAAAATATGCAGTTTTATAGTTTTTGAGAGTGTTGCCAAAGAAATCTTCGGTGGGTCTTTGCTTTCGATTTTAAAACTCTCTAAATTGTGAGACACGCAACCCTTTTTAATTCCTATCAATTGCTCTTTTCGGGATGAAAAACAATTAACGTTTCATTATTCCGGTTGTTTCATTTCTTTACCTCTTTAAACGGTTCCCCTTACCGTCAACAATTGTAATTTTATAGTTGAAGAGATTTGGGTTTTTAATCCAGTTTTTTGTAAGGTTTTACCCAACAACATTTACAAATAAATAGCATTAAATAAATTTTGGGAGTTTGACTTTCGTTTGGTTTGGAAATTTCACCGAAAAATTTCCTGGCTCCCACTTTTTCCAGTACACCCGGTACTGCGAAAATACTTTTTATCATTCTTTTTGTTGTTAAATTAATCGGTCTTTTTATTCGCGATCGTCTTCTTATCGGGCTATGCTTCCTTTTATTGTTTACGAACCCAGCCCAGCTGAGCATAGCCTGTGGTGTCAGCAGCCTACCTGCTGAGTGTTGCACTTTCGCTTATTATCAGCGCGTTTTACATTTCGATTGTTTACCTCGCGGCACACCGGTTGTGCATATTCTTTGGCGCGTCGTACTTTCGTTTATTTCATTTTAATTAATTTATTCGATTCGGAAAAATCCGAACGCGTTTAATAGTTTCGTTCATCATAAAATTTAGTTTACGCGTAATTAAACTGTAACAAATTGGCTTACGATTTTTACATAATTTCGAGTTTTAAAATACAGTTTAAAGATACCATAATAGTGTGCAAATTATCAATAAATTTAAAAGTTTTCTCAAAAAAAATTCTGGAAAATTTGCTTTTCTTCGGCCTTCCAACTGTATATAACCCTCTAAGGGCCTTCCAATCCAATGCATTTTCGCAGTCGCGGCAGCAACAGCTGCAGTTGTCAAAATTAAGTTACACAGCGACACATGAAAATACCCACATCTACACAGAAACGCAGAGTTTTCATACATTTGTGCTGTCGCGACTGCAAAAATAATGACAGCAGCGTTACTACCGCTGCCGTAACTGCAAAAACGATTTGTTTTCGGAGAACCTTTAAGCCTGTTTGACTTATCACCGGTGTACAATATATTGTAAAGTTATATGATGTCGCTTGCCTACGAAAATAAGCTCGAGACTATTGAATATTCGTCGCTTAATTGTTGACATACCCCACTTCTTGGAAAAAGTGGATGAAATTTGGGCTTCTCGGCTGGAGTTTATTCAAACCAGCTGCCGCTTATCTTATCTTTATAAAAAGCTAAGCTCTTGAACTTAAAAAATATAGCAAATAGTCTGTGTTTAGTATACATGTGTTTCGACTGGCATATTACAAAGCTTTAGTATAGAGTAAGTGTGTTGTTTTTTGATGTAAAGCTTCTTTAGCACCGCGTGATTTGAAAACTCGTTTTCTGCAGCTTTTTTTTAAGTCATATTTCTGTGGAGAGCATTCCATCAAAAATTTCAAATGTCGATTTTATTTACTTGACATCAACCGACCGACGCCGACGCGACGTCTTAACCCAAGCTAGCATGGTTTCTCTTTGTATACAAACTTAATGGTACTAGCAAAAATTTCCTAAAATCTTCACCACCTATTTGTTCAGGATAGAATTTTTGCCATGTGTGAATTGTTGACACAAACCTTATTTGTTTGATTTTGTTATTGGATTTCATTATTGTTTATACAGACACGAAATACATGTCAATTTTTTTTAAAAAAGCATGTGCAATAGGGAACGTCGTGTAATACCAACCGGAAATTTACCAGCGAATAATATAGAAGTGTAAGACATAAACATCAAATTTAATACATACAGGTTGGTTCACACTGTGCAACTACTCAGACTCAGACAAATTTGATGTGATGGATGTTGGATGTTCGGATGTGATTTACGTTGAGTCTTATCTGTCACACCTGTCGTCAGGGCTGCACCAATACATGCCAGCTGTGCAAATTTACAGGGCTCTGGGAGCGGTAAAAGTAATAAAAATTGCCATAAAAAATTAAGCCATCAACCTAAGGAAAAATGAACTATACCTTGTGCGAGTACTGTCATTTGCGATTGAAATAAAAAATTTGCTCAACCCATGCCAAAATAACAATATTTATTACAGCTGTAAATAGAATAAGTCTTTAATATTATAAAAAAAACTATAATGTTACAGTGTTTTACTTTTTATACCCTTCCAAAAAGGCTTGAGCGTGTAACAAACTTTCTTATTTAAATTAAATCAATAATTCTTTCTATATCTGTGATTAAATAACAAGTATACACCAGAGTGAACTGTCTGTGAAATTCCTTATTCAAACCTTCATGCAAAGTTAAATCGGTTGGATTTCAAAAGAAAACCAATTGAATAATAATGGGTTAACCACACACACAGTTTTGTTGACCATTCTACTCCAGTGTAAAAGCTCTTTCTTTCTCAAACTCCTTTGAATCGAACTGCTACAGGTCGTTCAGACCATCAAAGTTGAGCTACGAAAGAGTTGTTCACTTTCTAAGTAACGGGTAGGCCTGCTAGTCCACGCACATCCTAGCTCGCCGGAGGGGTGGGATCTTGCTACTGAAAAATGGACAGTGTTACGTTTTTATTTCAGGCCTATAAATTCGAAGATGGAATTCGAACAAATTAAATATTGTAGAGATGTGGAACCCGAATTTTAATTACACTAAAAATAGCTTGTCATACTTGTGGAGAACATAGGTGATCGTGTTCTCTGAGCTATACCCTCCCCTTGCATCTAAAGAAAAAGAAAATTCTTATCTTGATGCACCTTGGTCATTGCGAACGCTCATTATACCGCCCTGACCCCTAAGATGAAACAAATATATTTTGTTTTAAAACATCCTATAGCTCTCAACAATGCAACAACAATTTCAATTGGGGTTAGGTTTATGGACCAGACGACGATTTCCATAAAAACAAATTAAATTTAGTAATGATATATGTACTTTTCAATTATTCGTGGATGGTAACGTACAACAATTCAAAATTTTTAATTCAATTATTATAAAACTAAAACGATATATCTTAAGGAAACAATTAAGGAAGTGAAAGAAAAAATAAATCCGTCAAAGTTATCAGTGAAAGTAAATAAAATTTCTAATAAAAAAGACGGGGCGGTGACAATACAATGTGAGAATGAAAATGAACGTAATATTATAACAAAAGAAATAATGGAAAAATTAAATACTAACTACGATATAAAAGTGAGCGATATGCGAAACCCTAAAATATTAATTCATGGGATGAGGGAATTACTTAGAAATGAACAAGTGGAAGTGGCTTTAAAAGCGCAAAATAAATCGATTAAATTTAAAGAAATCAAGTGCATAAAAATTTATCAATCAGCTAAAAATAAAAGTATTTATAACGCAATTGTGGAGGTTGATGGTGAAGCGTTTAAGGAAATTATGAAAACCAAATTTGTGTTTATTGAGTGGGATGAGTGTATTTGTTATGAAAATATAAATGTAAAGAGATGCTTTAAGTGTTGCGGTTATAATCATAGTGCGGCTAAATGCAGAAGTGAGAAAGATATATGTGCAAAGTGTGGTCAGAATCACATAGCAAAAGATTGTTTGAGTGAATGTCTGAGGTGCATAAACTGTGTTTTAATGAAGGAGAGGTTGGGTGATGTTGATAACAACATTGATGTGCAACATGATTCCAGAGATGTCAATTGTCCAGTTTTCCAAAGAAAACTGAAATTTGAAAGAGAAAAAATTTTATACTAGCAGCTAAGAATAATTAAGTGTGTGTATTTAAATGTTCAAGGTCTCGTTAACAACTTTGATGAGATTGAATTATTAGCTAGTGAGGAAAAGCCACATTTAATATGCCTAAGTGAAACACATGTAACAAGTAATGTAAATGAATCGGAGTTGACATTAAAGGAATACAACTTGGCACAAATTAAAAGTGATTCTTCTTTCACGGGTGGTGTTTTAGTTTACATTAAAAAAGAGTTGAATTTTGAAGTTGTTAACGAGGTCAAAAATTGCGAGGGATCAGATTGCCTCGAAATAAATATTGGTGACCAAAACACATTGATGAAACTACTCCTTGTGTATAGATCACCAAGTTTTTCAAAAGCAAGATTTCTTACTTTATTTGATAATTTGCTAGATAATATGAATATTGATAAAGAATTCGTAATAGTAGGTGACTTCAATATCGATTGGTTGAGTGATACAACATATAAAAGGAAAATTCGTTCGATATGTATGGAAAATAATTTACGAGTAATTAATAATAAACCGACGAGAATAACTTCTAATTCGTTGACTCTTATCGATTATGTTATATCGAACATTGAGCAAATTTCGGCAAATAATGACCCTAAATTGAAAATAAGTGATCACGAGACCATTCGATTTGAAATATCTCTAAAAAACAGTATAAAAGCCAATTGCTGTACAAAATATAAAACATTAATTTATGATAAAAATATATTTTTCTCTAAACTTTTAACTAGCAATTTAATTGGTGTGGATGTGGTCAACGGTAGTGTGAATGAGCTAGCAAATTTGTTGTGTGATGAATTAGATAACATTGTGAAAGAAATGGTGGTTGAAAAAAGAGTGAATGTAGATAAATGCAATTGGTTTAATAGAAAATTAGCAAAATTAAAACAAAATAAAGTAGTGAAATACCAACAATGTAAGTTTGGAAGTCAAAGTTCGGTATGGTCAGAGTATATTTCAGCAAGAAACAAATATAAAAAAGAGCTTCAATCTGCTAAAGATGCGTTTATACGTAAAAAAATTGATATATCAGAAAACCCACAAAAAATATGGAAAAATTTAAAAACTTTTGTTTTAAAAAAAGATCGAAGTGAAATAAAAAGTGTAGCATTCAGTGGAAACATTATAAATGACAATGAGAAAATAGCAAATGAGTTTAATAATTATTTTATAACAAGTGTTGATGATATTATTGCGGATATTCCAAATACATCATATTCAGATAAAATTCATAATACCAACTCCGTTTTTACTTTTAAACCCTTCAGCAACAGGGATATAAACAATGTTTTAAAATCAATGGGTAAAAAGAAAGACTATAAATTTATGAGTGCGCAAATGTTCTTAGATGGTTTTTTAATCGTGGGACCAATACTAAAAGCAATTTTTAACAGATCTATATCAACGGGCTATTTTCCAAGCAAATGGAAGGAGTCTTTGGTAATTCCAATACAGAAAGTACAGAATACAATGAAGTGTGAGGAATACAGACCAGTAAATATGCTTCCAATTTATGAAAAAGTTTTGGAAAAACTAGTAGAAAAGCAGTTCAGAAATTATATAGAACAAAACAACTTAATAATAGATCAACAATCAGGTTTAAGAAAAGGATTTTCATGTGAGACAGCACTCAATTTTGTAGTGGAAAACTGGAAGAATGAGATGGACACCAAAAATATAACCATTGCAGTATTTTTGGATTTCAAAAGAGCCTTTGAGACGATTGATCGAAACATACTTGTTAGAAAGCTGTCAAAATATGGAATTCAAAATAATGAGCTGAAATGGTTTGAGTCGTACTTGAGTGCCCGCACACAGCGTACATCGGTTAACAATAATGTGTCTAGTGCGAAAGAGGTGAATACAGGAGTACCTCAGGGATCGGTGTTGGGAGTCCTTCTGTTCCTATTGTATATTAATAATATATCTTTAACAGTTAAATATTGTAAGTTATGTATGTTTGCTGATGATGCTTTGCTTTTTATTTCGGGAAAAGACTTGCGTGAATGTACGGATAAAATAAATAATGATCTGGAATCTGTGAATGAATGGCTCAAGACAAATAAGTTAAAACTTAATATAAGCAAAACAAAGTATATGTGTGTCAATAGTGCGGAACAGAATGTGGTGCAAATTAATGGTGAACATATAGGACATGTGAATGAGTTTAAGTACTTAGGATTGGTAATTGACAATAAAATAAATCTGAAAGCTAATACAGATTATATTTGTAAAAAATTATCAAAAAAAAATATACTTTCTGCGACGGATTAGAAATAAACTTTCGACTAAAACAGCAATTAAAATTTATAACGCGATTGTGAAACCTCATTTTCAGTATTGCTCTACCATTTTATTCTTATCCTCACTAGGAGATATTTCTCGTTTGCAAAAGCTCCAAAACAAGGCTATGAGGATTATCTTAAAATGCGCGCGACTTACCCATATAAAAACGATGTTACATAGATTAAACTGGCTAGACATAACACAGTTATTTAAATTAAATGTTTTAATATTCGTATTCAAGTTGAAAAATAATATGCTTCCGAAATATTTAAGCAACAATCTAAAATATATTAGTGAGTCCCAACCCTATAACCTTAGAAGTGGAAAAGACTTTAGATTAGAACACAAATCAACCTCACGAGCGCAGAACACTTTAATGTATAAAGGTCTCCATTTATATAATAATCTTACTAATGAAATTAAATCAATAAATAATATAAGAATCTTTAAAAAAGAAGTGATAAACTATTTAAAAGCGGATTCTATTTAATTAGATCTTCAAAGTATTAATAAAACAAATGGCTTTTCAGCCAAATAACACACCCTAACACTCAAACTTTTAATATTTCCATTCATTTTAATAATAAATAAAATAAAAATAATAGATACATCATAACTATACTATAAGAATCATAATCTAATAATGAGAATAATTAAAAGGTCCTCCCCGCACGCCGGTTGGGAGGGGAAAGTGGGCGGGGCATAATAATAATAATAATAATAATAAAGGACTGGATATGGATTAGGATCTAAGTAGATGTAGTTTAGAAAAAATGAAATTAATTTCGTTTTTACACCTCTTTGGCGTCGACTAATTTGTCTTAAAATTTTAATTTTGTTTCTTTTCTTCTTTCTTTAGTTTTGTTGTTTTGTAGGAATGCAACTCCTTATAATCCGATATAATTCATTTGATGTTGAATATGAAAATATAATCCCTTTAAAAATTATCAATGTACTTACTACTTCATTCAGCTTACTACGACTCCTGGTGAAAACGGTACACTGTTTTGACTGGATTCGCTGGCCTTTTAATTTTGTCTGTTGGTTTAAAAATTATATTTTTATATATTTGTACATCAAAGTATTATATTTAGGAATTTTACTTAGCTTTTGTTTTGTTTTTGTTTAAGGTTAGTTAATTTTTTTTTTTTTTAGGTCTGTCTCAAAATTGGATGTTTGAGGGAGGAAAGGTTGGATGGGTGCAAATTTCAGGACAGGACAAAATATGGTTGTGGAGAGGAGAGTTTTCTTCGGAATTGTAAGATGGTGTGATCGATTGGTTTGATCGATCATGGATGTCTAACTTGATCTTTTGTTGCTAATAGTTGTTGTTAGATTTCTCTGTTGGTTTTTTTTTCATGTGTGTTTCGTGTGTACTTGTTGTTTGATTGATTTTGTATGTTCGATGTTAGCCTTGACTTCAGCTTAGGGTAAGCCGATTCCAACTGCGTTTCCTTGGACGTTGACGCTTTGTGTGTCCGAATCTCTCCCTTTATCTCGCTATTATCTGATAAAGATACATACCGCGAAAACAACGAGATGCATAAGAACCCGAGATAAACAAAATGACGAATCAGATTCTTACCTTCAGTGGAATTTCACCTTTTTTTATGATTCAAAGAGCCAGTGTGGCACTCCTTTTATTTTATTTGTTGTATTTTACTAAGGTTTTTAAACTTGTCTAGTTATTTTTATACACGTTCTAGCTTCTAATCATTTAAAATTAATTTGAATTTTATCAAACTCGATGGAAAGGCTTAGGGAACTTCTAACTAATCGACTTTTATTTAATATAGTTTAAGAAAAAGGCACGTCAAAATTCTTTCTAAAAAAAAAAGGAACAAACTTATAAAAAACTTCATTTTCAAATCGAAGCTTGACTGTACCTCTATGTTTCACTACCAAGCCACGGATTTATTTTATATCTTTGTTGGACGTTTGAACTTTAGTCCTTTTGCTTTGCGAGATCTGCGTCAACTAATTCTTCTCGAGTGCAAGTTTTTGTCATTCGCTTAAACTCTTGAAGTAACCAAAAAAAAATTAATCCTCTATACTGTACGTACGATAACGAAGATCACTACACTGCAGAGTTCCCTTACTAGCCATTCCACTGCGGTATCGTTGTTTTTTTTTTTTTTTTTCTAATTTGTTTTAACCTTCGCAATGCAAAAATGCATGTAAAAAAAATTCTATGTTATTTTTCTAATCGGCTATAGGTCAGTGCCAGTGTTAAGGGGTGTGGGTTTTTTATGGTAAAGAAAGATATTTATTTCTTTTAACTTGTGCACCAACCAGCTTAAATTTTCGTTTGGTAAAAAAAGATAGTTCCCTACAAGCGATATTGTTGAAATTTTATAGTTAGGTATTCTTGGTAGGTATGATAATGGGCTTATAGCTATTTTGGATCCCCATATGGCCACGAAAAAGGAAACAGGAATGAGTACCTTAAAAATGCCTACTGGACCGATTTTAAAAATTCTTTAAACGTTAGGACGCTACATTATCGTTCAATAACATTTCATCCCTTTGTTCGGAACGGGAACAGCAACTCAAAAATTACTGAACCGATAGCTTATTGATTGTCCCCATACTCCCACGGTAGAAGCTTTCACGTTATCTTCGGTTTGTTGCAGCGAGTTTTGGTCTTATGACATTTTTGTATCCGGATCAGTTAGTAATAGAAAGTGAAATTTGCATATTATTTTCAATCAAATATAGTTTTGCTTAAAATAACGCAAAATGGAAAATCCTACAAGGCCTAGCTTGAGGATTAGACTAAAAAAAAGGAGTTTCTGTTAATGTTGCCCTAGTTTCGTTTGGGCTGGTCCTGGTTATCGTCAGACCTGATTTTAAAACAAAATTGTCAGAAGTATTTGAAGCATCTAACAAGTCGGACAGGCGGTCGTTTGAAGGCTCACAATATCTTACACTGGTCGTTATGTATGAAAATATAAACAACGTACATTTTTAAGAAAATTTTAGATGCAGTATAAAAGCAGGCGACAAATAATTCCGTCTTAGCCTTTCACTCTACATATTCATCTCCGCTGATTGTCTAAGAGAAATGTTACATGCAGTTGAATATCAAACATCAATTTTCTGATTGATACTTGATGGGAACACATTAAAAATAATGTGCATGACTGAGTCGTACCAACTTGCGATTAAGTGCTAAGTACAGTATCGAAATTCGAAGGCTGAGTACAGGGTTTAAGTATAAGATTTTCATAATATATTTGGTGGTATAAAGCTGCCAACTGCACATTAATTATAAAAATTGAGTAAATTCACATAATATATAGAAATACAATTAAATTAAGGGAGGGGTAAACCCTGGGAGGCTGAAAAAAAGGCTTTATTTACGAATTTTTTATGAAAAATCTGATAAAGTAATTCAATTTATTGATTTGCTTCATTATTAAGTATAGTCTCAAGTATCTACAAAAATATTGAATGTTTTTCAATATTTTAGTAAAATTATAGAAGATACTTGAGACTATACTTAATAATGAAGCAAATCAATAATAATCGATGATAGTGTTTCCGAGACGAAACTACCATCTTGGACAAAATTCAGCACGACCGGCTCAGTTGGTATTGTCATGTTCAAAGGAGAGATCCGCAGAACCCCGTCCAAAAGGCAATGTCGTATAACGTTTCAACAAATTCGCGACGAAAAAGAAAAGGCAGGCCAAAACACTCCTGGTACAAGCAAATGAAAAAACAGCAGCATTTGGTTGGCCTCAGACATGGAACAATCCAAAACCGGGAGGCTTGCCGACGCTTTCTGAGGTCAACGCGGCGTACCCCACAGGCGGATCACTAGTGTGAAGCAGAAAAGTGGGAGAGTTGTGATCGCTTCAAGATCACTACTCGTAACGCCAGAAATGGAAAGAAGAAGAAGAAGAAGTGTTTCCGAGACGCCTCCACTTTTTGATTTTTTGCGACTTTTGACAGGATCATCTAAAATCAAAATTCCAAAAAGATTTCGTTAAAAGACAACTTTCTCCAGGTAATAACATGAGTTTGCCATTTTGAAATTTTGGTGACAATTTGAAGTGAAAAGTCGTTTTTTGTCTAAAAATGCTGCCATTTTGTAGTTGTCAAATCCGGAAAAATTAAAAATTTTTAAAATCCTAGTGTAATTACCTCTAAAAATATATATTAAAAAAGTGTGCAAAATTTCAGAAGGATCAGTGCAACAGTCGCCGAGATATTTTGCACACCGACTTTAAAAGTACAAATTTTGAGATAAACGCGTGGCACCACAACTTCTCCGGGCAACGAAAAACAGCACACTGAATGGTTCCTCTCTAAAAAATATTCCGTTAGAAGCGTCATTAGAGTGAGCTCCCCTTCCCTGAACACAAAAGAAGACATCGAGCTACCTGGAACCAATCATAAAAGGAGCAAAGATGCTGCGCTGCTGGGATCATTGTCCATCCGCCCGGCCCCCCTCTATTCGCTCGCCGCGCATACCTGCTCTCACTGTAAGTTTTTGAATTCAACTCGGAATGACTAGAAATTTCGGCACAACATTCTTAAGATGTAGTATAGTAAGAAATAGAGCTCTTAATACCCGCATACCCGGGTACCCACCCGGGTACCCGGGTACCCGCAATATCGGGTATTACCCGGGTACCGAAGAACCGGGTATTACCCGGGTACCAAAGTACCGGGTACCCGCTTATAGCGTAAAAATAATATGGATGAGGAGTAAAAACACATAAAAACAAGGGAATCTGATGATAGGATTGGCAACAGTGAAATAGCTTAAAGTGTTTGAGTTGCATGTTGTGTTGTTGTGATTATCTCGAAAAACTGAAATAAAATTTAACAATTGAATCTTAATATAAAAATAAAAATATCAATTAAGATTTGAGTCTGCGGTGCTCATGTATCAAAACGCCCTTTATTAATTTCCTAGATTGATGTTTTTAAAGAACTCATACCTGCTATAATATTTAAATCATTTGATGTCGATACCCGATAGATATTTCAAAGCGCATTAGAGAATTTTCACTCTCCGCTACCCATAACATAACACTGTCATGTATAGCTTATTCTGTCGGGTAACCGGGTACCCGACGAGCTACCCGCATTACCCGGGTACCCGTCAACTTGGGTAATACCCGCGCTACCCAGGTACCCGGGTACCCGGGTAATTGTTAGAATGGGTATTACCCGGGTAAAATTAAGAGCACTAGTAAGAAAATGCCCTGAGTTTACCCCTCCCTTAAATATTCCAAAAGTTTTTGATGGAAATATAAGAACCCCGAATCATTGCAATTTTTTATACATAACGCTGAAAATTTAATCAAAGTCGTTAGAAGAGTTTTTTCAAAACCCGGTTTTTTATTTTTCATTTTGTTTGAAAACAAATTTTCAAAGATTAAAGTATGCAAGTCTTAAGATCTTACCAGACGATGTTTTGGCACAAAAAATTTTTAAAAATCAAAGAAACTGTTTTCAAAAAAAATTCAAAAAAATCCAAATCTTTTGAAATACTAAATATTAAATAACATAGGACTTCTCTTAAATATAAAATTTCGCCATTAAGAAGAAAGTAATTGTTGAAAAAAACGGTACCGTTCTTAGACTTTTTCCAATTTCTTTTTACATCATAAGAACGGCAATTGGGAAATAACATCTCACATAAAGTTTTATGGAAATCGTTAGAGCCGTTTTCGAGAAAAGAGGTATTATCAAATAGATTTGTAGAGCTAGAGACTCAATTCCAAAAACTCCACTGTTGATTACTTTACAGACCCTAACTGCAAGTTTTAAAGAAAATCGATCAAGTGGTTCAGGCTGTAGATCCATCTACGAACTGACAGACAGAATTTCAGGACCCCAATTTTTTCGTTTTCTCTATCATCGTTATGTCATATTTAATTGTTATCTCAAAACTTTTTTTCTACGCGATTGCAAAAATTGCCTTACAGTACCTATAACTAAAATAAAATTCATCCCCCACTAGCTAAAAATGATTCCTTAATCAATTTATAATTGGTCTTAGCCTTGCACTTTTTCAGAATTACTCGAAAATTAAAATCAGGCAGCCATTTTAAATACTTAAAACCCTGCTCTAACTTATCTGACTTTTTCATTTGCTTGACATTTTGTGTGATTTATTACCGAACAAAAGTCTGTTCCTTATCAAGTATTTCTGTACAAAAACTAATCTTTCATTGCAAATTTTCGGTTTCAATCTAAATTAATGTATTTTTGCTTGCGATTATAGGTACTATAAGGCAAGTCTTGCAAAATGTTGACATAACAATTAAATATGACATTACGATGATAGAGAATACGAAAAAAGTGGGTCCTGCAATTCTGTCTGTCTGTCTGTCTGTCTGTATGTATGTCTGTCAGTCTGTCCGTATATGGATCTACAGCCTGAACCGCTTGACCGATTTTCTTCAAAATTTGTAATTATGGTCTGTGGAGCAGCCTACAGAGGGGTTTTTGGAATTGGATCTCAAGGTCTTGAAATACCGGTACCTGCCATACAACCTATATGATAATACTTATTTTTCTCGAAAACGGCTGTAACGATTTTGATAAAATTTTACGTGAGGTATTATTTTTGAATGGCTGTTTTAATGATGTAAATTTTTTTTTTTTGGAAAAAAGTCTAAAAACGGTACCCCCCATAGTACCGTTTTTTTCAAAACCGACTTTCTCACTAATGGCTAACACGATTTTAACGAAATTTCATATTTTAGAAGTCCTAGATTTTTTTGAAAGACTGCATATCTACATTGGAAAAATTTAGTTTTTTTCGAATTTTCATTACTTTGTTTTTGCGAATACATTTTTTCAAAACAGTATCTTTGATTTATTTCAAATTTTTTGTCAATACAAATTTCAGCAAGATCTTAAGATTTGTGTACTTCAAATTTTAAAACTTCATTTTTTAAAAAAATTTAAAATAAAAACCCGATTTTTAAAAAAAAATCGCTGTAACGATTTTGATTACATTTGTAGGGCTTATATGTATTAGCAATTCCAAAAAAATGGCGTTTTTAGATTTTCGCTTGAAACCTTTGGAATGTTCATTTTTTTCAATATTTTGCGTAATTTAATTTAATTTTCATAATTAATGTGTAGTTGGCAACCCTGTACTACCAAATATATTAAGAGCGAATACTAAAACCTTTTGATCAGCCTTAAGATTTTGGTATTATACTTAGCACACGATCGCAAGTTCGTGCGACCCAGTCGTGCTCACTTTTTTTCACCTGAGTTCATTTACTTTTTTTTCACTTCACATCATTAGCCATTTTGTCACTAGATAGTGAAGTGTTTTCAAAAACCCATTTTAAAGTTAGTCTTATGTTAACTAGCCAAGTCGTCGAGCATGTTGGCCCATGTAAACATTCCTTCTGGGATCGAACTAATAAAGGAGCAAGATATGAACTTGAGTTTTGTTTGTATATCTCGGGTAACATCCACTTTCAAGTCTATATAAACAACACATTCATATCGAATAATTCTAAAAACAGCTGCGCGTATGGGACAGTGATACAATGAATTGAAACTCTTAGTAGAAGTGTCTAACAAATATCGAAACTTCGTTTCAGCGATGATATCAGCGTTGATGTCAGTTTTAAAACTGTATTTGTCTGACTTGTGGGTAGCAAAAGAAAAAAAAACACGATGATAAATTAGAACCGGCAAGACAATGAACTCGCCGCTTTGTTACTGATTTAGTCAAAGTAAACAAAGAGCCTACTTGATAATCGTGCCAACATGAAGAATTCAAAGCATGTAGAAGATAAGCGTTTTATCTTCCATCAAAATTATGAATACTTGGAATAATTCGTCCTATCTTAAGAACGATCTAAGCATTTGCTTATATATGGACAATTCTGTCATGTAATGTATGTATGTATGGCAAGTGATATTACACTTTTGCATATGCTATTTTTATGGCAACAATCTGTATACTGGGTGCGGCAAAAGTATGGAAACCCCTGGAAATATGGCAGAATATGCGTTAAAAAAAAATCAAAGACCCCATATCCGACGTATTTTTTGACGAGGAATCCGATCGATGGTAACCTTGAATTTGACCTTGGACCCTGCCATATTTCCAGGGGTTTCCATACTTTTGCCGTACCCTGTATAGGTACACAAATTCATGCAAACAAATCCTTACTTCCTTACTGTCCTTTTTAATATTATAAATATGAAAGTAAGTCTAAACTACTAAACCGATTTAAATGAAGCTTAGTACAGAGATAGTCTAGAGTCTGTAATAGGGTACAGGCTATATTTCATCCCCATATTCCAACGAAAAAACGAGAGCTGGGCGGGTCAGCTAATGTCAATTTGGTATATGTATATAATATACATTTGAACGTAGGTACATAGTTGTATTCAAAGGTAAGGTTCAATTCTGAACTGTTGCTTACAAAGACACCAGGTGTTGGCATAAGAAAGCTGAATTGGGATCAAAAACTTTCGCAATTTCACAACCCTGGATACGATCAAACTAAAATTTTTGATTCGCGTGTGTGCAAAAGGCGCCACCTTGATCTTTCGAACTTCAACTGATAATCTCTTCTGCTCTTCAGAATAAATTTTATCTGAAATGGCATATCTTCACTAAAGCACTTGTCTTATCGACCCACTCACATCTTGCCGGTTAAAATGATCTACATAAAGATTTTCATGAAATTTGAAAATCATGACAACTTGTCACTCAAAAATTCAAAATCAAACGATTCGATTGGTAGGATAAGATCAAGAAAAGTGATTAGTACGTTCAAAAATGAAATGAAACACTCAAGTTGAAAGACGTGTCTGTATCTAGTGCTAAGAAATAATAAATAACTTGTCCTTGTGAAGTACCAAAAATAAACTAATATCAAGTGAAATTGACTTAAAGTTACTCTGAACAAGTTTTTCACAGTTTTTCTGAAAGCATATTGGTGAAAATTTACGAAATTAACAAAATTTATTAAAGTGCACCCCGAAAACATATATACCTACTATTTATTTTCTTGCTCCATTTTTTTTCTGTTTTAATTCCAAATACATAATTGAAAGCACAAAGTAAATAAGTTAACAAATAAACATGTCTCAAACAAGAAAAACTAGGAACTATAGTGAATCTGAATATAAACAACAAGTTGCAACAAATACATCAGTAAATCCTTTGACACCAAAACTTTCATCTTTATCTGTCACCACCACGAAGTCCGGATCTAAAAACACCTCCGAGTCCAGCGCTATCACTAACCTCAACATTCTTACTGAACTGCAAAAACAAAGTGAGTTTATAAACAAACTATCACTTAAACTTGATGGTATGGTAGAAGAACTTAAATCTGAAATTAAAAACATAAACTCGCGTATTGTGGCTGTTGAAAACAATAACATCAAGCTTTCTAAACAAAATGAAACATTTCACTCTGAGATCGCTAGCCTTAAAAGCTCGTTTGACAACTTAGCTGCTGAGGTTATATCACTAAAAACTCGACCACCAGGCGACAACGTTTCATCCGAGATCTCCAAGATTAAAGCCGCCATACAAATGCAGGAGAACATGAGGGTTTCATCCGATGCGATTTTGTACAATGTTCCATCACAAGAAGATGAAAATCTAACCCACATATTTAACATGATATGTCTTACATTAAATGTTAAACCACCGTCGCTAAAAAATATTTTCCGCACACGAACCAAAAGCAACAACATAAATTCTTCTGCCATTATTATTAAGTTTTATTCCACCTACGATCGCAATTTTATACTGAAATCAATCGCCGACTTTCGGAAATCAATGAAACGTCAAATCTGCTTGTCTGACATTGGTAAACAATCAAATGTTCCTATCTATTTAAGAGAATGCCTTTCTCAAGCACAACAAAAAATACTACATGCTGCACTTGCACGGAAAAGAGACAAACTTATTTCAACAGTTTTTACAATGCGTGGGAGAGTATACGTTAAGAGAAATGAAAGTGAAGATGCCATAGGATAGAAGTTGAGTCAATCGAAAAACTAGGGGAGTTGCCATCATGAGATGCTCATCAGATATTAAGTTTATCTCTTTAAAAAGATCTATCTATTATTTTTTTTTTTCTTAATACTAGATCACTTCTTATGAATATATTAAGAGTAAATCCATCACTTATTTAAATCAAATTAATTAATTGGAGTTAATTTATTTTTCTTTATTTAGGCAAATGAAATAATATTAGCTTTTTTTTCCCAAAATGATTGTAATGATACACCTTATAAACTCTCTTTTCTATTTTCTTCTGCAAGTAGCCTTCTCTATAGCGTGTGGGAAATATAACTTTGTCCTGTTTGTGATTTGTATGTTCTGTGTTCTAAGCAAGTTCGTGTGTCTAAAATACTTTCTTTTTGATGCTGGCTAGTTATAACGTTAATCAGGCCGGTTCCACTGATCCACTGATTTTATCCTCACGTAATCAAGGATTTCATGTTTGTCACATCAACGCTCAAAGCCTTTTTAAAAAAATTGATGAGTTCAGGGATATTTTCGAGGGTTCGAAGTACGACGCAATTTGTATTAGTGAAACTTGGTTTAATAAAAATACTGCTGATAATTTAGTGCAGATACGTGGTTTTAAATTGGTTAGAAACGATAGGTCCATTCGCACTGGTGGTGGGGTAGCTATCTATATAAGAGACTCTATCAAATTTAAAACTAAATTTATTTCACCCCCAGGCTCTCCAATTGAATATCTCTGTCTAGACATTATGAACACGAATGGTCACTTACTTCTGGGTGTTATTTATAGGCCTAACAGATATGTAGATTGGTCCTCACTTATGGCATTTCTTGAAGATAACTCTTTTTGTTTTGAAGAAATTATTCTTTGTGGAGATTTCAACAGTGATATTTTGAGTGATGACAGCATTTTGAATAACTTTAGATCTTTTAATTTACATGCAGTGAATACCTCTATCCCAACTCATTTTTCGCAAAATGCTAGTACGCTCTTGGACGTGTTTTTTGTTAGCGACCTTAACAAGGTACTTCATTTTAACCAACTTCAAGCTTCGGGATTCTCAAAACACGATCTTATACACCTTTCGTTTGACTTTATTCTCCAACGACCAATAAGAACATTTCAGTTTCGTGATTTCAAAAACGTTGAAAGTCCAAGACTCGAATTTGACTTGAGACAAGTTGATTGGACAAGAGTTTACTTTTTGGAAACGGTAGACGAACAAGTTGATTTTATTCAAGGCAATTTAAGTAGAATTTTTGAAAATCATATTCCGTTGAAAACGTTGCGTGTAAAATATGGTGAGTGTCCATGGTTCAATAGTGAAATACGTGAAAAAATAGAACTTAGGAATTTCGTATACAAACGATGGAAACGTTTCAGATTACCTGAGGACTTGGTCGAATATCGTCGTCTCCGTAATTTATCGGTCAAACTTATTCGTACAGCGAAAGTGGCGTGGTACCAAAATCGTCTTAGAACGCCTCTAAGTGGACGTAAACTGTGGAAAAACCTATTGGAAATTGCTGGAAAACATGAAAAGCTAAATGACTTAGAGCATGTTGACTGTGACGAAATCAACAATAGTTTTATTTCCTCTATTCCGCGAGTCTCCTTACCATCGATTGCTTTTTCTGGTGAAACTCCAAATATAGAACCGAATCGCTCTTTATTTGGGTTTAAAGGGGTAACAGCTGAAGAAGTACTTGAATGTTTTTTACTGTTGAAAAGCAATGCAACCGGTCTTGACAACCTTCATCCTGCATTCCTTAAAGCAACATTGCCTATAACCCTTCCATACATAACATACACCTACAACACAATTTTAACAAAAAGTACTTTTCCTTCTCATTGGAAATTTTCCAAAGTAATACCCATTCCTAAAAATAGCTCCAATTCCGAATTCCGCCCCATATCAATCCTTCCTTTCCTTTCTAAAATCCTTGAAAAAATCATGCAAAGGCAGTTGAACAATTTTTTAACATGTAATAATATATTGGCACCTAGGCAATCAGGATATAAGCAAGGCCATAGTGCGACAACTGCCCTCATTGATGTCATTGAACATACCCGGAATGCCCTGGATGATAATCATGTAACCTTTTTGACTCTACTAGACTATTCGAAAGCTTTTGACACAATTAATCATGACCTTATGTGTCAAAAACTGTTACAAATGTATAACTTCTCCCTTGATGCTACTAAACTCATTTCGTCATATCTAACCGAAAGGAAGCAAGCTGTTTCCATTAGTGGACGCTTATCAAAGTTCTTACCTCTGTCTTCAGGCGTGCCCCAAGGCTCAATATTGGGTCCTACCCTTTTTTCTTTATATATCAACGAGTTTCCTAGTGTTATACGTTACTGTAAGTACCACATGTTTGCTGATGATGTTCAACTAATCAGGAGCTGTCCGCTCGGACTCATTGAAGACTGCACTTCCAAGATTAATGAAGATCTTAAAAACATTAATCAATGGTCTACTGGGTGTGGTTTAGCTCTCAACCCTAAAAAAACAAAATGTTTGGTCATTTCGAAAACACGGCTTGATTTGTCTTACTTCCCTGCTATTGAACTAAATAATGTCCAAGTAGAATTTGTGGAAACAGCAAAAAATCTTGGTGTTTGTTTTAACAGGACATTAAATTGGAACAACCATATTAGTCAAGTCGTTGGGAAAGCTTATGGTGCGCTTCGCTTGCTTTGGCCTTCTAGGAAATTCATTCCTCCTAATATCAGGAAAATGTTAGCAAAAACCTTAGTTATTCCTATATTAATGCACGGATGTGAGATCTTTGGCTGTTTAGACAGCTACAACCGAAGAAAAATTAATGTAGCCTTTAATTGTGTAGTTCGATATGTTTTCGACTTAAGAAGATATGATCATATTTCGCCTTATGCTAAACGTATCTATGAAATGTCTTTTGAAAACCTCTTAAAAGCGAGAACTTTAACTTTGCTCTTTAAAATAATAGTTACAGGTCAACCTTCTTACCTTCATGAAAAAATATTACACTCGTCGTCTATTAGAACTAACCAAATGATTATTCCACGTTTTTCTTGCCTTAACACTGGTCGCCAATTTTTTGTTAATGCTTCACGTCTGTGGAACTCCTTACCACGAAATGTGCGGAACACAAATAGCATTCAAACTTTTAAAAAAAATGTGTACTCCTACTATAGAACATTGTCATAGTTTCAGTGTAATGTTGTTATATATTCTTTCTGTCGTTGTAGGGTCTGCTACTTGCCTTTTCTTTCTTTTCTTCTCCTTTTTTTTTTATCTCTTCTTCCTCCTTTTTTTTCCAAATGTATCACTCAAAATTGTTTTTATAATGTTATGTTTTAATTTTTTTATAATGTTATTTTTTTTTTCTTTTGTTTTTATATTAATGATTAGTTTGTTATTTAATTTAGCTAAGTAAAATTATTTTTGTTTTTAATACCATTGTTATAAACTCCTTTTCTTAAGCAAATTATAAACAAGATGTAAATCTTAAAATTGTGCTATAATAAACTGAATTGAATAGAACAATCCAATATGTTCAAGTTAGTACTGCTTGCTTCATTCGTCGCCTGTGCTTTGGGAGCAGCCATTCCTAATGGTCTATTACCTCAACTAGATGGCCGTATTGTTGGTGGAGAAGAGACCACTATCAATCAATTTCCGTATCAAATTTCTCTACAGAAAAGTGGTTCTCACTCGTGTGGAGGAAGTGTCTACAATGAACTATACATATTGACAGCAGCTCATTGTCTAGTCAATGTTAGTCCCAATGTGTTAAAGATCCGTGCTGGATCTAGTAGCAGGAGCAGTGGTGGAGTTCTTATCAATGTTGAAGAGATCATAGTTCATCCCGGATTTAATTTTGGCACCATGGAAAATGATATCGCTCTTCTCAAGTTGGCAACTCCACTTGCATATGGGCCAACCATCAAAGCCATCAAGCCCATCAAGGAAACTCCAGTTGAAGGAACTCGTGCAGTTGTCAGCGGATGGGGTACCGAAAGATCTGGAGCTTTCAGCTCTCCAACAATTCTTCGGTTTGTCAATTTGAAAATCGTCAGCAAGAAAGTCTGCTCATCCAAAACCTTCTCCTACGGTTCTGATATTAAATCGAATATGATATGCGCTGCTGCTGCTGGTAAAGACAGTTGCCAAGGTGATTCCGGTGGCCCGTTGGCTGTTGAAGATGGTCAAGCTGGTGTTGTTTCATGGGGCTATGGATGTGCAGCAAGTGAGTACCCTGGTGTTTACACCAATGTTGCTGATTATAACTCATGGATTCTGGAAAACGTTGCAACATTGTAAATCATTCTTAACTGACACCGAATAAAAACAACTTGAACATGGTTTAGTTTTTGTTTTTCTACTAAAAACTCATTTCTTAAAAATATATTAGTTTTGTGCTAGTTCTGGAGAAAGCTTCAAGTGATTGCAAGTAAAACATTTTTCTAACCTTTGTCCCAGACACTATAGGTCATTGCATGGTAGAAACACTCAGTGAAACTAGTCGACTTACTAAAGCCCTTAAAAGGAGCAAGGTAAACAAACTAGAAACGCTCAGGAAATCAGACGGTTCCTATACCGAGTCCAAAGCAGAGACACTCAGTCTTATGCTGGAAACTCATTTTCCAGGAAACCAGATATCAATCGGACCACAGCAATCTATTTCCCTTAGATCAGTTGAATCCGATAAATCCACTCGACTTAGCTGGTACACGTCATCGTTAGTTGTTACCGACGAAGCCATCAAATATGCCGTGGCATCTTTTGACAGTTTCAAGTCACCTGGCACTGACGGTTTTTACCCAGCTATGTTGCAGGAAAGTATAAACCTTTTGCTTCCTACTTTGAAAAATATTTTCACTGTAGTTTAGCCCTAGCGTATATACCAACTCCATGGCAGAGTGTTAGAGTCGCCTTCATACCAAAAATTGGTAAACAAGACTACTCACTCGCCAAGAGCTTTAGACCCATTAGTCTTACCTCCTTCCTGCTTAAGACGCTGGAAAGAATGGTTGAGATTTACATTCGTAAAACCTCACTCCAATTACACCCTCTGTCTCAGATGCAACATGCTTACCAAAGAGGAAAATCTTGCGAGACCGCACTTCAAAATCTTGTTAGCAGGATTGAATGCGCGCTTGACAGGAAAGAATTTGCGGTAGGCATTTTCATCGAAATTCAAGGTGCTTTTGACAATGCTAGCTTCGATGGTATGTGCAATGCTGCCAGAGAACACGGTGTGGACGAGTCATTAGTGTTGTGGATTAAAGCAATGCTAATGAAGAGAACCGTAATCGCTGAGGCGGACTGTGGACAATATGTTGCAACGGGAGTAAATAAGGGCTGTCCACAAGGTGGCGTTTTATCTCCTCTTCTGTGGTGCATGTTGATCGACTCTCTACTTGTAATGCTCAATGGTTCTAACGTTCATGCCCAAGCATATGCAGACGACGTCGCCGTGCTCTCGGATGGTTCCAGCCTCCAAGCTGTCTGTTCCCGAGCATAGGCTGCGCTTTGTATGATTGACACCTAGTGTGTTAGAAACGGTCTCTCCGTCAATTCTCTTAAAACCGAGGTAGTCCTCTTCACGAGACGTAGAAAATTGACTGGTCTGACCCAACTTACGCTTAAAAGCGTCAACATCCCCTTTTCAAATGAAGTCAAGCATCTTGGAGTAATCCTGGATAACAAACTTCTTTGGTCGAAACATGTCGAGTCTAAAACTACTGAAGCACTGTCAGTTTTCTGGCAATGTAAAGGAGCCTTTGGCAAGACATGGGGTCTTTCACCGAAAAGGGTCCTTTGGATCTATACGGCTATGATAAGACCAATCATCTCCTATGCGTCAGTTGTTTGGTGGAATAAGCTCTCGCGTAAATACGTTATTGCTTCGTTTGCCAAACTTCAAAGAACAATTTGTCTGGGTGTTACGGGGGCCTTCCCCAGCACACCGGGAGCTGCTCTCGACGCACTGTTGAATCGTCCTCCCCTTGATACCTACATCATGGGGTGTACTCTCAAGACCATTTCTCGTTTAAAGAGATGTGGTCTCTGGCACAATTCGCACTGGAGCTTTGAGGAGCTCGCAAGCAGCATATCTTTTGACTCACGTCTAATGGATATGCCATCTGACACGATGATCCCAAGGCTCAAACTGCGTCAAAATTACTCAGTCAACTTTCCTTCGGTTCAGGACTGGTTCGCTCCAGAATCTGAGCCTGGAAAGAACTGTTATCGTATCTTCACAGATGGCTCCAAAACCGACGAGGGTTCTGGTGCAGGTGCCTTTGTTGAGAACGACGACATACGACTGCACTCATCTTTGGGATCATACGCATCCGTTTTCCAAGCGGAGGCTTATGCTATCCTATTGGCCTTGAGCCAAGTAACGAGCAATGGATGGACGGGGAGAAGTATCTTTGTTTGCAGCGACAGCCAAGCTGTGCTTAAGGCCCTTCTCAACCCTCTAACCACTTCGAAAGTGATCCAGGAATGCAAGAGCTCTCTGAATGCGATCGGAAGATTAAATTCCTTTTGAGTCTCATTTGGGTTCCGGGCCATCACGGCATAACTGGAAATGAGATCGCCGATGAACTCGCTAGGCAGGGATCTCAGACAGCTTTCTCAGGACCTGAACCGTCGCTAGGTCTGCCAGCGTCCTCAGTGAGGGCTTCAATCAACGATTGGATCTGTGAAGAGCACAACCGTAGATGGCATGCCTCCATTGGATGCAAACAGACCAAACGTACATATGCTCCCCAACGTTAGTAAGAAGACTGCAACATTTTTGCTAGCTCGTAGCTGAAAAGACTCTAGAAAGCTATTGCGGAGATCTGGACGTGATTGAAAACTACTGAGGAATCTCATTTATGAATGTCCTGGCGAAATTGATTTGCGGAGTTCTCGTAGCCAGATTTGGAATCGTGGGTTGACGCCAACAATATCCTCACTGAATTTCAAGCTGGTTTTAGGAAAAACTATTCAACCACTGATCACATTTTCACAATAATTTCAATTGTCAAAGCTTTTCGAGCTAGGAACAAAAAAGTATATGCATTCTTTGTTGATTTCAAATCAGCTTTTGACCTGGTAAATCGGAATGCTCTGTTTTATAAGCTCTCGCAAATAGGTATTTCAACTAAATTTATACATGTAATAAAGGAAATATATTTCGATTCAGAAGCTGCTGTCTGGGATGGGTCAGATTATTCAAAATGGTTCCCAACGAATAATGGTGACAAGCAAGGATGTCTCCTCAGTGCTCTTTTGTTCACATTATTCATTAATGATTTAGTGAATTATCTTCCTGGTGGAATTCGGATTTCCGGAATGTCAATAAATGTACTGCTCTATGCCGATGATTTAATTTATTGTCAGAATCAGCCGATATACTTCAACTGATGATAAACCGTCTATCAGAGTATTGCTGCAAATGGGATCTTGTTATTAATACTAGCAAATCTAAGATTATGGTATCTTCGAGATCTTCTAGGAGCCAGAACCGTTATAATTGGTACTACAATGGTAACCCTCTGGAAATAGTTAGCGAATATAGGTATTTAGGAGTGAAACTTATTACGAAGCTGGACTTTAACGAACATTTAATTGAGAAAACCAACTCATGCCAAAGTATGTTGAATCTCTCGTGGAGAAATGTTTTCTCAAACAAACGAATTCCACTCTCTGAAAAATAAAATATTCGACGCTGTTGTGAAGTCTACACTTTGCTATGCTGGTCAAGTGTGGGGTATGGATGAGTACGAAGCGATCCAAAAATTCCACAGAAACTTCTTAAAAAAGCTTTTTAACCTGCCCCTTAAAACCCCGAGCCATGCGTTGTACATAGAAGCAGGACTTTCTAAACTTTTTACCAGTACATTGAAGACCCAGAGTAATAGGCTGTCCAAAAAAATGCTTCGATACGAAATAAGAAATTAAGATTGGTGGATGAGGAAATTGAAAGATATGGCATTCAATTTTGATGAGGATATATCGATGGATTGAAGAAACTGGATTGATTTGAAAGAGCAGCTCTATCGCATTATTGGAAAATACGAAAACTCTGTGCGTGATGGATTTAAAACTAACGTTCGCCAGTCCTTTAGTAGATTCCTGTACTCCCAACTCAATTTGAGCTTAAATCAAGTAAATGAAAAGATTAGTAAAGTTTTTAACAGTTAAAACACTTTTTATATTTCCTCAGATGTACATTTCAGAAGCAATGCTTCCATCGTCAGTGAGATTTATAAATTAAATTAAATTAAGTTATTTGTCAAAAAACTAATAATAAACAAAAATGTTTCTAAACAAAATTACAGTTGAGTTGAGTTGAATCTATTAAAAAAATTTTTGAATATTGAATCTTTGATTGGTCCATCATCACTATTCATTAGATTATTTTTGTTTTTAAATATGTAAAATGATTCAAAAGCATCTAATTCATAATTGCTATTTACATTTCTTATTAATTTTAAATTTTGCAAACTAAAGCTATGACTATTTTCTAGCATATGTTCTGCAACACTTGACTTTTCTTTTTCATTATATTTAAGATTTGCAAAATGTTCTTTAAATCTTTTTAGAATAGGTCTTCTTGTCTGTCCTGTATATTCTTTTGCACAATCATTACATCCGATAGAATAAATTCCTGACTTTTGAAGTTGTTTAATTTTATCCTTAGATCCTCCAATCAGATTTTTTATTTTTATTTCGCAGCACTCACTCATACGGATATTATATTTATTAAAGATTGGTTTTATCTTAGATGTTATTTCTGGATAGAAATAAAATTTTGAATATTTCTTTTCGTCATTTCCTTCATTCCTTATTAGATCTTAAGTTGTATAATTTCTCAATTCTTGTTTTCTTCTATGTGCAATTGTTAAATCTTCAATCAATTCTTCAATATATCCATTAATTTTGGCTATGTCTTAAATTTTTTGGAATTCTTTTATTTTTGTTTCTATAGTCATTGGAATATTTAGAGCTCTAAAAATCATTGAGTGAAAAGCTGACATCTTATGTTCAAAGGAATGGAACGATTCTGATGTAATGTATCTCAGAGTATTCGTTGGTTTTCTGTATATATCCAATTCGAAATTGTCTCCGTTCCGAGTTATACTTAAATCCAGAAAATTTAGTTTCCCTTCAATTTCTTCTTCATATGTAAATTTTATTGATGGGTATTTAGTTCTATTTAATTTGTTAATGAACTGACGGAGTTCATGTTTTTTGATTATCGCCCATATATTATCTACATATCTTAACCAAATTCTTGGAAAATTTACTTGATTTTTCATTCCAGTTTCTATATGCGACATAAATAAATTTGCTAAAAACGGGCTCATATGTGATCCCATACTGCAACCAAATTTTTGTCTGTAAAACTTTTCATTAAACTGGAACCAATTTTCATCCATGCACAGTTTAGTAAGTTTTACAAATTCATTTATTTCTTCTGGTTTAAGTGTATTTCTTTCTAGCCATTTTCTCAGAAAAACTAAAGTTTCATCAATTGGAACATTTGGATATAGTGAAACAACATCGAATGAAACTTGAATCTCATTGCTAGCTATTTTTAAGTTCTTTACTTTTTCTGCAAATTCAATTCCATTTTTTATAGCTGCTGTTTGATTTTGATTTTGTTTGATTTGATTGGGAGATTATTTAGTTTTTCTAATAACCAACATTCAAGTTTTGATAATATTGATCCAGTTGTTGATGTAATTGGTCTTATTTGTTTTCCTGGCTTATGTAATTTTAACTGAGAATATAATCTTGGTAAAATTGGATTTGAAACATTTAATTTCCTTGATAAATTAGGATCATTAAAAACTTTAACTGCTTTTTTGATAGCTTCTTTAGTTCTCCTTATCATTCCTGGTAAAGGATTAAAAATTACTTCTTCATAAGGTCCAGTTCTTATAAATTGTTCAGTTATTGCAATATATTCTTGTTTGTCTAGTATTACAATATTATTGCTTTTATCAGCTTTACTGAAAATAACTGAAGTTTTCTTTTCTTTTAAACTTTTCGCTGCTCCTCTAAAATTTTTCATTTTAGCAGTCATGTTTGTTAGATCGTTAAAATTAATTTTATCTATAGCTTCGGACCTTACTCTAACTTTATCGTCAGGATCATTGAAATGTTTCAGAGCTGTTTCAATGTTAATCAAAGCACTTTGGATAGCTTTTTCTTTTGTTGGTTGCAATGCAAAATTTAATCCTCTATTGAGTAATTCCAATTCATTTGTTGTAAATTCCAAACTTGAAAAATTTTCTACGAAATCTTCTACTGGTTCTACTTCTTTAAAAATCTTCTTTTGCTCATTATAATTGACTCTACCTATTAAAAGATTGAATTTTTTAATTAAGATTTGTTTTTTCTTACCAAATTTACAGTCAACTGTATCTTGAACATGCATAATAAAATTATTCCAATCGCTTGATTGTTCCATTATTTGCATTTGATTATTTCCCTCATGATTTAGTTTATTGCTGAGATATAGATGCAGGGAATATGCCTCACGTTCAATTACAGACAGCTTTGAGTATTTAGACTTTATTTCAAGATTAAGCCACATTTTCTGTCCTGCACAAATAGCTTTCTCTATAATTCCCTTATTTTCAGAATTTGTTGGACCCCAAAGTTGAATAAAATTCGGAAAAACATTCTGTTTCTTACATCTTCTAAGAAAAAATATATCTGCTTGTAAATATTTAATCTTCGTCCTCAGTTTCAGGTATCTATTTTTTGTTTTTTGTATCTCTTGAAGCACGTTAGCCATAATTGATGAGTTTTTTAGTTGAGATATTCCACGTGTTTTTTAATCTAATAAATGAAAAGATTAGTAAAGTTTTTAACAGTTAAAACACTTTTTATATTTCCTCAGATGTACATTTCAGAAGCAATGCTTCCATCGTCAGTGAGATTTATAAATTAAATTAAATTAAGTTATTTGTCAAAAAACTAATAATAAACAAAAATGTTTCTAAACAAAATTACAGTTGAGTTGAATCTATTAAAAAAAATTTTGAATATTGAATCTTTGATTGGTCCATCATCATCTTAAATCAAGCAAATTACTTCAATGACTCATTGAGCTACAACCAGATCTACCTAATATTTAAAGCAAGATGTGAACTCAAAGGACTCAACGGAGCACTTTACAATGGAAGTGTCGACCAATTCTGCTCTTTATGCAATCTTAAATCCAAAGAAGACTGCTTTCAATTCATTAGTATATGTCCAGTTTTTGCATCCCAACGGTTATCATATTATGGAAAAAGATCTCTAGCAATGCATGAAACAACAAAACTTTTGAACGAAACGGACTGGAAAAATCTCGCATTAATCTTGAAAGAAATATCTATCAAAGTATAGGATGCTGCTAATATCAGAATTTGATTAGTTATACTTCTTTTGTAATGAAAAGAATCTTTTATATACACTTATTCAAAATTGCTAACCGAGCTGACGGCAAGACCATAGCTTAAAATTCATTCAATTGTTTACAAATGTATCAAAACATCGAATCAATAAATGAATACTTACTTACTTACTTAATTGGTTCATGTCCCTGCTTATTTATATTTGATTTCATAATCCATCAGTGAAAAGTGAACTCAAAACTAATTTGTTGTTGCTGTGTAGTCTCGTTCTAAGACGTGAGAGATCGTATCTTTTAGCAAAGAAGATTGTGTCTTTTAGCAAAGACGTAAACCTGTTGCAACCAAAAGACTTGGTAACTAAATAAGTTTTGTTACACCTCTCTGACCAAGTGATCAGTTGATAGGAAATTCACTTTTTCTTCTCTTCATGATGGTTTTTTATTTCCGTGTACAAAAAATTCAGCATCTCAATTGTTTTAGTTGTAAGGAAAATCGAAAAAGATCCAATCGTTCAGAAGAACAATGTTCTCGAATAACGATAAGGAAGATCGAGAAGATCAATTGTCTTCTATGCCACATCTGCGTTTCGCCAAGGTAAGCACATTTAGCTCGTCAGTGAATTTAATGAAATGTAATCCGAACAAAGTTTGCGTTTTATAAGGATACGATAACATCTAACTGATGAGCCCATTGTCGTACCTGGGCGAAAAGTGTTCAGAATATTTCTTGGGTCTAAGAACCTATCAGTAAGGCTAAGTTGGATACTTTTGAGTGTACATGTACAAGATCCGTTTATTTCTAAGCACAGTGGGTATTGGAACAACATAAATCTATCCGGATACTTTTATTGAACGCAATAATAACAATCTAATACTTTGGCCTTTTGATGCATATTGAGGAGTCCCTCAACTAACTTGAGGCATGTCTTGGACTTTGGCAATAGAGCGAAAATACGCCAAAACAGCTGCGTGGCTTTCCCTCAGATATTGGGAAAAATTTATCTCAAAAAGCATCTAAAACACCACCAGCGCATCGAAAAGACCACTTTCCGTCTTTCTACATATCGCGAAAAGAATAAAAATATTGCCGAAAATGTTAACTTCGCCATTAACAATTACAAACAGTGATCGGTAAATATTATAAATTATGATAAAAGTGACAATCAAAACAAAACTAAAGCGATGTTCAAGGTTGATACAAAACGTGTTTTGAAAAACTATAACTCGCCTCAATGTCAAACTGCGCGTTTTTTTAGCACTGGGTTTGCCCTTCACTCGCCCTAAAGTAGCACTAGATTTTTGTTGAGGAAAGTTCAAGTAACGAACAAGGTTATTGAATTATATGCATTTTTCTTCAAATGACAGGTATGTGTATCAATTTCGAGGCTTAACGTTTTTGACAAAACTAATAAATATCTGGTGCTGCTTAGAAGGCAACTAAAATTTGGTAAAACATAAATTATTTAACTTTTGTCTGCAACGGAAAGTTCAAAACTTGTGAGGTTCTGAATGAGGTATTTATTTCAAAGCTTCGCATACGTGTCTGCAAACACAAAACTACTGTGTCTGCTGGGAGCACAGCAATGCTTAGGTACAATGTTCTAACAAACAATATTGTTTTGCCTTTATGCTGTCACTGTTCAATTTAATAGGGGTATTGAATGATTTATTTCCTTCTATGAGTACAAACACCAGTGCACTTCGAAGTAAATACGAAAAGATATGAAACTTTGGTGACATTTTTGGGAAAATCACACCGTTGGCCTTCGAAGTGTCACGATAATTCCGGGCTTTATTTTTCAAATGATTTAAATCGATAAGATTGGACATTTGGGATAAACCTACGATAGCAAAATCAAAACATTAGACTGTACACAATTTTAGTATAAAAGACCGACATTTTTCACCATTCATCACAAAATCAAAATGTTCAAGTTAGTAGTCGCACTGTCTTTCGCCGCTTGTGTTCTTGGAGCTGCCGTTCCTGATGGTTTGTTACCACAATTGGATGGACGTATTGTTGGGGGAGTAGAAACATCCATCGAAAGCTTTCCATACCAAATCTCACTCCAGAAGAGCGGTTCTCACTCCTGTGGAGGCAGTGTGTACAGCAGTTCGGTTATCGTTACAGCAGCTCATTGTGTCAAAAATGTGAGTCCTTCTGTGTTGAAGGTTCGTGCTGGATCCACATCGAGGAGCAGTGGTGGAACTTTAGTAGGTGTAGCTTCAGTCAAAGTACATCCCAGTTACAACGCCGGAACCATGGTCAACGATATTGCTCTACTCCATTTGGCATCTCCACTTCCTCTTGGCGGAAACATCCGAGCAATCAAACTGGTCGATTCAGCACCAGTTGATGGAACTAACGCCAAGGTCAGTGGTTGGGGAACAGAGAGATCCGGAGCATTTTCGAGTCCTGACAAACTTCGTTATGTGGAAGTTAAGATCGTGAGCATTAGTAAATGCACGTCTGGTTCGTATTCATATGGCCAAGAAGTTAAACCAACAATGCTGTGCGCTGCCGCTGCTGGTAAGGACAGTTGTCAAGGTGATTCCGGTGGTCCACTGGTTGTGTCCGCTGGTCAAGCAGGAGTCGTGTCTTGGGGCTATGGATGCGCTGCTTCCAATTATCCTGGTGTCTACTCTGATGTCGCCGCACTCAAGTCATGGGTTGTCCAAAACGCATAAGATTTCCTGATATGGTTAATCAATAAATTTTCTTGCAATTTTACAAAACCTCTTTTTATTTATTACAAAGGCCTTTTATTTTCCAATGTCACAGTCATTCATTTAGCCGAAAAGTCCCTTTCCCTTTACAATCTGGCATCCGTGCACCAAATATTTTTAAAGGTGTTACTAGCTCCTTCCCATTTTTGGGGCAAACGTGGTGAGTTTTTGTAATTTTGAAAGTATGGTTTAGTAAGTATGGAGGTTGGAGGGTCAGTCGCCTTAGTAAGTTCGATCGTTTTTATTTTGTTGCCATTTCACTTAAAACAAAACATGAGATGTCAAAAATTTCAACACCCCCTCGTACTCCTATTCGACATTCCTCCAAAAAACTATAGACCCCATCCCTCACACACACGAGTGACTAATTTATTGCTAACCATTAGGACCTCTTCTATCGAACAGATAAAAATGGAAAGGAGCTGTAACACTTACAGTAGTAGTTCAACAATAATACGATGATAAAGGAACTTATTTGTTCGACATCCACATTACAAATTCGAGAATAAGTTTCACGTTTTCGCAAAATGTCCACCGATACGTCTTTTAGTTGTTGTAGTTTTTGTTCATAGGTTGGCCAGTTCATTCCTTAATGAAAAGAGTACATAAACATAACAAAGAAATAGGAAACTCTTTTCTTGAGATGCTTGCTTTTACAAGACCGAAAACAAAAAAAGACATTCTAAAAATGTTCGAGATGAAACGAAGCAAAACAAGAAATAAAAATTCAACAGGCGGCAATGCGGCACCGCGGCGGCGCGGGCGTTTTCTTTCCGAAAAAATAAATTCAACGATCAATTCATATATGAGGGGCCTTGAGTCCAAAAATGGCGTATCCCTTAATTTTTCAATTTTCGGTTTATTGCACTATCATCTAGAAAAATAAATGATATTCTACTTAAATAAAAAAAGGAAGCCGTTAATTCTTCCTTTATTAATAGAAAATAACAAAAGACTTTTTCTCGCGAGTTTATAAAACAGAAATGGCGCTCGCCTCTTGTGTATGTACGTGTATTTTTCTTTAAATAGCCGAGTTTTATTGGGAATCTATATTCACTTATATTCACTTAAGCAAAACATCGCAAAACATCGCTCATGGAAAAATAACAACTCTTAAGTGAATATAAGTGAATAGCGTAAGTGGACAAAAATAACTCACTTGCAGAAGTGAACAGCAGGGATGGTTGGTAAATGGAGTTTGTGAAAGTGAATTTGGTAAGTGAATATATCCATATAAAGCGTTTTATTGAGACTCGCAAGTGAAGTGAATATAAGTGAATATAGAAAATCCCAATAAGACTCGGCTAATGAAAGACTAATGGTGACTTCATGGTTTAACGTTTTTGGAGAACCGTAAGCCCAGGTTTTCTTACAACTCATAGTATTTTCAAGTGAACCTGTGTAAATTTCAACACACGCACTTATTATTTAAAATTTACTGGTGTAAGCAACATTCTTGTCATGGAAGATAAAAAATAAAAGAAATATATGTAAGTGTTGCCATCGACAAAAATTCTTTGTTTAATGCTTTTGTGCTAATTTAAGATTCACATTGAGCATGACGCTTTTTTTGACGTACATACATTTTTTGTTGGTATTTTTTAGGAAACAAGTAGAATTTTTCTGCTTTTCCTTGAGACCTTCTATCGCAAATATCTCAACTCTACGAATTTGGGGTTACGCCACTTCAGTGAAGGCCTCATATATAATCTTTAACAAAGCTATGTTAGCGTTTGACGCGAGAGAAAAATAATGGAAATCTAAAAAAACAGGGAAAATTTTCTAAATTTAAGAAACGATACCAGACACAAAATTCATAGGCAAGAGAGAGGACTTTACACTTTAAAGAGGACGTCTGGTCACCCTATTCTTGCTATTTATTTAAGTACTAAAATTTTTTTTGCTGTTTTTTTTTAATGAATGCCTAATATTTTAAGAACGTTGTGTCAAAATTTCAAGTGGATTGGAGCAAAATTGACCAAGTTACGAATATTTTTATACCTGTCGGTATAGTGTTTTCTTGTGTTTTAAGTGTTCAAAACTTTAAAGTCGGTGCCCCTCGTGACTTCACCGATCCTTTTGAAATTTTGAACACTATTTCTGTAAATAATTTGCCAGGTACTGACGAAGAGTTTTTTCAAATTTGTTGATAATTGTTATTTTACAATAACAAATTAGCGCTTTTTTTTCAAAGTGTTCCAAAAAAGTGAATAATTAAAATTTCAAAAACCCTCTCGATATTACCTTGTAAAAACTATTATATAACGAATGAACTTAGGTTTTTTGTTTTCCGATGATCTAGCCCTAGGTTATGAGGGGCACCGCATCTCGCCTTTTTTTCGAGGCACGTCCGAATAATTGCTGACCTAGCCGTATTTTTAAATATTTCTTTGTGAAAATTTTACACAACATTTTTGTAATGTCACTTTTTAATGTGTAATTGATTTTAATAAAGAAATTTGAACTGATTTCTAACAAAAAATTCGCAAAAATATGCCTTTTTTAACGAATTAACGTTACCCCTCCCTTAAGTTTCTTTGTTTTGAATCGTGAAGGCAACTTGAAAACATTGAAAGTTTTATTATTACACTAATAATAATAAAAATTAGAGAAGAAGAAAACACCCCGAAAACATCTAAAACAAAATTATTTCTAAAATTAATGGGGAATTAATTAGAAAACACTAAGAACAATTTAATTCAATTTGTGCAAATTGAAGCATCTCCCCTGAATACTCATGGCTTCTATTTTGTATTTTATTGCTATGCGAAACAACTTTACGCAAAATTACGTTTAGTCCTAACAATGAAGTGTGCAAATTGGACACACTTTTATGTCTACGAACGCTGTATCATATACACGAAGACACTCATTGAACGCGAAATGATGCTTACGTTTTGCACTTCTATTCAAGAGAAGGAATACATTGCAGTTAAGGGTAAGACAATTCATAAACAGACTCTTCACAATGTGTTTTCTAAAAACAAGATCTAAATTGCTCGAAGATAATCTGAGAGAACATAAGCTGCTCTTCTCATGGATTTCGAGATAGAGTCACAACAAGTGAAGTGAGTTTGTTGTTGATTTGGAAACCCAAATACAAAGCTGAGGAGCTCCAGGGCCTAGACCCTAGAGGCTAGAGCATTTCACCCAGCCATACTTTCTGAAAAATTGAGGGGACCTACAATTTTTCGCCGATTTCGAACGCCTTATCGAGAAAGAGGCGAGCAAAAAATATCGGATGACTTGCCAATTCCTCGCTTACGGCGATACCCTTGGAAAAACAATTTTTGTTTTCTGTTGGGATTTGAGCCTTGAACCTCCTACGTAACGAATGTACATGACTCGTTCACTACTAAGGGCTTAGCTTAATTAAAATAAATCCTACAAAAGAGAAAAGTTTAAAATTTTTTGCATTTCTAAAATTTTCAGAAATAATTGTTTCAACAAACAATAAAAAATGCACCAAAATTGGATTCTTAAAGGCAAGAGCACATGCTTGGCCTAAAGCTATATCCAGATGGCAGATGACCGAAGACAGACGGCTAGGAAAGGACGTTAGATGGCAGACTACAGGCTACAGACGACAGACGACAGACGACAGACGACAGACGACAGACGACAGACGACAGACGACAGACGACAGACGACAGACGACAGACGACAGACGACAGACGACAGACGACAGACGACAGACGACAGACGACAGACGACAGACGACAGACGACAGACGACAGACGACAGACGACAGACGACAGACGACAGACGACAGACGACAGACGACAGACGACAGACGACAGACGACAGACGACAGACGACAGACGACAGACGACAGACGACAGACGACAGACGACAGACGACAGACGACAGACGACAGACGACAGACGACAGACGACAGACGACAGACGACAGACGACAGACGACAGACGACAGACGACAGACGACAGACGACAGACGACAGACGACAGACGACAGACGACAGACGACAGACGACAGACGACAGACGACAGACGACAGACGACAGACGACAGACGACAGACGACAGACGACAGACGACAGACGACAGACGACAGACGACAGACGACAGACGACAGACGACAGACGACAGACGACAGACGACAGACGACAGACGACAGACGACAGACGACAGACGACAGACGACAGACGACAGACGACAGACGACAGACGACAGACGACAGACGACAGACGACAGACGACAGACGACAGACGACAGACGACAGACGACAGACGACAGACGACAGACGACAGACGACAGACGACAGACGACAGACGACAGACGACAGACGACAGACGACAGACGACAGACGACAGACGACAGACGACAGACGACAGACGACAGACGACAGACGACAGACGACAGACGACAGACGACAGACGACAGACGACAGACGACAGACGACAGACGACAGACGACAGACGACAGACGACAGACGACAGACGACAGACGACAGACGACAGACGACAGACGACAGACGACAGACGACAGACGACAGACGACAGACGACAGACGACAGACGACAGACGACAGACGACAGACGACAGACGACAGACGACAGACGACAGACGACAGACGACAGACGACAGACGACAGACGACAGACGACAGACGACAGACGACAGACGACAGATGACAGACGACAAACGACAAACGACAGACGACAGACGACAGACGACAGACGACAGACGACAGACGACAGACGACAGACGACAGACGACAGACGACAGACGACAGACGACAGACGACAGACGACAGACGACAGACGACAGACGACAGACGACAGACGACAGACGACAGACGACAGACGACAGACGACAGACGACAGACGACAGACGACAGACGACAGACGACAGACGACAGACGACAGACGACAGACGACAGACGACAGACGACAGACGACAGACGACAGACGACAGACGACAGACGACAGACGACAGACGACAGACGACAGACGATAGACGACAGACGACAGACGACAGACGACAGACGACAGACGACACACGACAGACGACAGACGACAGACGACAGACGACAGACGACAGACGACAGACGACAGACGACAGACGACAGACGACAGACGACAGACGACAGACGACAGACGACAGACGACAGACGACAGACGACAGACGACAGACGACAGACGACAGACGACAGACGACAGACGACAGACGACAGACGACAGACGACAGACGACAGACGACAGACGACAGACGACAGACGACAGACGACAGACGACAGACGACAGACGACAGACGACAGACGACAGACGACAGACGACAGACGACAGACGACAGACGACAGACGACAGACGACAGACGACAGACGACAGACGACAGACGACAGACGACAGACGACAGATGACAGACGACAGACGACAGACGACAGACGACAGACGACAGTCGACAGACGACAGACGACAGACGACAGACGACAGACGACAGACGACAGACGACAGACGACAGACGACAGACGACAGACGACAGACGATAGACGACAGACGACAGACGACAGACGACAGACGACAGACGACAGACGACAGACGACAGACGACAGACGACAGACGACAGACGACAGACGACAGACGACAGACGACAGACGACAGACGACAGACGACAGACGACAGACGACAGACGACAGACGACAGACGACAGACGACAGACGACAGACGACAGACGATAGACGACAGACGACAGACGACAGACGACAGACGACAGACGACAGACGACAGACGACAGACGACAGACGACAGACGACAGACGACAGACGACAGACGACAGACGACAGACGACAGACGACAGACGACAGACGACAGACGACAGACGACAGACGACAGACGATAGACGATAGACGACAGACGACAGACGACAGACGACAGACGACAGACGATAGACGACAGACGACAGACGACAAACGACAGACGACAGACGACAGACGACAGACGACAGACGACAGACGACAGACGACAGACGACAGACGACAGACGACAGACGACAGACGACAGACGACAGACGACAGACGACAGACGACAGACGACAGACGACAGACGACAGACGACAGACGACAGACGACAAACGACAGACGACAGACGACAGACGACAGACGACAGACGACAGACGACAGACGACAGACGACAGACGACAGACGACAGACGACAGACGACAGACGACAGACGACAGACGACAGACGACAGACGACAGACGACAGACGACAGATGACAGATGACAGAAAAAAAAAGCAAGACAGAAAAAGATAGATTTCAAATACTGAACCAAGAAAGAGCGGTATTGTTTTTAGTCAAATGTGGGCTTTCTTTTGACTTTTGAGTAAATTGAGCATGACTTTAAAAACATGTATAACATGTCGGATTATGTTGATGACAGTTGAGTTAAAAATGGTGGTTTAAAAATTTCACGTATAGATTGCATAATTTTTGACTGTAATATGACACAATTGTCGATTGTTCATTTTGGGAAACATTTACTTCTTCTCTTCTTATCTGCTAACCTTTATAAATACACATCTCTATAACTGTAATTTTCTGACATAACTGTGTACTCAATCGCATTTTTACATGAAAGATGAGTAAATATGATCGATTGACATGTTCATACATGTGTTTTATTTCGGAATAAAGTTGATTTTTATTATCGATTTGAAATTTTGATTAATATAGCACACCGTGAGCGAAGTGTCCTTTACCCAATAACTACTTTTTTCTATTGAAAAAATGTTAACTTTAGTTACTTGTTTTGGTTTGGAAAGCCTTTTTCAGTTGTTTGTGGTCAAGTCTTTTGTTTATCATTTTAAGTGGTTTTTTAAGAAATTAGCCCTAACGCCCAAACGCAAGCGATGGGACAGTCCCATCACATACCATTTTTTCTGTCTGGACCAAACCTATCCGTCATTGGCTTTTGTCGCATTTCAGTTAGAAATATTTAACCCCGCTCCTCATTCGAAGACTTTATTATTCTAATTTTGGAACTTTGTGGAAAAACATTGCTAGTTCATTGATATTTTGTCTAGAGTCTATCAAAACTATGTATCACACATCCTGTCAATGCCCGCATTAGTATGATGAAGAGCGGTAGATAAGTTTGTACGTGAGACCAAAGAGCTTGTCGCTCGTGTAAGTTTATCTCAAATGAAAGTCAATCAAGCTTGACAAGTTTAATCGTCTGGATCGGAATAACATAGAAAAGCTATAATCAATATAAATAACTTGGCCATTCACAAAAAACGCGTCGAACATAAAAACAATACGTTGAATCAAACGATAATAGCAATCGTTTAAACACATTCAAGTAGTAGATTGACTAATTGAAGACATCACATATTTGGAAATCACTTCACGCACTTCTACACTACCTTTACTCATAATGGGTGAGATAAACTATCTTATCAATTTGAATTCTCTTCCTTTGTGAATTTATTAGAGTATAGTCGGGTTTACCAGTGCAATCATAATTAAAATTAAAATTCTAATGACTGATAAAGACATTCTTCAGGCTCACCGGTTCAGCGAGAATAAAGTTCCCATTGAATTCTAAAGAACCAAGTGGATCTAGTGATTCAATCAAACAAGCGGAAATATGTGGCCACGGAGCTTCACTGTGCTGGAATTCTCCGAAAATTGGTTCTCAAGTGCTTCAGATCGATAAGATTGGACTTTTGGGATAAACCTGCGATAGCAAAATCAAAACATTGGACTGTACACAATTTTGGTATAAAAGACCGACAATTTTCACAGTTCACCATACAAAATCAAAATGTTCAAGTTAGTAGTCGCACTGTCTTTCGTCGCTTGTGTTCTTGGAGCTGCCATTCCTGATGGTTTGTTACCACAACTGGATGGACGCATTGTTGGTGGTGTTCAAACAACCATCGCAAACTTTCCATATCAAATCTCACTCCAGAAGAGCGGTTCTCACTCCTGTGGAGGCAGTGTGTACAGCAGTTCGGTCATCGTCACAGCAGCTCATTGTGTCAAGAATGTGAGTCCATCTGTGTTGAAGGTTCGTGCTGGATCCACATCGAGGAGCAGTGGTGGAACTTTGGTGCAGGTAGCCTCAGTCACAATACATCCCAGTTACAACTCCGGAACCATGGTCTACGATATTGCTCTACTCCATTTGGCATCTCCACTTCCTCTAGGCGGAAACATCCGAGCGATCAAAATGGTCGATTCAACACCGGTTGATGGAACTAAAGCCAAAGTCAGTGGTTGGGGAACAGAGAGATCCGGAGCATTTTCGAGTCCTGACAAACTTCGTTATGTGGAAGTTAAGATCGTGAGCAGAAGTAAATGCTCATCCGGTGCATATTCCTATGGCCAAGAAGTCAAGTCGACAATGATGTGCGCAGCCGCTGCCGGTAAGGATAGTTGTCAAGGTGATTCCGGTGGTCCACTGGTTGTGTCCGCTGGTCAAGCAGGAGTTGTGTCTTGGGGATATGGATGCGCAGCTTCAAATTATCCTGGTATCTACACAGATGTCGCCGCACTCAAGTCATGGATTGTCCAAAACGCATAGAACTCTCTGTTATGGTTATTTCTCGAATAAAATTAACTCAAATTTCACTAAAATTGTAAAGTTGTTATTATTGGTTTTTTTTTTGTGATTGTGATGTTCATCTCGTTTCATTACTTTGACCTTCGAAAACTGCTGTGGTTTGTTTACTCATATTGTCCTCAAATGAAGTATGAAATATGAATCGCAAGGTCAGTCTCTTCAAAAGCATAACCATTTCTTAGAAGAATTCTGCTAAACAGTAAAATATTCCTTGTTTTATTAATTTTTATAAATGAAACGGATAAAAATTTTCAAAACATCGACAAAGAGAGTGTTTACGAAAAGGTAGGCTTTGTTTGAATGCAGGCAAATCAATGGATCTGTACACTAACGCAATACAAAAAACCGTAATCGCGGAAGCCGATTGTGAGCGGTATTCTACAAGCTACAAAAAAATAATTAACCTAATAAATTAATAGATTGGTACAACCAAGCTTTGGAATACCTGTGACCGAAAGGTATTTCAAGGACCTACAGTTTTATGCCGAATCCGATCGGCCAAGTTAGAAAGCGTTTTGCATGGCAGTCGGAGGTCTTGCCAATTCCTCACGAAAGGCATTTTATTTTTCTTTGATATTACAGGGATTCGAACCATGAACTTCACACTCTAACAGGTGGTTTGCTAACAATTACGACAAGGACACCTCAAGCTACAGTGAATAAAAGAGAGATCCAGCTAGGTGGGGTTCTTTAAACTCTTTTCTGATATATGGTGGTTGACTTTCTGTTCAAAGGACTCAAAGGGGAAAGACTTCTTTGAACACGATTAACAGCAGGTGAGCTGGAAACGGACTCTGCGTTCGTCCTAGTTCAGGACTGATTGACACCAGAATATAAAACAGGGAAACATTGTTATCGACTCGTCAACTATGGTTCAAGAAGCGATGATGGATCTAGTGCTGGTTTTTTCGTGGATCGTGGCATAGACTGCTCGCATAACTAGGGTTGTACGATTCCATCTTCCAAGAAAAGACGTATACAATCTTAATGAATTTAAGCTACGCTATGGCCCAACGGGAAGACGGGTTTGTATCTGCAGCGGCAGTTAAGTTGCGCTTGGTGCTCTACTCAACCCTTTAACTACTTCGAAAGCAGCGTAACAACTCTAAATTCTTTAATTTTTATTTCGGTTCCAAGCGATCACGCTAAAGCTTAAAACGAAATCACCGAGGTACTTGCTAAGCAATTATCTTAGGCTGCTTTAACAGAATCACAACTTGAGTGAAGGCTTCCATCAATGATTGGATCTGTCAGGAGGACAAGTGAAGATGACATACCTCCGACGGATGCAAATAGACCTACTTCCAACGTTATTTTGAAAGATAGAATATTTTTGCGGAAAAATTTGTGGCGTTAACAAGCGTTATCTCGAATCAGGTTCCGGATACTCGCGGAATTAAGCTCCATATTGTCATCGTCTTCTGACTTTCTTGTGGAAAGCTATAACAAAAGAAGATTGCTACTTGATAGTGAGATAAACCGGTCTGAGTGCATTAAATGGAATATAAAAATCTCACACATAAAGAAGATTCTTCATTCGCCCAAGAATTAATTTTGATAAGTACTTCAAGCAACGATTTCATAGTTACAATTTTCGTAATTTCCGAAGAGTTCGAAAACATATATTACAAGAAGATACTAAGAATTCTTTTCAAAAGCAAACTTCCTGTCTTGTTCCATGTTCGACTTTGAAATGTTTCATACATCCGGTTTGTATTTAAGTTAATGGTCCATTTTAGCATAACACTCACCATTGTACTCGTACTTATAATGATAAGCGTAAAGATAAATTTGTATAAGATCTTGTTTTAGGCTCGTGTTCCACAATCTCTGAAGTGTGAGTCAATCAAGTTTGTCAAACTTAATCGTCTGGATTTAAACAACATATAGAAAATGTATAATCATTATAAATAACTTTGTAACATTGACCATTCTCAAGTTCCTTGATCCATTTGATAGCTTCCACATCAAATCCAAAAGCAATACTTTGATTCCAATGATAATGTCAATCGGCACATAAACATTTTCAGATTAAAGATTGACTAATTTCAACTTCACGCACTTCAATACTTTTACTCATATTGGACGAGATAAAATAATTTATCAATCGCTAGTATTCGTGAAGTCACTTGAAGTTTTGGTATTCCTGATTCGGAATCTGTGATTTGGTGAGTTCTTAAGAGGTGTCGGAATGATTTCAGCAATCATACTTATAATGCAAACCTCTGGCTCTCCAGAAACTCTCAAACTAAATTCTGAGGACTTTAGCGGGTCTAATACAACTTATCCTTCAAACACACAGAATTTAGAAGGTCGTACTTATTGCCTTCGTTTACACGCTAGTACTCCGAGGTCCACATAGATATGAAATCTTAGTGAATTTTTGGGGAAAACCAAGCTGCCGCTGACCTTCACTTTGTTGGATTACTACAAAAACTAGTTCTCATGTGCTTCAGATCGATAAGATTGGACTTTTGGGATAAACCTGCGATAGCAAAATCAAAACATTGGACTGTACACGATTTTGATATAAAAGACCGACACTTTCCACCATTCATCACAAAATCAAAATGTTCAAGTTAGTAGTCGCACTGTCTTTCGCCGCTTGTGTTCTTGGAGCTGCCGTTCCTGATGGTTTGCTACCACAATTGGATGGACGTATTGTTGGTGGTGTTCAAACATCCATCGAAAACTTTCCATATCAAATCTCACTCCAGAAGAGCGGTTCTCACTCCTGTGGGGGCAGTGTGTACAGCAGTTCAGTCATCGTTACAGCAGCTCATTGTGTCAAAAATGTGAGTCCTTCTGTGTTGAAGGTTCGTGCTGGATCCACATCGAGAAGCAGTGGCGGAATTTTGGTGCAGGTAGCTTCAGTCAAAATTCATCCCAGTTACAACTCGGCAACCATGGTCAACGATATTGCTCTACTCCATTTGGCATCTCCACTTCCTCTTGGCGGAAACATCAGAGCGATCAAAGTGGTCGACTCAACACCGGTTGATGGGACTAAAGCCAAAGTCAGTGGTTGGGGAACAGAGAGATCCGGAGCATTTTCGAGTCCAGACAAACTTCGTTATGTGGAAGTTAAGATCGTGAGCAGAAGTAAATGCTCATCCGGTGCGTATTCATATGGCCAAGAAGTCAAGCCGACAATGTTATGCGCTGCTGCTGCCGGTAAGGATAGTTGTCAAGGTGATTCCGGTGGTCCACTGGTTGTGTCCGCTGGTCAAGCAGGAGTCGTGTCTTGGGGCTATGGATGCGCTGCTTCGAATTATCCTGGTGTCTACACTGATGTCGCCGCACTCAAGTCGTGGATTGTCCAAAACGCGTAGAGGTTTCAACGAATACGGTTATTTCTCGAATAAAATTACTCAAAGCCTTAAAAACTGTGTATCTTATTTCTGTCAAAAATCGATGCAAAAAGTCTGCAACCTAGTAATAATTTTACATGTAGAATCTTTGTTGTGCGGATTAACCAGGGTTAAACACAATTTTTGCAGGTATACATAAAAGGGTGTTTTATAGATGAGTCTTCTCCTTCTCTTTCTTCTTCTTCTTCTCCATAATGTCTTACAGAATCAGATGTATCGTGATCTTAAAGGGGCCCATCTCTCTCCCACATATTATTTGATTCTTCACACTAGTGGTACTCCGGTGCTGTACACAACGTTCAACAAGTTTCAGCAAGAGGCCAATCAAATGCTAATGTCGTTACACATTTGCTTAAACCAATTTTTTGATCTGATTTTCTTCTTTCGTGGTTGCTTTCGAGATCCCCAAATCTCTCTTTAGAATGTGATAATACCATCTGAGCTTGCATTGCTCCATTTCTTGCAAGATGGTGTTTTTCACATGAACCTAATGCTAGACGCACAACTTAAGGCAGATTTCTAGGCAACAGAAGATAGCTGATGTGGAGCTGGAGTTTATTTGCTTAATGTTATTTTTACTTGAGTGGTTGCTTACGAGATGGCTTGTTAGATGTGGCGATTTGTGGTCAAACTGCCGATTTTTAGTTTCGTTTGCCGACACGAATATCGGTTTGGCCATTTTTATTATTCTTATCGAGATTCTCATTTTTTTCTACCATTTGCCTAAATTTGCTGGATCGTAGAATTTGTTCATTGAAGATTTATTTCTGAACGAAGCCATTGAAATAACTGAAAACATCCAAATTAAGAGTTGTCGAAAAATCAGTTTCATACCTAAATGCTATTGTAACAAAAACTAGGCCAAAATGCAAATTGAAACATTAAATGCAATTATGAGGGTAAGGACTCATTCCAATGTTAAGAAATTAGCTGCAGCAGTTTTAAGCCTCCCAGCGAAATGCTTTCAGTATTTAATTCAACAATTTTTGAAAAAACCTCAATAGACGTGATTTCATTTGGTTTTTATGATTTTAAAATATTTTTGCTGATGAAACTTTTCTTAAATTGGCGATTTTCAATTCCCTTTTTGTCGATTCTGATTTTCAAAACCCGGCAGCCCTGTTTACGAGACGCAGAGTGGCGCTGCAAATACGTTGCTGAAGCGAATTCTTCCTCTTCCTCTTGCCACCTCAAATGTGTGGCACTTGCATTGTCAAAATTGAATGCCTTCTTGTTCTAGGTTCAGTAATGCCCATCAGTTTGCCCTTGAGTCTTATTTCAGACGTGCTATCAAGTATAGAGACTCTTTTATAGTTCGAACAACACGAATGTGGAATACCACACCGAACTCAGTTTTTGCAAGTTATTACGATATTGAGGCAGGACGAATGCACATCATCCGATTGTGTTTGATTCGTATGGAATAAAGTTATTACACTAAACAGCCGCAAAGTGCAAATTTCGACCGAAAAGTCGGAATCTCATAAAAACTGTGTTAAAAGAAACAGAACGGAAAAAAAGGTCCTTGTATTCGAAAAATAGTAACGATTCCATAGATGGATGAATTTCGTTTACTGAAAAATTTCGAAGGAATTTCGACAAAAAACTAGGGTTCTAATATAAAGTATTCAATATATCGGTATAAGAAGCAACGGTCTCCGATTTTCAGCTTGTTCTAGTTTTAAAAATGTCAAGCATATCGAGTTGTCAAGAAAAGCAGTATCTTCATGAGAAGGTGGACGCAGTTTTTATTATAGGTATTACAACTTCATAAACCAGGCATAGCATTTAGACCAAGGCTATTTGTATTTTGATTTATGAGTTAATGGAAATCCCTGCTAAGTTAATCTGGCGCATTTTTGTTGACTGCTCAAAAAAAAACATAATCACTTTACTTTTCGCTACTGTTTAATGACCATTCACAACTTTTTATCAACAAATAAACCCTAACTGATTAGGTTTAGTGTGGTGTAATACCGTAACTTGCTACGATTAGAACATTGACTAATTTTTGGGGTTCTCCCAACTCTTGATCTCTGGTTCATATAAATCACTTCACGCAATTCTACGCGAAGTTTGACGATACCAATCAATAAAATAATAATTTCCTTTTGCTGTTTTGTGTTTTACTATCAGAATAATCGTGAGGTAACTGCGACTGGAATGTTATTATTATTATCATTCATTGAAAAGAAAGAATGCAGCATACTTATGTCGACTGTAGTATTTTAGATTAGGGGTCTGTAGCGAAAAGCTTCGAGTCTATAAGTCAAGAGCAACTTGCAAGAACTATGTCCACAACACTTGTATAGAAGATCAAGCACACTTGTAAATTTGTGAAATTTCTTACAATTGTCATAGTCCACATTTATTACAAGAACTTCTTGTTTTGTGTTACAAGCCCTAGATGTCATTTAAGTGTGTAGCCGTAACGAATACAGTCAATAATACTTCTAAAGGTTTAATGCAACGCGTGTGTATGCTTTGTCTACTTTTCGATTTGCATTTAGCATTAAAGATATATTGTGCTATCTTTGTGTGGAAAAAGCTCCATAACAAACCAATACCAGAGCCATGAATTATTCTTATGGACTATTTGTATAAAAGGATGTGCAAGTTTTCTTTAAACCGAGTCTGTTGGTCAGCTAGCAAAAAAAGGTCTTTCTTAGTAATGCCCGGTCTCAGAAGAAAGGCTAAAAAAATCTATGTTTTCTCCAAATCACCTGAACTACTTAGATAAAACTTTTTATGATAGGTTTAATGCTTATCTGCTCAGGCCAGATCTGTTCTTTCCAACGAGAGGCTTATGTACCATTTCAGCAATGATCATAACAAAATAAAATACAAAATGGTTGAGAAGAAAACCAACTCATTCTCTTGGCCGTAACACGTGACCAAGGGTTTTCCAATGTTATTTGCAACGGACAGCCATTTTGAGGATCATATGTCCCACTTGGCCTACCCGCACTTTATCCTTTGTAACTTGACGTTAAGATTGAAGTTCACTGCATTGTTGGTGGAGATCTTCAGATAACTTTACTCTCATCGTTAATGGTCAGATTTTCCTTTATTTTCACAAGGACTAGCACAGAAACACAAAGTTATAAGCAACTTGAAAGTTTGTCGTTTGCTTTCGTTATCGGTATAAGCACTCAGTTGAAAGGAAGAGTTTGTACAGAATGCGAAGATTACTTTCAAAAGGTCCTTCTAACTATTTCATAACTATTACTACACTCTGATGTAGAAAAAGATTAGAAATTTGCGTGAAATTTTGAGAGAATCACACCGTTGGCCTTCGCTTGTCAGATAACTCCAACGTTTAATTTTCAAATCATTTAAATCGATAAGATTGGACTTTTGGGATAAACCTGCGATAGCAAAATCAAAACATTGGACTGTATACAATTTTGGTATAAAAGACCGACATTTTTCACAGTTCACCATACAAAATCAAAATGTTCAAGTTAGCAGTCGCACTGTCTTTCGTTGCTTGTGTTCTTGGAGCTGCCATTCCTGATGGTTTGTTACCACAATTGGATGGACGTATTGTTGGTGGTGTTCAAACATCCATCGAAAACTTTCCATACCAAATCTCACTCCAGAAGAGCGGTTCTCACTCCTGTGGGGGCAGTGTGTACAGCAGTTCAGTCATCGTTACAGCAGCTCATTGTGTCAAAAATGTGAGTCCATCTGTGTTGAAAGTTCGTGCTGGATCCACATCGAGGAGCAGTGGTGGAACTTTGGTGCAGGTAGCCTCAGTCACAATACATCCCAGTTACAACTCCGGAACCATGGTCTACGATATTGCTCTACTCCATTTGGCATCTCCACTTCCTCTAGGCGGAAACATCCGAGCGATCAAAATGGTCGACTCAACACCGGTTGATGGAACTCAAGCCAAAGTCAGTGGTTGGGGAACAGAGAGATCCGGAGCATTTTCGAGTCCTGACAAACTTCGTTATGTGGAAGTTAAGATCGTGAGCAGAAGTAAATGCTCATCCGGTGCATATTCCTATGGCCAAGAAGTCAAGTCGACAATGATGTGCGCAGCCGCTGCCGGTAAGGATAGTTGTCAAGGTGATTCCGGTGGTCCACTGGTTGTGTCCGCTGGTCAAGCAGGAGTTGTGTCTTGGGGATATGGATGCGCAGCTTCAAATTATCCTGGTATCTACACTGATGTCGCCGCACTCAAGTCATGGATTGTCCAAAACGCATAGAGCTAACGGTTATGGTTATTTCTCGAATAAAGTTACTTCAAATGTCGCCGAATTTCAAAAAGTTATTTTTTTGTTTTTTGTGTATTTCCTTGGAGCGCATTAGTAGTACAATTCTCAATTGTCAATAGAACACAAATGAGATGATTTTCGACCTCCTCCTAGCCTCTTTCTTTAACAAAAGAGCCAAAATTTTCAAGCATATAAAAGTATTCGTTCCATTTCCACGTTTTAATTTCTTATAGTTCAAATCCTGTAGAAAGCTAACGCATTATTTTTATTTTTTATAAAGTTTTTTGGAACTCTGCGGTCGTCGGAATGGAACTATACAGTATTTCTTTAGTGAAACTTTTGCACGTGTTCGGCGTGTGCAAGGGTAAAAATAGAATGAACATTTTCAAAGTTTTTCGGATTCTAAACTTATGGAAATTTGATATTGAAGCTTTTTACTTTCCCCGTTTTTGATTAATGTGGTCTCGGATTACAGCAAGTGGAAAAAAAGCTAAGCCTCTATTCAGAATAGAGAAAAAAAATTAAATAAAAATTCGACAAGAATTGGCCATCGAAGTAAGCTTTCGGATCTTCTGCTTGTATTTAGATTCACTTGCCCTATGGAAACTAAGTTTGCTTACTCGCCGCACTCGCTATGAGGTTTATTTAAACAGATGCATTTCTGTTTGATGTTTCCCTTGCTTTGATTTTATTAAATAATGTTGTAGCTTCATACACAGACGTGAAAAAAACTATTAGTTAGAAGTTCATTCTCTTGGTTAAAATAGCGAAGGGAAAGTGACCCCGAAGTCATAAATCTCGAAATTGGTTTTCTTTCGGGACTTATGAGCTTCAATGGTTCAATGGTACCTCTTTGATAAAATACAAAGATCTTCCTCAATAAGGTCAGAGCAACTCATCAACTTTCGTATAACGTGCTTAACCTCGGAACGACAGTTCTTCATAAATGCTACTCGGTTATGGAACGGACTACCCAGGCATTTAAAACGAATAGGTGAACTTAATCTTTTTAATAAAAAATTACATGAGTATTTTTCCCAATGAATTTAAAACTAAACATTTATATATGTCATGTTTGAATAATATGGAGAGAAGAAAACAAATTGATTGATATAAAGCCTAATTTAAGTGAATTATATAACTTATGAAAATAATGATTAATTATTATGCAAAAAAAAAAAAAAATTATTTTTGAATTATGCAATGTAAAGTGGTCTGTTTAAATTTCATTCCACTAGTTTATTAAATAGATAATAATAGATATTGTTAAATGAATTTAGCTAAATATAACATCACAAGACTTGTATTAATTAATAAGATAATTTGTATCTTAAAATACAAGTAGCCAAGTAAATAAAATAAATAAATAAAAAATAAATAAATAAAATAAATGGTGAGTTATAAGCCCCGTATCTAAAATTGAGACATTATGACCCACTATGATGAGTCAAATTCCTAATTTTAAACTTATTTAATTTGAAACACTTTGACATTGAAATTTAAAAGTGGGCACGACTGGGTAGCACGAACTTGCGATAGTGTGCCAAGTACAATTTGAAAATCTTAAGGCTGAGTAAAAGATTTTAGTATTCAATATTCAAACTACAAAAAATTTAAGAATTTTAAAAATAAAAAGTTTTTAGCAAAACTATAAAAACGCCATTGTTTGCATTTGCAGTGTCAAATACACATAAACGCTAAAAATCTAATCAAATCTTTAAACCAGTTTTTAAAAATTTAGTTTCTATTTAACTTTTTTTAAAAAATAGTTTTTCAAAATCAAATATGCCAGTTTTAGGATCTAAGTCGATCATTTTTCGACTAGCGTTTGAAAAAAATCAAAGACACCAGTCAGAAAATATTGCGAAAAATCAAAATTCTTAAAAAGGAATAGGAGAAAGTCGAGGTTCAAAACAACGGTACTATGGGAGATACCGTCCTTAGACATTTTCACAATTTTCCTTTTTCACTTCATAAGTAAAACGACCAAAAACCAATTCCTCACACAAAATTGTATCGAAATCGTCGGAACAGTTTTTGAAAAAAAAAAAAAAGAATTATCATATAGGTCGTATGGCAGTTACAGTTATTTCAAGACATAAAGACCCTATTAAAAAAAAACCTCTGTAGGCTGCTACACAGACCCTAACTGTAAATTTTGAAAAGAATCGGTCAAGCAATTCAGGCTGCGGATCCATACGGACAGACAAATATACAGACAGAATTGCAGGACAACGGGAAATGGCGCTGAGATTTTCGCTGCAATCCTATAATTGTTAGTCATTCGAATATTTCTAAGCAATGCTTTTTGAATTTTTTAGTATTAATTGTTTTTATTATAAACAATATTGGTTTTTTAATGATAAACATAAACAGACTGACTGATAGACAAATTTTGTGAATAAAAAAAATTTCCTACAATGTTTCATTCCGGACTTTTGTTCCATAAGAGATGAAATAAAGTTGGAATACAGAAGTCCCTAACATGGATTTGGGATCTTGGCCCCTTAACCAATATTCGGTGCTTTTGACTCCGGAACCACTTTCTCAGCGCCTTAAAAGTGATCAACGTTTGAATTCTTTGGCTATATTGGCGTTGAGGACAAAAACGGGTTGTGCAGTGCAAAGAGTTGCTAGAGAGCATAGCTGTTGGATAAAAATGATCAAATCACAGAACGCTCTTAAGCAATTACAAAACAAACGCTTTTAATATTTGTTAAAGTATAGTAATTTTATTCGAGAAATAACCATAACCGTTAGCTCTATGCGTTTTGGACAATCCATGACTTGAGTGCGGCGACATCAGTGTAGATACCAGGATAATTTGAAGCAGCGCATCCATAACCCCAAGACACAACTCCTGCTTGGCCAGCGGACACAACCAGTGGACCACCGGAATCACCTTGACAACTATCCTTACCCGCAGCGGCAGCGCACATCATTGTCGACTTGACTTCTTGGCCATATGAATATGCACCGGATGAGCATTTACTTCTGCTCACGATCTTAACTTCCACATAACGAAGTTTGTCAGGACTGGAAAACGCTCCGGATCTCTCTGTTCCCCAACCACTGACTTTGGCTTTAGTCCCATCAACCGGTGTTGAGTCGACCATTTTGATTGCTCGGATGTTTCCACCAAGAGGAAGTGGAGATGCCAAATGGAGTAGAGCAATGTCGTAGACCATGGTTGCGGAGTTGTAACTGGGATGTATTTTGACTGAGGCTACCTGCACCAAAGTTCCACCACTGCTTCTCGATGTGGATCCAGCACGAACCTTCAACACAGATGGACTCACATTTTTGACACAATGAGCTGCTGTAACGATGACTGAACTGCTGTACACACTACCCCCACAGGAGTGAGAACCGCTCTTTTGAAGTGAGATTTGATATGGAAAGTTTTCGATGGTTGTTTGGACACCACCAACAATACGTCCATCCAATTGTGGTAGCAAACCATCAGGAATGGCAGCTCCAAGAACACAAGCGACGAAAGAAAGTGCGACTACTAACTTGAACATTTTGATTTTGTGATGAATGGTGGAAAGTGTCGGTCTTTTATATCAAAATTGTGTACAGTCCAATGTTTTGATTTTGCTATCGCAGGTTTATCCCAAAAGTCCAATCTTATCAATCAGAAGCACTTGAGAACTAGTTTTTGTAGTAATCCAACAAAGTGAAGGTCAGTGCAGCTTGATTTTCCAAGAAATTTCCCCCAGATCTTATATCAATGTGTACCCTTTGAGTACCTACAATGACAATCATATAATCGTGTACTTATAACAACCTCCGTTTGTTTGATTATAGTTAGTTCAATTAGATCCTCTTAGTTCCTTAGGGCTCCAGTTGAACGGTGTTCTCGTTGAGCAGGATACCAAGATCTTGTATTATCAGTCAAAAATGAGTTTTAATTATAAATATGATTGCTGGAGGTCAATCCGACCCCTTTAACAATTTAGCACACTGTGGAATACCAGAGCGCGAATACCAATGATTGATAAGATAGTTTATCTCAGACATTATGAGTAAAGGTAGAGTAGAAACGAGTGGATTGATTTGTGAATAGTATAACTCTTCAATTAGTCAATCTGTAATCTGATTGACGATTGCCATTATCATAAGATTCAAAGTATTTCTCTTCAGTTTAATTTGTTGTCAGAAAGCTATCAAATGGATGAAGGAATTCGAGAATGGTCAATGGTCCGAAGTTATTTATATTGATTATACCTTTTCTATGTTATTTCGATCCAGACGATTAAACTTGTCAAGTTTATGATTGACTTTCATTCATGATTAGCTAACACGAGCTCCGAGCCTGGAACGAGCTCTCAGGTTTCACCTACAAACTTATCTACGCTCGTCATGATGTGTGCAATGGTTAGCTTAGATAAAGTGAATCACAAAAGCAGTCATAAACAGGAGGTATAAAACATGTCAGAGCCAATTTAAGACCAAAAAGTTCGTCACACGAAAGGATTGCAGATCCCCGTTTTCGAATTTTTGCTTAAGTTCTTTTAAAAAACACCAGTATAGAAATTGTTTGGGGGATAGTTGAGGCCTCCGTAAGAGCCGGTAGCATCAAATACTCTGAATTACTGCAATGCTCTACTAGTAACCTTTAATCAAATTACTTATTTATCACTTGTTAGTTGGATAATGCTCTCCGATGAAAGTGGATTTCGAAAATTTCGGATTAAGTATTTATTGTACGTCGTCATATCCTGGGTAAATACTAAACTTTCCCAGAATCTCAAGAATACGATTCCTGGTATTGCTTAGTTTTCCAATTAAAAAATACCAAATTTGTCATATTAAGGATATAATGCTGTCTGAACTGTATCGCTTTGTGTGATGAATATCTCAAGCGTAATGTTGAGAAATGCCAAACAAAGTCGAACAGTGAGTGAATGTAAATGGAAACTTGCCGAAACATTAAATTCAAAGCCTTTGCTTCGCGTTTAACAGAAGATCTACTTTACATTCTTTGAGTCAAATGGTTCATTGATAACTGTTCGCGAAGAAAAATGCTCAAGGCGAAAATATACCTATTTGCAAATGTTAAAACAAACAGGCTCTAATAAGGCTTGAATTTGAAAGTAGTAGAGCTACAGATACTATCTTCAAGATCAGTATTTTATTACAGCATACACAACAATTGACACTCAGCGTTTATATGCACCAAAAAGATATTCGAGTTTGAACGATGTCGAAAGACAAACAATATGAAAAATCTAATGATCATTTGTATGTGGTTAAAAGCGCAGGAAGTTCAATACCCCCCGAAATGGTGTGTATACCTCACAGGCTAAACCAGTATACATGGACTCTCAACTCAAGGACCATTTCTGAACACTCAAAGCAGACGAAAATTGTTTGAAGTGCTCCTCGAAATATCATATTAAGAAGAGTCTATGAGAAGCCAACATGATTATCACTTGTGTGTTTCACAGTGCCGATTCATGTTCAACACGGAGTAATCAATCAGAGAAGAAATGTGGAATTGCAATCCTTAGAAGAAAGACTTTTATTGTAGTCATTGATTCGTACAACTGCTTTTGGGTTCAAATAAGGTCTGAGAGTCTGAGTGCTTCTTGCTTAATTAATATTTTTCAAGGTCTTTCATGGAACGATTGATTGATTTCCGGAGCTCAAAAATTTTAAATTTCTATAAAAATAAAGAAAAATTTAGAAGCTCTTATAAATAGCGCGAACAGCCAGTCCGAAGCGAACTCCGAAGAATTTGGGACGCTTTGGACACTATTTCTCGAAGACAGTATACTCGTATGTAGACATAATGCAGATGTGTATACGTTCGATCAGTAGAGTTTCATAGACATTTGTAATACTGTGAATGTGATAACCTTCTTACTTCGTATTGGAAAACATTTCTATATTTTCTGTAAAATGACCTACTGATGAAATAAGAACATCATAACCAAAGCAACCAAAGCGTATATTGATGGTCTGGAGAATTCAACACATTATCGGACTTGTTAGGTACCTGGTCTTTTTTCTGATATATCAAAGACTGGAACTATCAACAAATCAGCAATTGTAAAAACAGACAAAAATTCAAAGAAAAGTAAAACGAAGATTGAAATTAAAAGTAATTTTATTCGAGAAATGCCATAACTGAAGGCTCTATGCGTTTTGGACAATCCATGACTTGAGTGCGGCAACATCAGTGTAGATACCAGGATAATTCGAAGAAGCACATCCATAACCCCAAGACACGACTCCTGCTTGACCAGCGGACACAACCAGTGGACCACCGGAATCACCTTGACAACTATCCTTACCGGCAGCGGCAGCGCACAGCATTGTCGGCTTGACTTCTTGGCCATATGAATATGCACCGGATGAGCATTTACTTCTGCTCACGATCTTAACTTCCACATAACGAAGTTTGTCAGGACTCGAAAACGCTCCGGATCTCTCTGTTCCCCAACCACTGACTTTGGCTTTAGTCCCATCAACCGGTGTTGAGTCGACCATTTTGATCGCTCTGATGTTTCCGCCTAGAGGAAGTGGAGATGCCAAATGGAGTAGAGCAATATCGTTGACCATGGTTGCCGAGTTGTAACTGGGATGTATTGTGACTGAGGCTACCTGCACCAAAGTTCCACCACTGCTTCTCGATGTGGATCCAGCACGAACCTTCAACACAGATGGACTCACATTTTTGACACAATGAGCTGCTGTAACGATGACTGAACTGCTGTACACACTGCCCCCACAGGAGTGAGAACCGCTCTTCTGAAGTGAGATTTGGTATGGAAAGTTTTCGATGGTTGTTTGGACACCACCAACAATACGTCCATCCAATTGTGGTAACAAACCATCAGGAATGGCAGCTCCAAGAACACAAGCGACGAAAGACAGTGCAACTACTAACTTGAACATTTTGATTTTGTGATGAACTGTGAAAAGTGTGGCTCTTTTATACCAAAATTGTGTACAGTCCAATGTTTTGGTTTTGCTATCGCAGGTTTATCCCAAAAGTCCAATCTAATCGATCAGAAGCACTTGAGAACTAGTTTTTGTAGTAATCTAGCAAAATGATAGCAAAATATGTGAACCTCGACCTGGAAACGAATAAGGCAATAAGTACAACCTACTCACTTCTGTATGTTGGAAGGACGTTGTATTAGACCTGCTTAGAATTTAGTTTGAGAGTTTTTGGAGAGCCTGAGGTTTATATTATAAATATGATTGATAAAATCACTCCGACACCTCTTAAGAATTCACCAAATCACAGATTCCGAATCGGGAATACTAAAACTTCAAGTGATTTCACGAATACCAGTGATTGATAAATTATTTTATCTCGTCCACTATGAGTAAAAGTATAGTTAGTAGAAGTGCTTGAAGTGATTTGCGAATATGTGATTAAAAGTACATATAAGTAATCCTTCAGTTAGTCAATCTTTAATCTGAAAATGTTTATGTGTCTAACCGATTGACATTATCATTAAACTCAAAGTATTGCCTTTGGATTTGATGTGGAAGCTATCAAATGGATCAAGGAACTTGAGAATGGTCAATGTTACTAAGTTATTTATAATGATTATACATTTTCTATGTTGTTTAGATCCAGACGATTAAGTTTGTCAAGCTTGATTGACTCACACTTCAGAGATTGTGGCACACGAGCCTAAAGCAAATTTATCTATTCTATTTTCTTTCATCATAAGTACAATGGTAAGTGTTATGCTAAAATGGACGATTAACTCAAACACAAACCGGATGTATGAAACATTTGAAAGTCGAACATTCTACAAGACAGGAAATTAAGTTTGTTTTTGAATTGAACTCTTAGTATCGTTTTGTAATATACATGCATGTATATGTTTTCGAACTCCCTGGAAATTATGAAAATTGTAACTATGAAATCGTTGTTTGAAGAACTTATCAAAATTCATTTTTCTTGCGATTATAGGTACTATAAGCCAAGTTTTGCTATCGTGCACAAAAAAAGACTCAGATTACTATTAAATATGACATTAAGATGATAAAGAATACGTTAAAAGAGGGCCCTGCAATTATGTCAGTCTGTCCGTCTGTAAGGCTCTGTGGGAAAGCAGGGTTTTTGAGTCTCTAGGTCTTTAAATAACGGTACCTGCCATACAACCATATCATATTGGTTACTTATTTTACTCGAAAACGACTCCAACGACTTCTGTCAAATTTTGTGTTAAGGATTAGTTTTAGATTGTCTTTTCTTATATAATGTAAAAAAAATTTTGGAAAAAGTCTAAAAACAGCACCTCCCACAGTACTGTATTTTTTTTTTTTTTTTTTTTTCAAAATTAACTTTCTCGTTAATGGCTACCATATTTTCACGAAATTTTATATTTGAGAAGTAAAAGAAAGTAGTTTTAGAAAGATTGCGCTCATTAAAATTTAAAAAAAAAAATTATTTATCAAATTTTTATAAATTTTATAAAAAAAACTAGCTGAGCAGTAGCGTAGCTAGCATGGGTGGCACCCGGGGCGGCAATTATGGTGTCACCCCCAGAATGTAAAACAGTAAAATAAATCTAATTCCGCTAATCCATATACAGTGGTGGTCCAGTATAACGAATGATCGATATTACGAAGACTTTTTTCAAGTCCATTAGGTATTCTTTATAACGAACAAATAACGAATTTCAGACAATGGCACTGAAAACTCTAAGGTCTTAGTTCTATAAAAAGTTGACGGGAAGAGGCATTCGACAACAACATTCAACACCCGAAAAAACAAATGCATTTTTTCTAAAATTTGAGTTCAAATTGAGTCTATTTACTTGAAGATTTGTATGACAAAAACGTTTCGATACAACGAATGGACTCTGGACATTATATCGTTCGTTATACTGGACCACCACTGTATTGCGATTTCTTTATTTAAATTCAAATAAAAAATTAAAAAAAAAGGAGAACAAAAGTTAGTTTATCTACATATTCACATTGTTAATAAAAAAAAAACAGAAAACATTAATAAAACGTCTACTTCCTAGCTTTTAGAGCAGAAAATTCGCTGATAGCGTCGTCAAAATTTATTTGCTGGGTCACCTCATGTTTAATTGTTAAAATTCCCAGATTGTTGAGCCTCTTTTCCGTCATTGCTGCCCGCAAGTAGTTTTTAATTAATTTAAGTCTACTAAAACTAGTTTCACATGACGCAACTGACACACATACTGTCATAAACATTTTTAATGCAACAATGAGATTCGGAAAAGATTCTGCAAAGTCCCATTCAAGGATGAATTTCATGCCGTCTAAAGATAACCAATTAGATGTTGTCACTTTAGCCGCTTTCAAATGACTTCTCAACCTTGGTATCTCTGAGAGAAGTTCTGACTCTGACACCTCATCATAAGCACTAGCAAAATTTTGAAACAGCTATTTTCAAATCATTAATGTTTGTTAAAAGTAAAGTATTCGGCTGTACAACTTCAAACAATGAAGCCACCTTAATAATAGACTCTATTCTTGTTCGAAGTTCAGTGTTGAATCAATCAAAGCACTCGAACATGTCTTTCCGTAGTTCAGCGCTCAGAGAAAGTCCTTGCGTCAATTGCCAACTCACCAGCCATTCGCTTTCTACGACGAATTCTTCTTTCGGTTGAAATGTCGTATTTCTCCGATGTTTTTATACAAAGGTTAATTGTATCTTCTACGATCTATAACGCCATAGTATATATACTCCTTGGTAGCTTTTGGGTGTCACCCCCAAATGGGTGACACTCGGGGCGGTCCGCCCCCCCTCCCCTTGCTACGCCACTGTAGCTGAGCCACCTGGCATTGCACGGGTCAATAGTTTTAAGGATCCCGGTCTCGTCCTCCGTTTCCCGTAGTTTCTTAGTTTAATCCCAATCCCGTTCCCGTGGGAATATTGGGATTAAACCTTTACAGGGCATACCTTGACTAAGCTATATTTAGCCTAAAAATTTCATTGAATTCCGTTGGGCGGTGTAGAAGTCTATACCGCACAAATAAACAAACATACATACCTACATACATAAGCTATCGATATTGTAGATTTGTTTCATTTTTTTGTTGTTTTACGTGTATTTTATATGGACAAAAGTGACATTCAGGAAAAATACCATAACTCGGGAACGGGTCGACCGATTTCAGATTTTTTTTATAAAAAACATCCACTAAGCTACCACAAAAATTTGGATTCATTCGGTTGAGTCGTTCTCAAGTGATCCGATCACAACCAACCGTACACTTCTTTTTATATCTTAAGAAGATTTTGATCTTTTAAGTAACTTCAAAACCATACCTTTGATTTAAAAAAAAAAAATTTTTTTTTTCGAAACAACTTTTATCAGGATCTTTAATTTTAATACTTGAATTTTAAAAACAACGATTTTGATTTAATTTTCAGCGTTTATATCTATTACATTAGCAAATGCAAAGGAATGGCGTTTTTAGATATTCGCTTGAAACGTTTAGAATATTTAATTTGTTTTTTTTTTTTAATATTTTGTGTGATTTAATTCAATTTTTATAATTAATGTGTAGTTAGTTAGCAACCCTGTACCACCAAATACATTATGAGAGAGAATACCGAAACCTTTAACTCAGCCTTAAGATTTTGATATCGTATTTAGAACACAATCGCATGTTCGTGCGACCCAGTCGTGACCATTTTTTTTCAATGACATACCCGTCTTGTCTTCCCAACTCTTCTAATTTCAGAATCAAATTTTGTTGTTCCAGACCTTAGACCTTGAACGTCCTATAAACTCTTACCGTTGATTAAACGTTCTGAGTAAGCTTTAAAGTAGAAGCGCTTGAAGTGATTTGTGGAAATGAGATTAAAATGTAAAATAAAAAAAAAAAACATTGCGATAACTTATTTTATATTATCTGAAGAATTTAACTCCACACTACACGATTAGATATTATTATCTTTAGAACCACAGCATTGGCTTAAGATTCATTGTTTTGGAAGTTGATTGATAAATTGATGAGGAAATTGCGAATAGTATTTAGTAAAATTGTTGTGGTTTCTTCTTTCTAGATCCTGATGATGATTAGACTTGTCATGCTTGGTTGATTAGCAAAAGGTTTTCCAAAAAAGCTTTTACTATTCCGCTGCCCAAAACTTAGCAAATATGAGAATAACATTTAAAAACGAACGAACATTCGATCATCAAACAGAAGAACTTAATTTACGATTATCAACAAAATGATTACGTCTCTCTATTAAACGCCAAACCTTAAAAACCAAATAACATTGCACATTCCGCTTTCGGCTTAATTCACAATTGTTTTTATATGTAACCTTAATATCTCAAATTTCTTTTTAAATTAAAGCAGAGGTGTTACGACTATCAGTAGCTGAAAACCCATCGGTTCAAACTTCAATTTTTAACCACTTACTTGCACATGTTGCTTGCACCTAATATTGATCTTTTGTGGGATAATCTCTTTTGCGCCTCAAAATAAATAGCAGACCAATTGACATTGCTACAACCAAGCAGTCCTCTTATCGGCTTCCAATTCCTTGACGGTTAAACTAATCAGTGCTTCATATGTTTTGATTTTGGGATAAGCCACGTAAATTAATTTAGTCAGATAAAAATACTTTTCGTTTCACCTTAAAAAGACTGTCTCGAGTTTCGCTGTCAGTAGAAGAATTGAATATGTTCAAGTTAGTGCTTCTGGTATCATTCGTCGCGGGTGCTCTAGGAGCAGCTGTTTCCGATGGTCTGAATGGCCGCATCGTAGGTGGTGAAGAGGCAGGCATACAACAATTCCCGTACCAAATCTCTTTAATGAACAGTGGCCACCACTCGTGTGGAGGAAGTGTTTACAGTGATTCAATAATATTGACAGCTGCTCATTGTGTGGCTGAAGCTGATGTCAGTACGTTAACAATACGAGCTGGATCTATTGACAGGACCAGTGGCGGAGTTGTAGTCAATGTTGCCAAAGTCTTAGCTCATCCAAAGTTTAGTACCACAACAATTGTAAATGACATCGCTCTTCTTAAATTGGCAGCACCACTTCCACTAGGACCCAACATAAGGCCTATCAGGCTCGTGAAGAACACCCCGATTGAGGGAAGTTCAGCAGTTGTCAGTGGATGGGGTGTTCAAAAACATGGTACTTTTAGCAGTCCAACAATTCTTCGATATGCCAATTTGAAAATAATCAACAGGGAAGTCTGTTCATCAAAAACCTATTCCTACGGGACTGACATCAGGTCAACAATGATCTGTGCAGCTGCACCAGGCGAAGGAAGTTGTCAAATGGATTCTGGTGGCCCATTGGTTGTTGAAGATGGTCAAGCTGGAATTGTGTCATGGGGTAATGGATGTGCAGAGAAGGATTACCCTGGTATCTACACCGATGTTGCTGTTCTTAGGCCTTGGATTCTTGAAAACATTGCAACATTGTAAGCTTTTCTAACTTTTAATGAAATAAACTTAAAGTACCTACTATTGCCGTTATTTTATTTTGTTTTCAAAAGTGGTGGATAGTTGATACAATGGTAACCTGCGGTTAGCCACTGACACGAAGCAGAGTAAATGTTTTGTATTTATTAAATCGTTAGTTGAGTTATTGATACTTTCGGTCTACAACCAAAAACATGAACATCATAGAAATCAAAAATATGATTTTAGCACCAGAAGCTCTTTTTTCCAACTTGATCTTTTATATCTGCTGAAGCATCTGCAGCCATATCTGTATCCGAAACTGCAATTCTATTGGCAGACGTATTTTTATGTATATGATTTATAAGATTATTTAAAATTCAGAGAGATTGCCGTTTCTGTTCGAAGTCCATGACAGTCCATGACGTCAATGCAGCGAAGTCTTTGTAGAGACTAGGATAACCAAAGGACACGACTGCTGCTAAACTATCTTCCACAACTAGACCGAAATCGACTCTAAAAGTCTCGTGACATTTTCATTTGAGCAATAGTCACCTACTTAACGTTTTTTTGAACTACGGTCTCATCTCCGATGCATTGAATTTTATCTGTGCTTGAAGGACATCTCTTTTCCCCAACCACTGACTTTGTCAATCGTTCAACCAGCTGCTGTTGAGTCGACAAATTTCATTGTTTGGATTTTCCGGGCCAAGTGGAGTGGCTAGCAAAGTCGTAGTTTTATGTTGCGGAAATGCAGTTAAATGGACTGTGACTGTTGCAAATCTTACGAAAAATACACCATAACAAGCTGCTACTAACGACAACAGCCCAGCTGTACAAACTGCCCCGCAGCAGTAGGAGCTGTTTATTAGAAGTGAAATTTGGCATGGGAAGTCTTTGTAATATGACAATGTATTTCAACCTTAAGCATTTACAATGTATTTCAACCTTAAGCTTTTATTGTGACAGTTCTTGTAGATGACATTTGTAAGAGAAGTTAGTTGAGCTTTAACAAATTGACAAGTATAAGACACGCGGAGATTACCTATCTAATAAAAATTGTTTTAATAAAATTACTTTTATAATATTGTTGTTTCAATTATTATACAACATATTACATGGTGTCAGTAGTGGGATTGAGATCTCTGAGGTAAAATTTAAAACTAGATCTCAGCCAGAACAAGGATTACTTTCGCAATTTTGTCATCGGAGCATTGGATTGCAACGTGTTTGTGTGAAACACTTTCATTGTTGTAAAACAAAAGCAATTTCATCGGGAAAAATCGTCAACAAAATAGAATCATCTAACAGCAAAGGCAAATCATCGGGCAAATTTGGGGTGTAATAATTACATTTCGAAAATTATTTCATGGGTTAAAGTCATATTCATCGGAATTTTGAGCAAAAATGACTGACACACGGAAGGAGTTGCGAGAACTGGTTCAAGTCTAGCATTGGAGTGGAAGAATTGGAAACGTGATTTTTTGGTGTATATGATTGCCAACGACAAGAACGGTCAACCAGAATCAACAAAAATCGCAATTTTTCTGTGGTTGATTGGAACAAAAGGTGCCAACATTTACAACACGCTATTTCCAAACGATGGATCACAAGACCAATTGCTTGGTACGTCCATAACGACAAGAATTGTGACAGCAGCAGCATCTACAGCAGCAGCGGTAACAGCGGAAGATGTAGCCCAACGAACATTAGCAACGGTGTTGGAGGCATTTGATGCACATTGTTTACCGCAAAAGAATGTGACAATGGAATCGTATAAATTCAACAATATGATTCAAAAGGAACGTCAACCATTTACTGAATTTTTGACGGAAATTCGAGCACAAATCGAACGCTTTGAATTCAATTGCAAATGTGGATTGTCGTACGAAAGTCGGATGCTGCGTGATCGCATAATTACTGGGGTGTATGACAAGAAACTTCAGTTGAAATTGCTCGATGGTCGTGATGAAGCATTGGATCGTGTGGTGGACATATGCAAAACGTTTGAATCAGCAAATGTTCACAAAAGTATTTTGGCATCGAAACAGTCGATTGCGGCAATAGCCCTATCGGAAAACATAGACACCGAGTCAGTTAATGCAATTAACATGGGCAAGAGACAGACATGCCTCAACTGTGGTGGTGATTGGGACAGAGAACACAAGAGCAAGTGTCCAGCCAGGAACTTTACGTGCCAATGCGGAAAAAGGGGTCATTTTCGCCGAATGTGTCGAAGCAATGGAAAGAATCGGGAAATGTCATCATCGGGTAGATCTCAGCCGAAATCAAACGACAAGTCAGCTGTTAACAGTCTCCGTTGGAACGATGTCTCATCGTCAGGTAATTTAGTGAACAAAACGTAAAAAATTAGAAACAATTCTTAGTGTTAAAAATTATGTTTTTAGAATAAGTTTTATCGGACAAAAAAGAAAACAATGGACCAAGGCATACCGAATAGGGAATAAGATAGTTAAATTCAAAATTGATTCAGGGGCGGATGTCAATTGCATTCCATTGAGAATCATCAAGAAAATGAAAATTAAAATGAAATATGAGCAAAATGACTTTCCAGTATTCGATTATAGTAACAATAAAATTAAGATTTTTGGTATTGCTGAAATAAAAATGTGGGATTTTAAATTAAATATTGAAAGAATAACAGAGTTCATTGTTGTGGATGACACGTTTGAACCGATACTAGGACTTGAAACTTGCATTGAGTTTGGATTGATTAGGGCAGTTAATGTAGATTCGATTAAAAACTCAAAGGAGGAAGAAAGGTTTGTAAGTGAAAACAATGATATTTTCACTGGACTTGGGAAAATTCCGGGAAAAGTCACTATACATTTACAAGAAGACGCTAAACCGGTTATGCATTATAAAAAGCGATTTCCTGACACAATTGTCAAAAAACTCAAGCCGAAACTCGATGAAATGGTGGAATCAGGTATCATTTCTCCGATATCTCACCCAACTGATTGGGTAAACAACTTGCAGGTTGTTGAAAAGTCCAATGGTGAGTTACGCGTTTGTTTAGATCCAAAGCCACTCAATAAGTGCCTTAAGCGTCAACATTATTTGATTCCTACCATCTATGATTTGACTTCGGAACTGGCTAATAAAAATATATTTACGGTTTTGGATTGTTCAAATGGGTTTTGGCAATTGGAACTGGATGAAAAGAGTTCAGAACTGACGACGTTTATGTCACCTTTTGGTCGCTACAAATTCAACAGACTTGCGTTTGGTCTGAATATTTCACCGGAAATTTTTCAAAGGCGTATGGTACAGATTTTTGCTGACGTACCGGGGGTCTTTGTGTACTTTGATGACATTGGAATAGCAGCTTCCAGTGGGGAAGAGCATGATAGAATATTGAACATAGTTCTTCAGCGTGCCCGCTCGAATAATGTTTAATTTAATCCGGATAAAATTCAATATCGTAGGTCAGGAGTTAAATTCATGGGATTCATTCTGTCGGAGGGTAAAATTAAACCAGCAAAAAAACATATTGAGGCGATACTTAAAATAAAAAAACCAACTGATAAGCATGGTGTTAGTCGCTTATTGGGCCTATGTAAATACTTAGCCAAATTCATTCCAACTCTGTCTAAACTGACGGCGGAGCTACGATTGCTATCGACAAAAGATACTCCATTTGAGTGGAATGAAAAACACGATGCTGAGCTTGATATTATCAAGTAAATAATCACATCTGATCCCGTTCTAAAACCATTTGATCCAGAAAAGGCAATAGTCATTCAGACGGATGCATCAAAAGATGGACTTGGGTCAGGCTTAGTGCAAGAGGAGCATCCGGTTGCATTTGCTTCCAGAACTCTCAGCAAATCTGAACAAAGATGGGCGCAAATTGAAAAGTAACTTTTGGCGGTGGTATTTGCATGTGAACGTTTCGATAATTTTGTTTATGGACATAGGTTCATTGTTGAAAGCGATCATAAGCCACTTGAAACATTAAATTTGCGTGATATTGATGGTGTCACACCAAGATTACAGGGTATGTTCATGAGATTGCTAAGATATCCAGGTTTGGAAATCGTCTATAAGCCGGGCAAACATATGTTACTAGCTGACTGTTTGTCTCGTGCACAATTAGAAACAAGTGATGAGGAAACAGAACTGAGCGGAGTCATTCATGCCGTCACAAAATCTGTTTGTGTGTCAAGAGATAATTATGATTATTATAAACAAATATCAGAATCGGACAGAGATCTCAGACGCGTATGTGACTACGTAATAAATGGCTGGCCAGATTATCGTTCATTAGATGATTTTGGCCGAATTTTTCACAAATTGAAATCTGAATTGCATTTTGAAAATGGACTTTTATTCCGAAATCACAGACTGGTTATTCCGACGGAGTTGCAAAGCAAAATGGCAAAGTGGTTACATGAACCACATCTGGGAATTGAAAAAACACTTGCGAGAGCAAGAATGTTGTATTTCTGGCCTGGAATGAACACACAAATCAAGAAAATGATCGCATCATGCGATATTTGTGAAAAATTCAAACGGAATAATCAAAAAGAGCCATTGATGCAAGAAATCAATCCGAAATATCCATATCACATTGTATCGGTGGACCTATTTGAATATGCTGGTCGTGATTACATTTCAATCTTTGATGCATATTCAAATTATTTAGTAGCAACCAAAGTGGATAATAAGACTTCAGCACATATTATTTATATCTTTTGTAAAATATTTAATAGAATTGGTTACCCATCGATAATTAAAAGTGATAATGTCCCATTCAACTCGGCGGAGTTTGAAAAATTTTCGCGAAACTTTAATGTTCAGTTTAAATATTCAAGCCCCAGATATCCACAAAGTAATGGTCTAGCCGAAAAGGGAGTGGCAATTGCCAAAAACATTCTGAAGCGTTGCTATGAGGCAAATGAGCTTGACCAATATCAATACAGAATATTGGAGTATAATACCACACCGGTGGCAAGCATGCAACTCACTCCATCGGAACTATTCTTCAGCAGATTGGTCAAAACAAAATTGCCAGTGTCGGAACAACTGCTTGTTAGAAACAACATGGATGAAAGTGTTATTCAAAAAAAAATTCAGATTAAAAAAAAGAAGCAGAAATATTACTTTGATCGAAACGTAAAGTCATTGCCATCATTGAATTTGGGAGATTTGGTGATTTTCAAGAAGAATGGAAAGGAGTGGCACTACGGAAAAATTGTCGGAATAGTTAATGAACGTTCATATATTATTAAGGATTCGTTTGAAAATCATTTTAGACGTAACCGTAGATTTATAGCAAAAACTAAAAATGAAGATTTTAGCGCTAGTGATTTGATGTTTGAGGAAAACGTAAAATCAGGACAGTCAAATAATTTGCCAGAGATTCAAATTGTCGATCCAGTCTCAGAAATAGTTATAAGCAGTAATGCTAATGATAATCAAATAATTGATATTCCCGTGAGTGATGTGAGTGCAGATGAATTGGATCTTTCAGTAAATGTGGGAAATAATTCTTCATCGGAATATGACACTGCTGAAGGTGACAATTCAGAAGCAAGCTCGGGAAGTGATAGTGAAGCAAGCACACAGTCAGACATTTGGACTCCTAATGTTAAACAAGAGTATAGAACGCGTAGCGGTCGTACTGTAAGACCCCCGCAAAGATATGACTGGTAAGATTTGTAACAGTCATAAGTGGTAGCCTGGTCCAGAAAATTATTGTTAATAATTTATAAAAAAAAAAAAAAAAAAAAAAAAAAAAAAAAAAAAAAAAAAAAAAAAACAAGAGCGTGTAATATGACAATGTATTTCAACCTTAAGCATTTACAATGTATTTCAACCTTAAGCTTTTATTGTGACAGTTCTTGTAGATGACATTTGTAAGAGAAGTTAGTTGAGCTTTAACAAATTGACAAGTATAAGACACGCGGAGATTACCTATCTAATAAAAATTGTTTTAATAAAATTACTTTTATAATATTGTTGTTTCAATTATTATACAACATATTACAGTCTTCGATTGTTATTTCAGCACAATCAAAAATGCGTCTTTTAAACTACGTAACAATAAATCATGAGCAATGGCAGCTCCAAGAACAAAAGCGACTAAATGAAGTGAGACTACCAACTTAAACGTTCAGATTTTTGTATGCGTCTATAAGAAAATTGCTTCAAACAAAATTGTATATCGAGTTTATTCCACATGTTAAATGTTATAGATTTCAAACACTTGAAAATTTCATTAAAAGGAAAGCAGTTGTCGGTAAACGGGCTTATTTCACAATAAAATTCCAGTCAATTCTATTTTATCTATGGGTGATGGCACCTATAGATTTCGAACGAACCTTTATAATGGCGTTTATACGTTCTTTTGATTTCATCTACATATTTGGACCTAATTCATAACTATCATAGTCCAAACAACAGAGGTCGAAAGTGTCCACACTCCACAGATTGTTTTATGTAACCGCGTCGTTTTCATTTCGGTCAGTCGACTGTGCCTTGCCTGTAATCCGCAGTAATATGGCTGTCGCTACAAAAGTTATTACATCAGGAAAAAAATGGACACGACTGGGTCGCACGAACTTGCGATTGTGTAAAATGTTAAGGCTGAATAAAAGGTTTTGGAATAAGCTCTAAATACATTTTCGTCGTTTCAGGGTTGCCACCTACACACTAATTATGAAAATTGAATTAAATAAAAAAAAAATTTATTAAATATTCCAAAGGTTTCAAGCGAAAATCTTAAAACGCCATTCTTTTGAAGTTGCTAATATATATAAACAGTGAAAGTTTAACCAAAATCGTTAGAGCTCGAAAATCGGTTCTTTATTTTAAATTTTTTTTTTAAATGAGGGGTCAAAAACATTTGTATGTACACAAATTTTAAGATCTTGCTAAAATATGTATTGACAAAACATTTGAAATAAATCAAAGATACCGCTTAGAAAATATTCGAAAAGACAAATTTTTTTTTTTAAATTAATGAAAATTCGAAAAAACTAAATTTTTTCAAATGTTGATATGCAATCTTTCTTAAACTAGCTACGACTTCTGAAATATAAAATTTGGTCAAAATCGTGTGAGCCATTATCGAGAAAGTCGGTTTTTCAAAAACGGTACTATGAGGGGTACCGTTTTTAGACCTTTTCTAAAAGAAATTTTTACATCATAAGAATAGTTTCCTAGAAATAATACCTCACGTAAGATTTTATCAAAATCGTTGGAGCCGTTTTCAAGAAAAATAGGTATTATCATATCGGTTGTATGGCTGGTACCGTTATTTCAATACCTAGAGACCTAATTCCAAAAATTTCTGTAGGCTACCCCAGAGACCATAACTGCAAATTTTGAAGAAGATCGGTCAAGCGGTTCAGGCTGTAGATCCATATACACACAGACGGACATACAGACAGACAGACAGAATTAAAGGACCCACTTTTTTCGTTTTCTCTATCATCGTAATGTCGTATTTAATTGTTTTCTCAAATTTTTTTTTCTGCACGATTGCAGATTAAAGTACCTAAAGCGATTATAGTACCAATAATCGCAAGTAAAAACGGAAAAAATTTGGAATACGAAAAACAATCCCAATGCCAACAAAAAATGGCAAAAATTGATTAATGATTGCCCTGTTCCACACCTCCCCACCTCCATTCATAAACCCTAATAGAACAGCCAAAGAGAAAGGGCACAAGACTTTTTGACAAGGCCCAAAAAAGATTCACTATAGGTAAAGACTATACAAGTTCTCAAACTGCAAATAAAAAACTAAGGTCTGTTTAAAAAAGCTACCCAAACAATTTTACAAAAGGGAAGGTAGTTAAAAAGAATTATCTTCTTTTATGTCACTGCAAAGATACAACAGACTATCAATTGACGCTTTCGAAATTGGAACAGTTTTTGATACGCAAAATGGTAATCGACAATAATCATCCTAGGCGATTGCTTTTGAGTTAGTAAGGAAAACATACATTTTATACATTATGCACATTGCACTCTCATTCCACAAAATATAGCATAAATTAAGTAATTAAGCATAGCTCAATAGTTGCTGACAATAGAGTTAAAATCTTAAGGAAAAGGCTTGGCATTATCTCATTGATGAGCCCAGTGGCGGATCCAGGATTTGGGCAAGGGGGGTCTATTACTCAAAATTTTATTTATTTATATATAATATGTATCAGTGGCGAAGCGTCCATATAAGTCGATTATTCCCGACTTACCCTTTGAAATTCACATCCGAAACATCTTAGACTTCTGGCAACATGAATCAAACTTAATCATACACATGAACTCGCTGCCAACCTTTTTTTAAAACAACTACCATTCTGCTTTCAGTCCTATTCTAAACACATGTTGGCTCTTCAACTCACTCCATAAACAAACACAAACCTTAAGCAACAACAAGGTAACCCCAAATATTACGTCTTATAACATTAATTTGTCGTTGGATAGAACAAATTTGTGTTCTTTCCTCTTTTTTCTTGTACTATTCACTGCCCTTTACACCGCTTACACGGCACGCTCTGAAAGTCACTGATGTACCATTCAAACCCATGTAAAAAATCGTTTCTCTGAATTTATATTTTTTGAAATAATAGATGTTACAATTTCTGATTGCGCTTCATGAATATTCAGGAAAAGAACTTGTGTAATCAATCATGATCCAACAACCGATGTTTTGCCTAGTAAGTCCCTTTTATCGGATCGAGACACATATGCAAACATCAATCTGATGACATTTTTCAGGTTATCCATAGCAAGTCGTTCAAGAATGTCGATTATATTTTGCGAGTCTTGGCAGTACTACATGTAACTACAGCAACTCCAGAACGATCATTTTCGACGTTGAGGAGTATCAAAACTTACCTGAGAAATACGATGGGACAGGAACGACTAAATGGTCTTGCTTCTTTAAATGTCAATACCCATACCCTTACCGAGGACGAAATTCTAGTGGAATTTTTCAAAAAACCTCGAAAATTTACTAGTGTTTGAGGTAGCCTGCTCTTCGGTTTTTTATGAAATGTAATAATAATCAATAAAGTTCGTGATCTTTTAAAATAATAATATTACTTCTCCTTTACTTTTTTTGTCTTGCTCGTGCTATATTTTTCCGTACCGTAACGAAATTTGAAAACTAGGAGCCGATAAATGTTTCAAATAACATTTTTTATTTTCCCGATTCCGGACCCGAAAACCCCTCCGTGGATCCGCCACTGGATGAGCCTACTGCCTCATGGATTTTTAATAAGTTATTATGAGAGCAAAAATATAAAAAAATCTGAAGGCAGCTGAAAAGGAAATGGTGAAAGGTTATTATAGCTTCTCTGGGGCTGTACTTAGGATGAAAGAATGAACAGTAATATGTCACATATTACAACCCACTTGTTGGCTCTCCACGATCTTAATACTGAGTCAAATAAAATGAATTCCACAAGAGAAAGAAAAAATGGGCAATGGGCCAGTTACAATATAAAAATCTTATGACTGAGTACAAAGTTTTGGTACTCGTTCTACATAATAGACTTGGTGGTACAGGGTTGCCAGCTACACTTTAATTATAAAAATTGAATAAAATCAGTTAAAGTATTGAAAGAAATTAAATTAAATATTTCAAATGTTTTAAGCGAAAATCAAATAAAGCTATTTCTTGCATTTGCTAATACATATAAGCCCTGAAAATTTAATCAAAATCGTTAGAGCAGATTTCTAAAAACCCGGTTTTTTAGTTTTCACTTTTTTTAAACTAGTTTCTTTAAAACCAAGTATGAAAGCTTTAAGATCTTGCTAAGAAATATTTGACAAAAAAAATTTAAGAAATCAAGGATGCCGTTTTGAAAATATTCAAAAAAAACTAAAACTTGTTTATATCATTCATAAAAACTTCAAAAACTAGAATTTTCCAAATGTTGGTACGCAATCTCTCTTAAACAACCAAGAACTGTAAATATAAAATTTTGTCGAAACGAGAAAGTCGGGTTTAAAAATAACGGTATTTAGGGATTAGGGGTGTACTGGTTTTAGACTTTTGCATAACTTTTTTCTACATCATAAAAAAGACAAAATCTCTCAAGACCTAGACCTAGAGACCTAATTACAAAAACACCTCTGTAGGCTGCTCGACAGATCCTAAATATACGGACAGACAGACAAAATTGCAGGACCCACCTTTTTCGTGAAGTGTAAAGTTATAAAATCGGCTTTATGGTACCCATAATCGCAAGTAAAAATCGTTTGCTTGGTCGTCAGCTACAGTCTGTCTCTCACAGAAGCAACTAAATAACGGTGCTATGGAAGTTGACGTGTAAAGACCAGGGTAGCGCAAAAAGCTATGAAAGCATAAGCGCCTAACGCATTTTAAGGGCCTAAATTGTGTGCTGATTCCGAAAATGAAAAAGTTCTTTCCATGGCAGTGTTTTACTCTCGAGAGAATTGCCAAATCCTCGCAATCTCAATTTTTAATATATTTTTTGTAACCTCTATCTGTTATTTGCACCCTCCAATTAAATAGCACTCCGATATTTTTTTTCTTTACAATTAACCCATTGTGCGATTCCTACAATGAAAATCCAGCTTTTTTGGTCTTTAACACCCTCTTTTCAGGACATGATGAATAGCCTATAAGTATAAAGTAGTGGTACCTTCGAAGATTAGACAATTCTCAGTGGTGTTCCATTAAATTAAGCAGATTAGGAAAAAGAACATAAAAAGAAATTTCATAAGGGGTTTTTCTTTTTTAGTTCCGAACAGAAAAGTGAAACGTCAAAAACGAAAGAGTATTTCTTTTTCAATTCAGCAACACCTGAACGCTCAAAATGCTTTTCTTTTTTATTCAGAACACTACGTGAGCGCACTCTACGTTCTCGAAATAAAATGACGGGGCATCTAGAGCAAGAGTCTGAGCGCAGCTCACTGAACACGCTCAGTTCAGAACACGTTCACGCTGTTCGTTCTCAGTTTAGTTCACTGTTCGGAACTAAAAAATAAAAACCCCAATATCCTTTCATCACAATCTATTGGTTGACATTCACCTGCTTCACCAATAACATTCAAACAACGCTTATCTTCGGAATTCCCCAAACTTCAGATTCAAATTTCGAAATACCGAACTTCAAAATATACGCGTCCTACAAATTCCTACGATTGATTAGATTGTATTATTTCGAAACCATTATGAGTAAACCTGAAGTAGAAGCTCGTGAAGTGATTTGCGAGATTAACTAATAAGACAACTACCATTAGTCCATTTTTGATTTCAAAAATTCGGTTTATCGCTGAAATGAGATAGAGTAGCGCGCTTAAATTTATTGTTTTGAAAAAAAAAAACCAAACTAATTTATTGATAAAATAAAGAAAGAACGTGTGAATGGTCAATGGATCAAAGATATTTATTATGATTATCTTTCACTTCATTATGATCAATGCGATTAGATTTATAAAATTTGATCGAATTATATAAATTTCGTTAAAGGGAAGACTGTATCACAGAGTAGAAGCCACAGAGGAATAAGGAACAAGAGGGATCGCCCTTACTTCCCTTGCACCGCAACTTCAATTTGCTTACATTTTTTCTTTTGTAAGACGAAATCTATCTGTGACACACGTATGAAATCGTGTGTGTTCTATCTCCTCTGAGGTAGAAGCAGAGACTCAACTGCTGCAAGGTAATACCATTTTTCCTACAAACCGAATTCGACCGGAAAGCCTTGACGAGAGTCGTCATTTTTTTGTTTTTCAATTTTGTTAAGAAAGTGAAAATTTTTTTCTATATTTTTGGACAGTTTTCAGTGAAGCTTTCAACATTCTACACTGTTACAAACCAAAAAATGTCAAAAACACGTTCACTTTTTTGTATTGATATCAAACCAGCCGACAACGAAATGGCGACGAGGGTTTCCGTTCGTTAGTTAGCGGTCAAAACGGCACTACATTGCCGCAGTTGACTCTCTCTACTCTATGAAAGGGAGTACGAGTTGACACCCTGTGTTACCAACTCTGTGGACTACAAATGAATTCATTGGATCTGTCTTGAAAGAAAACTGATATTTAAAAGCCGGAACCGCTTGCGATTGCGATGCAATCGCTATTAAAATATAATGATGTAGCATTATGAAGTGGCACACATCTAAGTGTGCTATTACACTCAGACTAAGACGTTTTTGGAAAGACGCAAGGTTGTGGGTTGAGGATTGTCCAATTGTTTTGGATGGTTTTTGACTTTTCTTTTTCTTGTCCTTCTTTGTTTCTTGTCGTTGATTTATTGTGGTTTCTAGTGTTCCTGAGTAAAGAAGTAGTATGTCGTCGGACAATTTCTTTCATTTTCTTCATCGGAACTATTATCCGTATCCATGATGTCAATAATCATTGCTGCAGAATCTAATAAATTATTCACCACTTCAAATGACATTTTTCTTCTTATAAATTTTTTGTTATTGTCATATAAAAAATGCAGCTGAGCTTCTTTGATGTTCCCACCCAGAACAAACAATGAAAGAGAAGTGTCAAAAAACACGCAACCGAAAAACATCAGAGTGTAATAATGCGAGATTGACGGGATGAGGGTTCAAAAGAAAATATACGAGACACACAGCATACAGAAAGTCAGAGTGTAATACGGTTCTAAGCGGCATGCGGTTGTATAAATAGAATACATTCCACAAATCACAATCGCAGGTCGCGCTGGTTTGCAAAAGGGTTAAAACCACAGATTAGATCCGGAGAGTCCGCACTTCTGCACTGTAGTACCATTTGCTTTAACTAGACCGGGAACACGCGTCTCCTACGACCGGGAACCCACGTTTACCACAGCCACCATTGTTTTGCCAGAGAATAAAATCAGTTGAGCTTGAATAGCAAAAAAGAAAAAGAGTTTCGCATTCAAATTTTTTAAAGATGAACAAAATGATTGAGGATGATACACTGGACGACCAGCTAACCTGATTTTTGTTTTGTGAGGTAGGTATTGTCTTTTCTCAGCTAATGATCTTACTGCATTCCTTAATCATTTGCACTTGCTCCGCGTGAGTGATATTAACCACAACATTGATCTTTATATGGATAATCAATTTGCGCCTCGAAATAAATAAATACGATAAGCCAATTGATATTTCTACACTCAAGTATTTCTCTTATCGACTTCCCAATACCTTGACGGTTAAATCAATATCGATGTTTACCAATTCGCTATAAAAAGGCTGAGTGGATTTAAGTGGCCACTATAGAACAATTCAACATGTTCAAGTTAGTGCTTCTTGCTTCGTTTGTCGCGTGTGCCTTCGGTGCAGCTGTTCCTGATGGTCTGAATGGCCGCGTCGTTGGTGGCGAGGAGGCAAGCATAGGCCAATTTCCATATCAAGTTTCTCTTATGAGAAATGGTTCCCATATGTGTGGAGGAAGTGTGTACAGTCAATCAATAATATTGACAGCTGCTCATTGTGTGGCCGAAGCTGATGTCAGAACGTTGCAGATCCGCGCAGGATCTATTAACAGAACAAGTGGTGGAGTTGTGATCGATGTCGCCAAAATTTTTCCTCATCCTGAATTTAGTTCTCAAACAGTAGCAAATGATATCGCTCTCCTTAAATTGAAGTCTCTACTACCATTTGGACCAAACATCAGACCCATCAAGCTAGTCAACAAATCACCTACTGATGGAACTCGCGCAGTTGTCAGCGGTTGGGGAACTCAAAAATCTGGAGCTCAAACTATTCCAAAAATTCTTCGGTATGCTTATTTGAAAATCATCAGTAAAGCAGTCTGTTCATCGAAAAAATACGCATATGGTGATGGAATCAAATCAGCAATGATCTGTGCAGCTGCACCGGGTAAGGACAGTTGTCAAATGGATTCAGGTGGTCCATTGGCTGTTTTAGATGGTCAAGCTGGAGTTGTTTCGTTTGGCACTGGATGTGCAAATAGTAGTTACCCTGGTGTTTACGCCGATGTTGCTGTTTATAGACCATGGATTCTTAAAAGCGTTGCAATATTGTAAATCGTTCTAAATTGACGTCGAATAAAAACAAATTGGTATTGACAAAAATTTATTGTTGTTATGTTTGCTATAGAGAAGGAAATTGTAACCGCGAACATATCAAGGCACTGTCCCGAAAAGACCCCTTGGATGTGTAAAGTCCATTGGATCAATAAGGCTATTGTAAGACCAATCCTCTTCTATGCATCAGCTGTTTGGTGGAACAAGCTCTCACTTGTTTAAATACGTTATTCCGTCGTTCCCCAAATTTCAAAATATAATATGTCTTCTGTCTTGGCTGTGATGGGTCACTCCCCTGCACTTCGGGTGCTTCTTTCGAAGAACTGCGGTTCTTAATTCCCTTGATACCCATCTAATAGATTGGTGTCTCAAAACCACATCCATTTAAAAAGAACTGTTCCCCTGTTCTGTAACTATCGCCTCGATAAATGGAGACGATACACAGAGAGAACCGGAACGAAATCCTCTTAAATTCATAGAATTTCGTTCCATTTTCCACCGTTTATCGCCTGCTTTTATCGAGGCAGAACAGGGGCACTGGTCTCTCTAGGAAATTTGAATTGGATCTTTGAATATCTTGCAACTAGCATATTTTTTGACTCGCACGTCAAATGGATATGCAGCCGACTGATGCGATGGTCCCAAAACCTGCGTCAAAAATACGCGGTCAACTTTCGATCGAATCAGAGCTGCGTCCCTCTAGAATCTTAGCCAAAAGCTATAATGGGAAGAAGTGATTGTGCCTGTAGCACAAGCCAAGCTTAGCTTAAGGCTCAACCCAAATCTTTTAATACTTCAAAATTGGTTCAGAAATGCAAGACCCGCTAAATGCGGGATCAGAAGACAATTCCTTGTCTTGTTTAGGCTTCAGGCAATTATGACATAACTGAAAGCGGAATCACGTATTATCTCAGACAGCTTCTCTCAGAACCTGAACTAGTGCTAAGTCTGTCAGGATCTTTAGCGAGGACTTCAATTAACGATTAAATGCATACAGACTAAAAGTAGGTAGCTCAACGTTAACAAGAAAGCTAACGTAGCAAAAAAAAATTGTAGCAAACTTATTGGTGTTGCGCCACAGGACATCTCTCTTGGAGAAGCATTCAAACGTGCTAAGCTTAAGCTATGCCACACTCTGTGAACGCTGCCGCTGTGGAGAAAATTATGAAACCGCGGAACACTTCTTCTGTGCATAGTTGGAGTTTTGGAGGTTCGAATCACACTAAAAACATTTTCTTCGCCTTTCGCGAGGAGTTGGCAGTTCCTCCGAGAGTAATAACACTGCCATTAAAAGCTCTTACTCACTTAACCGTTCGGAATCGGCATAAAATTGTAGGTTTTTAAAATGCGTTAGGTTCTCCACAGTTTTGTTTTGCCACCTTTGAAGTTTGTAACCAAATTAAATCTTTGAACCCAACACAGCGACCTCTTAAAATTACATAGCCACTCATAGGAAAACACATAACTTTTAAAATCATTTTAAATTTGAAAGAATTTTATTCGAGAAACAGCCTTTTGTTAGAAACTTTATACGTTTTCGACAATCCACGACTTTAGTGCAGCGACATCAGTGTAGATACCAGGATGCACAGCCTCAGCACATCCATAGCCCCAAGACACGACTCCTACTTGACCATCGGCCACCACCAACGGCCCACCGGAATCACCTTGGCAAGCATCCTTGCCTTTATTAGCAGCGCAAATCGTTGTCGAGGTGACATCTTCGCCATAGGAATACGCACTGGATGTGCATTTACTTCTCTCTATGATCTTAACTTCTACATATCGAAGTTTGTCTGGCCTTATTAAAGATTCGGATCTCATAGCTCCCCAACCACTCACTTTGGCGATAGTTCCATCAGCTGGTGTTGAGTCGGCCATTTTGATTGGACGGATGGTTGTGCCAAGAGGAAGAGGAGTGGCTAATCGGACTATAGCAATATCGTAGATCATGGATATGGTATCATACATTGGATGCATGGTGATTGAGGCTACTCTAGCCACAATTCCACCGCTGCTCTTTGATGTTGATCCTGCACGAACCGCCAACACATATGGAATGGTATTTTCGACACAATGAGCTGCTGTAATGACAACCGAACTGCTATACAAGCTTCCCCCACACGAATGAGCATCGTACTTTTGAAGTGAGATTTGGTATGGAAAAGCTTCGATTGTTGTTTCAATACCACCAACAACGCGTCCATCCAACTGTGGTATCAAACCATCAGGAATGGCAGCTCCAAAAACACAAGCGACTAAAGAAATTGAGACTACTAACTTAAACATTTTGAGTTTGTGGAGAATATTCATTTGAACTCTGCTTTTATACCAAAATAATGCGAAGTACAATGTTTTGGTTTTGATATCATAGGATTATCCTAAGCGTTCAATCTTATCTTGTTCAAGCACCCGAAAATTAATTTTTGGAACTATCTCACTTTCGGCGATGTCGAAGGCCAATGACGTGATTTCCCAAAAAACTTTATACTTTGTATATATATACAAAGTCACGAAAATGTTCTCTATGTGTGTATAGGAGACAATGAATCACAATTCAAATATTTGAAGAATGGCCTTTTACGTGTTTTCAAAAACAATACATTAAAATGTATATTTATTATGAATACATGTACATATCACTACAATATAAAATACCTTCATATTTTCATAGATAAAATAGTATAAAGAGCTCCTGACAAGTGCGATGTCGTTGTACCGGAGTTGGCCTAGCTTATTGGTGTAACTCTGTGGTAAGTATACTGGAGTGTGGAGGGGTTGAAGAATAAAATAAAGTACAGGAGATAATCACTATAAATATCAATGAGCATTACCAAATTTAATCAAATAATTAAATTTTTCCAATACAAAAAATCTAAAGATGATATACTTTTTAAGTGTTGCGTGATATAAAAACTAATTTAGATTTAGTACTAACTTATTGATATAAGAACTCTTCCGAAGCTCAATTTCAAATTCGCATAATCTTCATGACATGCGCTTCTATACTTGATATTTATTTTAAATGAATGGTCAAGAAAAATCTAATCTTGCACAAGCATTTGTATTGCCTATGTTTGTATATTGTTCATTTATGTATGCACCGATGTGCCTACTGCATATGCACATTCTTCAGTTATTAGAGACTGGATTTATTTTATTGCAAGGAAAAAGTATCTTATAATGATAAGTAATCAAGTAGAATTGTTTCTTTTTTCGGATTCACTGCGTGAGGATTGAAGACGTTTTGTACATAAGACTCTAATTGATTTCAGAACTTAACTCTTTTCATTTTAATATGATCTTTCAACCTTAGAATACCGCCTTAAATAATGCGCCTTCAGTTTAATAACCAGCTATATTGTTAACCGAATCTGGGGTATTAAAGGCACTAATACCCAAATTCATGAAGTACTTCAAAAATGTATAAGGCTTAACGATAGCGAGCCTAAATGAAATGTTTACTGTGATACTGTAAAACTGTGTTGCTATTAAAAAAAAGAAGTGTCCATATGAACGAACGGTGTTTTAGTCAATTTTAGTGGACTCATTTTTGATGATAAGGTTTCCTTTAGGTCCATCTAAGGCCGTGTGTGAATTGTGTTAAAATTTCTAGCGGATTAAAATTTGACGTTTGTGTGAAGTGAGATCAAATTTAACTTTTTGCTGTGTGAATTAAGGCCTTAGGCCACCCTAGAATTTTCGAAAAATCGATTTTCTCTTTTAATTCTAAATGATCCCTTTGGACCTCAAAAATGATTTTAGATATTTTATTTTTTAGATATTTATTCGTTCTTTGACTGCTTACACACATTAAGAAAGAATATCTTATAAACTAGTGGCAAGCTTAAAATTGACAAAAGTTAATTATGTAAATAATACTAAGTTGAAACAAAAATAATTAAATTACAAATTTAATTTAATTTAATTTAATTTAATTGAGATTTAATCTTTAATTAATTTTTAATTAATTTTTTGATTTATTAATTAATTTTAATTTATTAATTATTTTTAATTTTAATGAAGAGTAAGAATAGAGAGAGAGAGAGAGAGAGAGAGAGAGAGAGAGAGAAAGAGAGAGAGAAAAAATAGAGAGGGAGAGAGAAATAGTTAGCCAGGATGAAGTTGTTAGTGTTTGAACAGTTCTTTACGGAAAAGAACTATGTCACGTAAACTTCTTATTTGCCTAGGTAAGGAATTCCACAGGCGTATAGCATTGACGAAAAATTGCCGTTTTCTGACGTCAAACAAGAAAATCGAGGAAGTATAATTTGTTCCGATCTGTTAGATGAGGATCTGTGTATTTTTTCAAAGAGGTAGCAAGGCTGATGTGTAATAATAACATTAAAAAGCAAAATTAAAGTTTTGTATCCCAATAAATTTGAGAAGAGAGATATATGATCGTATCGTTTTAAGCAGTATACATAACGTGCAACATTATTATAAACGACGTTTAATTTACGTTTGCTGACAGCATCACAGTTGGCAAATATTTCACAACCATAGGTAAGTACCGGAATAATAAGTGTTTTAGCTAGCATAAGTCGAGTTTTAAGGGGCGTGAAATATTGTGATGAGTGAAGTTGACGGAGAATTCCGTAAGCTTTAACAACTACTTGATTGATGTGGGTATCCCAGCTAAGATTCCTATTAAAAGTCATTTCCAAATTCTTGCAGTTTGAACATATTCAATAGCAGAGTCATTCAGCAACAATGTGGGAAAATATGAGAGGTCGAGTGTTTTTTTACTAATAACTATGCATTTAGACTTGGTTGGGTTTAAAAACAAACTATTTTTGGATGACCAGGTAAAGATATTTTGTAAATCAATGTTAATAGAAGCTGCACAGTCTTCGATCATACCCAGGGGACAACTTTTGTATAGCTAAACATCATCAGCGTACATATGAACAGATGATGTCGTGATTTGCTTGGGAAGTTCATTGATATAGAGCGAGAAAAGAAGAGGTCCAAGGATGGAGCCTTGTGGAACACCTCGATTAGTGGATAGAAAGCTGGAATATTTATTTGCTGCAAAGACAGTCTGTTTTCTACTACTTAAGTAGGATTGTAAAAGGTCGATGGAAGAGTTAGAGAACTTGTCTATCGTGAGCAATTTTTTGCACAAGATAGAATGGTTTATTGTGTCGAATGCTTTGGAGAAGTCGAGCAGCACGAGGAATGTGACGTGATCCTTATCAAGAGCCTGCCTTATATCTTCAACGACATTTGTAAGAGTTGTAAGGCAACTCTGTTTAGGTCGAAAGCCCGACTGAACAGGTGATAGGATGTGTTGTGTATGCAGATGGGAGCTTATTTGTTTTTGCATAATTTTTTCAAATGCTTTCGATAAGAACGACAACACAGAAATTGGCCTGAAATCATTACCAACGCGACTCTTAGGAATAGGGATCACTTTTGATAACTTCCATTGGCTAGGGTATACTCTAGTCATAAGCACTGTATTGAATATATGAGTGATGAATGGTAAAATTATTGGGAGTATTGCTTTAAGGAAAACAGGATGAACTTCATCAATTCCTATTGCATTTGATTTGATCGATATGATACTCTCTACAACATCAGTATCGTATACCCTTGTGAAATGAAAGAGTTCATCATCTTCAATGACAGATTCGACATGTGGTACGGGATCATACGGCAAACTTGGAAATGGCAGGTCTACAAAGCTTTGGTTAAGTTGATTAACATCGATATTTTTCTTAACGTTGTTTTTCCTACCAACTCCAATCTCTCGTAAGTTCTTCCAAAGTTGTTTCCCATTCAACGACAAATTAAATCTTTTACTATAGACCTGCCTTTTGGCTGTTCGGATCTTAGAAACGACTTCATTACGCAAATTACGGTACATATCATGAAAGACAAACAGTTTAAATTTTTCCATTTTCTATACGCTTGGTCCCGCTTGAGCATTAGCTGTTGAATTTCGGAAGTAAGCCAGGACTGTTGCCCATGTCTAAACAATTTTCTTACTATCGGGACATGTTGATCAAATAGATTGACAATATTTCTGTTTATAAATTCAATTTGCTCTGTAGGGTTTACTAAGCCATACACCCTTACCCATTCTGTGTATCTAGTGTGTTGTTCTAACAATGCATAGTCTATATTCTATATGATTGAAATCCCTATACTCATAATATTCAGGATCGTAAGGTGTCCCAAAGTCGTATATCATGAAAATAAGATCATGCTTTGAAAATGCAGATACAGAAAGTTGGTCGTATAAAAGTACGTTTCCTGTGTGACTTACAAAAAAAAGATCAAGTAATGTGCTTGAAGTACTAGAGAAATGTGTTGGAAATTCGGTATTAACAAGGAACATATTAAAAGATCTCAAAGCATCACTTAGGGAGGACTCTTCTAAAAGGTTACTATTAAAATCACCTGTTATTACAACTTGGGTGCAATTTAAAGAAATGTTTTCTAATAGTGCAATAAGAGGATTGATGTTAACGTTACGATTAGGTCGATAAACAACTCCTAAAAGTAGATCAATATCTCCTGAAATCAAATTGATAAAGATGTACTCTATTTCACTTCCGGCCTCAGATCTACGGTTAAATTTGAAAGTTATACCCTCGCGTAAGTAGATTGCGGTACCCCCACCTCTTGTTTGTCTATCTGCACGGATAAGATTATACCCCTTCAACTCATAAAGCGCATCTTGGATGTTTGGCAAAAACCAGGTTTCAGAAACGCAAATGACATCAACCATGGAACCAATGAACAAATACCTGAACTCATCTATCTTCGGGAACAAACTTTGCGCGTTAATATGGCAAATCTTAAGACCAGTTTCTTTCTTACTAAGGATATCAATCAACGAACGAACAATACCATCCTTGCTTCCACCCGTGGAACCCAAATTAGATAAAGGCGCAATCATAGATTAAAAGAAACAAAGGCAGAGGCAACAAGCAAAAAGTTGACGAAACATAGAATTTTTTTAAGTGAACCCATTCACACCCATACTGGCTAGTTGAAGAAAATAGATCGAGTGGAAAAGAAAGCATTTTTTTTTTGATGTCCCAGAAGATTATGGCCGGGAAAAACCTTTCGGTACTTGGTTTTCGCATTTAAGTACAAGGCCGTCTGGTCCGCAGCGAGCTCCTTTTGTGAGCGCAAGGGGGAAGGTACGTTAGGGGACTAGAGCATGTATAGTGTATACGGCAGTTGTTATTGAAAATATTCGTTTCCTAGTTTTACTAGTCTAGATGAGCTAGACTTGTCAAACGTCATCGCAGATTAAAGGTATTGTAAAATTATACATGAATTTCTACTACTCAAAACTCAATACTGTATTTTTGAAGTTGGTCAGACTCGTAACTCAAGCAATTTTCAACCGATTAACTTGAAATTTTAAAAATGTCTTGAAATACAGGGTGTTCCGTACTTCGTGTATTATCCTTTGGGGTGTGATTCTTGGTCATATTCTAAAAGAAAAACATTGTTATACAGTAAAGCTCATTTCTCAACTTTGACATCACTTTTTGACAATTTAAAAAGAGGCTAACTTTGGTGTACCCTGACCTGTGTTAAATTCGATATCTCTGTCAATACTGGTGATAGAGACCTAATCTTACATTTAATTTTTTTTAAGAAATAACAACCTTTAACACCGTATTTAAGTTGAGCTTCCATAGGTTTAGGGTTGCCAGACTTTCAATTTTAAGTGGTGTTCAAATTTTCTTCCCAACACAAATTTTTGACTTTGAGGTCATTTTTTTGCAGAAAATGCCTGATAAACATAGACAGTCGTATTTATAATTCCATTCCAAAGTATGTCTAACTTTGGACAGCTCTTAGAACAGTGTCCAACTCCAAATCGTATTTATAAACACTTTTATCGCTGTCTAAGGAACGTCTAACTTTAGACACCGAAATTGGTTGTCTAAACAATGCCTAAAGTGGCATTTGCTACAGCAAAAAACAATTTTGTTGAACATGTTATAAAACACTGTTGAGAGCTCTAAGATCGAAAAAAATAAGTAGTTTGAGATGCAAAAATACTACTTTCAACAATTTAATTTATAAATTGCACAAATTTCATCGTTTTATGAGACTTGGAAAAGCTGTAACTCAAAGTCAAATCAGCTGCTTTTTTGGTCTGGTTCAAGTGCTACGCCACACTCTTTCAGAGCCATTTAGTTGTTGCACTCGTATATCAAAACACAAAATGTGGTACTGCATGGATACATCATGAACGCCACCAGTTAGTTTTTCATTCGAAGTTGACAGTTTGAGGGGTTGTTTAGACAACTGTTGGAATGCATTTATAAATACGAAATTGGCTAAGGGTTGTCCAACTCTTTAGACACCGTCTAGTTGGACAGTTGTCTAAGGATGTTCTAAGCAAATTTTATAAATACGACTGAAAGTTTCTTTATTTTTTACAGATGAACAAAACAATAATAAAGAAAAACTTTGCATTAAGTTTACTCAAAAACCCATACATTTTATGATACTTGAAAAAATACAAAATGGGTAAAATTTAAAAAAAATAAAAAAAATTTTTTGCTTTGAGCTTTGCTTGAATAAAACAATAATATGGGCACTTTTAGTAGTTTTTTTATGTATTTTATACAAACACAATTATAACAAGTGCTCAAAGTGGCCTCATTCGTTTTGAATGCAAGCCAGAGCCCGTTTTTGAATTTCTTTGTAGGTGTTTGCTCTCGATAACTCTTGTCTTACTTGTAGTCTTGTAATCTTTGAAACTGTATTTAAATTGGACACCTATAGGCTTAGGGTTGCCAGATTTTCAGTTAGGATAAAGTTCCTGGTATCTTCGTTGTGCTCTTCTTAAATTTCCATTGCAAAACTCATATAAGAACAAAATGTTTGCTTATTCTTCTTTCCTAAAGGAAGGCATTTCAAAAAGGTCTTTGATCAAACTGCAACCGTGACTTATTTTGATAAACATGATGAACAAGTTTGTTTTCTTATTCTTTTATACGACTTATTTACCTATTGAACATTCATACCCCAAAATTTAAAGCAAACATCCACAATGAAATCCAAAAACGGGCTCTGGTATGCAATCAAAACGAAGGAGGGTGCTTAGAGCACTTGTTATAGTTGTATTTGTATGAAATACATACAAAAAATAATAAAAGTGACCATATTATTGTTTTATTCAAACAAAGCTCAACGCAAAAAAATTTTTTTATTTTTTTTTAAATTTTACCAATTTTGTATTTTTTCAAGTATCATAAAATGTATGGGTTTTTGAGTAAACTTAATGCGAATTTTTTTTTTTTATTATTGTTTTGTTCATCTGTAAAACATAAAGAAACTCTATGTTTATCAGGCATTTTCTGCAAAAAAATTACCTCAAAAGTCAAAACTTTGTTTTGGGAAGAAAATTTGAACACCACTTTAAATTGAAAATCAGGCAACCCTAAGCCTATGGAAGCTCAACTTAAGTACATAAGGTCTACAAAAAATTAAGTCTAAGATTAGGTCTCTATCACCAGTATTGACAAAGATATCGAATTTAACACAGGTCTGGGTACACCAAAGTTTGCTTTTTTTAAATTGTCAAAAAGTGATGTCAAAGTTGAGAAATGAGCTTTACTGTATAACAATTTTTTTCTTTTAGAATATGACCAAGAATCACACCCCAAAGGATAATACATGAAGTATATAACACCCTGTATACATTGTCTATGGAAGTACGTAGGATTTTTTTTTTATATTGCATAGTTCATTTGTTATTTGGACATTTAGCCAAAAATCAATAAATCGCAAAAATCTTACGTACTTCTTTAGCTGTTAATATATATAATCGAAAAAATTCATTTGCTTATTATATGTACCCTTTGAAAGTCCCGACAAAAAAAGAAATTTAAAATTTTGCAGTTTTTATTATTTTTCATTAACATGAAAACTCTTAGGCGTTGGCAACTACCCACGACCTAAGGGCAGCAACGTCAGAGTAGACTCCGGGATAGTTTCTCTGAGCACAACCATATCCCCAGGAAACAACACCAACTTGTACACCATTGGCTACCAGTGGGCCACCAGAATCTCCTTGGCATGAGTCCTTACCAGCAGCGGCAGCACAAATCATGGTTTCCCTGATCTGGCTTGAACCATATGAGTACGAGCTGGAGGCACATTGGGACCTGCTGACAATCTGGACGTTGACTTGTTGAAGAGTTGTTGGAAGAGTAGATGCTCCAGATGAACGGGTTCCCCAACCAGTGACAACAGCATTTGTTCCATGACTTGGTGCTGAATTGGCCAAACTGATGGTCCTTACGTTGGCGTTAAGAGACACAGGAGAGCTAAGCTTGATGATAGCAATGTCATTAACCATGGTTCTTGAATCGTAGTTGGGGTGGTTTTTGAAGGAGGCAACTCCAACGAGTGAACCGCCATTGTTCCATTGGGTGGCGCCAACACGAACCTTCAATGAGCTGGCAGCGACATTTTGCAAGCAATGAGCAGCAGTTACAACAACTCGGTTGCTGTACAAACTACCTCCGCAGGAGTGGGATCCACTCCTTTGAAGGGAGATCTGGTATGGGTATTTGGAGATGGAAGCATCCGAACCACCTACAATGCGCCCATCCAACTGTGGCAACAAACCCTCGGGAGTTTGATCAACATCAGGAATTGAAGCTCCTAGAGCACAGGCAAGAGCTGACAACAAAACTACTAACTTGAACATTGTACTATGTGTTCTGACATGCCATTTAGATTCAGAAGGCGTCTTTTATACTAACTGAAGTTCGATAGCACAAGTAGGTACTCTTTAGTTCAATGGGATATCGAAAGGTTTTGCGTAGGAATTAGTCAAAAGATAGCACAATCTTGTAAGTCTGATATTACAATTTTCAAGTTTCAAGTACATTTCTTGAAAACTAAACCAGATTTATGAAGTCTAGAACGCAGCACTCTATAGATTACGGCACTTGTCGTATTGATTGAATTTGCAAAATGCAATCGCTGGGAATACCTATTGTCTGCAATAAATCGGACTATTCAATTTCATAACTACCTAACACAGGAAGTTGTAAATCACTTGGAGAAAGGGGAATTCTTTTTTAAACAATCAGATAGTCTAAGATAATCGTCTCAATATTATCATATTCTTGAAAAGATTTTCGGATGACAACTTATGTCACTTTCCATTGGATGAAAAGAACCGTCCAGAAGCATTCTCAAACCGTCCCATTGGTGCAAAAAGATCGCTTCTCATGATTCTGTAGAGTGACAGCCGCTTCTCGATTTGAAGTCAGAATCGACTCAGAAGCACTAACACATGTTACTCAAATGTCAAAATGAAAAGTTTCTTCAAGGAATATTTTTTAAGAGTCATATGTGTTTCACCCACACAAAGGAAATTACGTTAAACTGAATAGAAACAGTTTTGGGTGTTCCATTGGTTTTTAAAATGAGTGCTTCCCTGAGTGAAACCAATGGAAAGCACCATTAGACTATAGTTCGGATTTTCAAATTTCAAAGTAAAATTTTCGAGCTGAAAAAGGCTGAGAATCTTAACTTAAGACTTTAATTGTAAAGCAAAGAAAATAGCCCATATATGAAAATCGGTATTCTCGGGCTATTTTATTTTTCTACTGTTTTTTGTTCACTTGATGAATTAAAATTGATTAAAGAAACCGCAACAAAATCTTCCTAAATTCGTAGAATTTTACCGTAACAGAATGGATAGTTACAGAACATAGGAATAGTCAGTACGTTTTGCCACTGCACAATGAATAACTTCACACTACAACACTAGTTGCTCCAAAAATTGGTCGAAAATTGAACTTACCGATTACGCTTCATTCGTACCAAAGGAATCAATTTTCTAACATGTTCCTTAATAAACCTTAGAGAAAGTTGCCAAATAAAAAAAAATATACCGGGTGTTTAATGTTTATTAACTCACAGAATATGGGCCCTATCGGCAATCTCCCAAGAAATTTTGTTTCTTAACTGATATTTTGTTCCCATGGAATATTAGGTTTGTTCGTCGTAGCCCGGGGTCGCCCTGGGGACGCCACAAAGCGTTTTTTGAGAAACTTAAAGTCATGTAAAACTTAGTGTTTCTTACGCCCTGAGGTTGACCTAGGTTTTCCCTCAAGTCGCCATAGGTTTTTTCTGTGGAGAGTTGAGAGGTGTCAAATGGCATCATGTATTTTTTTTTTTTTAATGACAGGGACGTGTGGTGATTTGTGGTTAAGCATTTTTTGAAGACTAGAAAACCCAAGTTTTTTTGACAATTCATAGGGTTGTCAAGAAAACCTGGGCCAACCCTGGGTAAAGTTCAACGAACGAACGAATGAAATAAATGTGTGTCTTAGATGTAACATGAAATGTTTAACACAATTAAATGTGTGGAGGCCCCCTGTAAGCTTTGAACATTCTCGCTGAACTTACTAGTTTGCCTTATACGAACACAATTAACTAGCATTGACATTCTTCAATGAGCATAAGCATGTGCGATAAAAAGGGCAAGTAGTTGCATTCATAGTAGTTGTTTCATAGCAAAAAACGGTTTTGCTCGTTAGCATAGCCCTAGATGGCGAATATTAAAGCCAATAAAAAGCAGAAAATTTTCACCAAAAGCGAGAGGCTAGCGAAACAGCCTCTACACAAAAAATGCATTGCGAACACATTGTAAGTTCGGCGATCATGTTCGCCGTCATGCTCTTAAGCGCCGGCTTAAGCGCAAGCTGGAGAACGACAGGACCAAGTCATGCAATTTTTTTTTTAATTTGTTAAAATTGTCAATTAACGGTTTGTATTAATTCTTCGAGTTGTTCACTCAAATCCTCATACTTTTGTGCATGATACAGACCGCCTGAAGCTCATGCATGTATCGCTGTGGGATTGAAATTTTTTGTTCCTTTCAGGTTTTCAGTCATTAAATTAAAAACATCATTTGTTGCTCCGACATCATCTGCTTCAATTCACTGGACACAACCAGAGTCCAGGCATCCCCATCCTAGAACCACTGGACCGTTTCGCCAAGCCCCACCAGCTCCTTACGACCGAGAAACCCATTGTTGGAACTGCAAACAAAGAGGACATGACAAATCTAGCTGCTATAGGGCGTTCCTTCTGTGGAGAGGATGGCAGACTAACAAAAGACTGCCCATGTCACTAGCACAAAACCTCTGCAATGTTATCAAAAAGGCAACCCAATACTGTGACGGACTCAAGGGTGAGAGAACCATCACAGTACCAAAGCAATCCTAATGCCGACATTCCGACCTATCCCGAAATGATCCAAAGTGACCGCCAAGAATCACAGAATGAATCGGAGAAGGATCCGAGACTTTGCCTGCCTATCTCAATAGGAGGGAAACTTTTTAAAGCACTCGTTGACACTGGAGCAACGAAATCATTCATCAACTCCCGGATAAGAGAATTTCTACGCCGACTTAAGACACCAGTCCGATTGCAAGAGCATATTTTTCAAATGGCAAATGGAACCCCATTAACAGCACGAGAGAGTTATCACGTTGAGGTTGAACTCATTAACCTACCAGTATCCGGGGAAGTCACATACTTACCGCAGTTGGCGGAAGATGTAATTCTCGGTATGGACTTTCTGCGGAAGATCAAGTTCCAGATGACATTTGGTGATATACCACTCCTACCGTCCTTAGCCGAAACAGAATACAACATCTCTGATAAAGAGTACAAGCTAGTATAGCTCAATTTACAGAAAGCTGAAAGCAGAAAGACAACAAAAAGCACTCGAAAAGAAAACGTAGTAAAGGTGATCGTAGACCCCTGCCGTAGACAGCCCACCGAACCGAAACCAGTGAACCGTAAGCGACCGCCAGTCGACCTCACGGAGGTAATCACAATTAGGCCTAGTATTAGCCCACAAACCAAGATGGCAGCGATCCGAGGACAGAGGGAAGCCGCAGCCCAGAAATTCAGAGAAGACCAGTATTTTGTGCCAATACCCATGTCCCAGCAACAACAACAGCCGAGACCAGTAGAACAGCCTAGCACCTCACGCCAGGTGAGATTTGCCGGACCTCGCACCCAGGTGACAACGACGGCAGCAGCTCCAACTCAGACCGCTGGAAGAAGGTCAGGAACAGCCTGAAGACCCCTTAAATAACATAGATGTGACCATCCACCGAAACTATAACCCAGGAGGCAAAGGTTTGTGTTTCGTCGCTCCTATGGAAAATGGAAGGCTGACCGTCAGCATCCATAAACCAGGACGGCCATCCTTGAAATTTGGCAGCCTGACCAAAGAGGTGGAGTACCCGACCAAGAATTAACGGCCAGCAATGAAGTCTCACCAAGTTAAATGATAATGAAGTGTTAAATGATTAGTTTTAAGATAATGAATTTTTTTTAGTAACGAGAAGTTTTTTTTGATGATAAACAAAAAAAAACGAAAAAAAGAAACACACAAACAAACGAACAAAGCCATATATATAATTCGACGAGTAAGTTACTCGTCTACCGAAGAAAGGGGGAATGTAACGAAGTTACAAATACACACCCTACCGCCAGCCAATACACATACCATTGTTGTCACATGATATTTTTCACTCACGCAATAGAACTCACACGCACTAGGTGTAGATAACTTTATAAGGCACCCTGAAAAATACGAGAAGACAGAAGTCGGCCCGTGTTTGAAAATTACCAATCTAGAGTACAGGGAGTACAGGCTACTTCCACTAGATGAAAACCAGGTGTACGTTGTGTGCCCAGAGATTCCCAATTTTAGCAAGGTCTCCTTGGAATACCTAGCACAAATCCCTCCACTAACCCCTTAAAGACTTTTGGGTTTTATCTTGCCGGCTATTAAGCCAGGTACCAGGATTTGCCTGTTGATGCCAGTATTTGACTGTTGATGCCAGGATTTGCCTGTTAATTTACCAGCGATTAAAAACCCGTACTTGATGACAGTTTTGCCAGCATAGGACTAAGGATATACCAGCATTGGAACCACCGATCACCAGCATTAGAGATAAGAATTAATAAATATTATATTAAGCTAGCTTTCAGACCAATAAAAGGATTGGACCTTCGTAGCCGAAGTTTTACGTGTTTTCTTTGGTCGACCCTGGAGCCTGGACCCGACGAGCATACCCCAGCTCTAGAGAAAAAAGCACATCACAAACAGTATAAAAAATAAAAAAAATTCATTAATTTCTGAAACACTTCTTATGCGTTTTAGTTTTTGCTGATTTCATTGTAACCATTCAATGATAATTTATTTACTTTAATCAAAGCTAGTGAATGGTTAATTCTAGTTCCTAGGCGTTGGCAGCTACCCATGATCTTAAGGCAGAAACGTCAGCGTAGACTCCAGGATATTGAGGCTTAGCGCACCCTTTTCCAAATGAAACAACACCGACTAGTACACCGTTGACAACTAATGGGCCACCAGAATCTCCTTGGCATGAGTCCTTACCAGGAGCACCAGCACAAATCATGTTATCCTTGATCTTGGTTGAACCATATGAGTACAACCCAGAGCCGCATACTTCCTTGCTGATAATCTTTACGCCAACTTTTTGAAGAGTTGTAGGAAAGTCAGGTGCATCAAAATATGGGTATCCCCAACCAGTGACAACAGCATTTGTTCCATCACTTGGTGCAAACCTGGCCATTTTGATGGTCGTTACGTTGGCATTCAAAGACACCGGTGAACTTAGCTTGATGATAGCAATGTCATTTTCTTTTGTCGTTTTGTTGTAGTCGGGGTGAACTAAGAATGCATCAACTCCAACCAGTTGTCCGCCATCGTCCCATTGGCTGGAACCTACACGAACCGTCAAATATTCTAACCAAGCGTACCAGCAATGAGCAGCAGTTACCACACTTTGGTTGCTGTACAAACTACCGCCACAGATGTGGCTACCAAACTTTTGCAAGGAGACCTGCCATGGGTAGTCGAGAATGGAAGCATCCGAACCGTTCACGATGCGACCGCCAGGGTTTCGACCAACACCTGGAATCGAAGGATCTTCCAAAATGGTTTCAACTTCAGATACGGATGCTCCTTGAGCACAAGCAAGAGCTACTAACAAAACCAACAACTTGATCATTTAAAAACGTTTTGAAAATTTCGGGGAAAGAATGTTTCTTTTATACTAAAAGGTCAATACAATGCAACAGTAAAGTAAGGACTCAATAAAAAGATAACACAATCTTCTAAGACTGATATTGCAATTATGCCTTTGAAAACAAAATCAATCAAATTTTAATTCATGAAGTTTCACATGCAACACCAATAAATTCATTAAAAACATTCACGACAATTGTTTAACAATCTTTACGAGTGAAAATCAAAAATAGCTCGCAATTAGAACTCCCACTAGATATATGTAGGTATCGCTCGAGAGTCACAAAAAAAATAGAAAATTTAAATTTTGCAGTTTTTATTATTTTTCATTAACATGAAAACTCTTAAGCGTTGGCAACTACCCATGACCTAAGGGCAGCAACGTCAGAGTAGACTCCGGGATAGTTTCTCTGAGCACAACCATATCCCCAGGAAACAACACCGACTTGTACACCATTGGCTACCAGTGGGCCACCAGAATCTCCTTGGCATGAGTCCTTACCAGCAGCGGCAGCACAAATCATGGTTTCCCTGATCTGGCTTGAACCATATGAGTATGAGCTGGAGGCACATTGGGACCTGCTGACAATCTGGACGTTGACTTGTTGAAGAGTTGTTGGAAGAGTAGATGCTCCAGATGAACGGGTTCCCCAACCAGTGACAACAGCATTTGTTCCATGACTTGGTGCTGAATTGGCCAAACTGATGGTCCTTACGTTGGCGTTAAGAGACACAGGAGAGCTAAGCTTGATGATAGCAATGTCATTAACCATGGTCCTTGAATCGTAGTTGGGGTGGTTTTTGAAGGAGGCAACTCCAACGAGTGAACCGCCATTGTTCCATTGGGTGGCGCCAACACGAACCTTCAATGAGCTGGCAGCGACATTTTGCAAGCAATGAGCAGCAGTTACAACAACTCGGTTGCTGTACAAACTACCTCCGCAGGAGTGGGATCCACTCCTTTGAAGGGAGATCTGGTATGGGTATTTGGAGATGGAAGCATCCGAACCACCTACAATGCGCCCATCCAACTGTGGCAACAAACCCTCGGGAGTTTGATCAACATCAGGAATTGAAGCTCCTAGAGCACAGGCAAGAGCTGACAACAAAACTACTAACTTGAACATTGTACTATGTGTTCTGACATGCCATTTAGATTCAGAAGGCGTCTTTTATACTAACTGAAGTTCGATAGCACAAGTAGGTACTCTTTAGTTCAATGGGATATCGAAAGGTTTTGCGTAGGAATTAGTCAAAAGATAGCACAATCTTGTAAGTCTGATATTACAATTTTCAAGTTTCAAGTACAGTTCTTGAAAACTAAACCAGATTTATGAAGTCTAGAACGCAGCACTCTATAGATTACCACACTTGTCGTATTGATTGAATTTGCAAAATGCAATCGCTGGGAATACCTATTGCCTACAATAAATCGGACTATTCAATTTCATAACTACCTAACACAGGAAGGTGTAAGCCACTTGGAAAAATTTATATCTTGGTTGGGATCTCGAGTGAGTAGTTTTTTAATTCAAAGGGGATTTTTTTTTTACAACAGATAGTAGGTTTGTTCGTAGAATCCCTGGGGTCGCCCTGGAGTCGCCACAAGGCCTGTCAAATGGCATGTTTTTTTTTAATGACAGGGATGAATGTTGATTTGTTGTTTAACGTTTTTTGAGGACTGGAAACCCCAGGTTTTTTTGACAACTCATAGGGTTGTCAAGAAAACCTGGGTGAACCCTGGGGAAAGCTCAACGAACGAACCTAGTATAAGAGAATCGTCTGAAAGTTATCAGATTTTTAAAAATATTTTCAGATGAGAGCCCTGATTACATACAGTTCAGATTTTCAGCTTTCGAAGTAAGACTTTAGAAATAAAAAAAACTATCTGAGAATCTAAACTTCAGGCTTTAAATATTGTAAAGCAAAGAATATTGCCTATATATGACAATCGGTATTCTTGGGCTATTTTATTTTTCTACTATTTTTTGTAATTACTACTAATGTTTGAAAGAGCACTACTTGTCAAATTGCGCAATTAGCTTTATGTACCCTGTTCTGTAACCATCGCATCGATAACATTAATTGAGAGCTTCAAAGATCGGAACAAAATCCTTTTAAATGCGTAGAATTTCGTTACAGTTTCCTCCATTACAGAATGGATACACCTACCTACACTTTACACAGCACAAGTTGCTCCAAAAACTAGTCGAAAATGCAACGTACCGATTACGCTTCATTGCAACTAATCGATTTTTTACAACTTCCTTAATAAACTTTGGGGGAAGTTGTTACCAATAAAAAAAAATTCACCGAGTGTGGGATGTTGATTAACTCATAGAACATGGGCCCTATCTTCAACCTCCCAAGAAATTTTGTTTCCCACGTAATATTTTGTTCTCATGGAACATTACGTGAATGTCCCAAAAAAAAAATACAAGAAACAATCTTTTGACGATACAGTCGACGATAGGCAATTAGACGATAAAGATCTAAAAAGCTAAGGAACCCAGCGCCCATGTTCTGTAACTATCGCCTCGGTAAAATTAGGCGATAATCGGTGGATACTGGAACGAAATTCTAATAGGACTTCGCTCTGGTTTCTATTCTTTCTTTTTTTATAATTAACGCGCACAACAATCATCAAGGGTTACCTTATATTGTTATAGAACACACTACTGCGTAGTGCGGGCGTTTGTTTTTTCACGGATATCCCCTTTGGCGAGGAATTGGCAAGTCCTACGTAGGTAAATTCATTGCCATGAAAAGCGCTTTCGGATTAGCAATTCAGAACCAGCAAAAAATTGTAGATCCCCTCAATTCCTTCACAATGCATGGCTGTTCGAAATGACCTAGGCCCTGTTGGTCCTCGTTCTGTTGCCCCACTCTATTTATTTTTATTTATTGTAGGGGAAAAGAAGAGTCTGGTAAAGCATTCTACATACGGGTAGTGCGACTATGAAATGAATCTCTCTACTTGACCGTACGTCCGAAGTTGTGCTCAAGGTAAAATTGATGAGCATTCCTAGCGAGGCGGGTACGGGTATTGCGGCTAAATTGTTTAAGGAGATTAATGAAACTGGCCATTTCACTAGAGCACTTTTTGTGAAAAAAGTGATAAAAGAAAATGACACAAGAGAATCAATCACCTTATCAGTCTAAACGCTCTGTTTTATAACCTGTCAAGTAGGTGCAAATATTTTTTAGCTTTGGACGGATGTAGCATGTATAGGCTTCATAAATTGTTACCTGATCAGACGGGGTGAAAATTTTCCTACATCATCGTCTTAAGAAACCTAAGCATTTATAGCAGCATTTTTGGCAACTCCAAATATGTGATCATTCCAAAGGAGATCATCGTTTACACAAACACCAAGTACATACTGACAGTTTATCGGTTTCTTGAATGCTGTTACCATTCATAGATAAGGGCAGGGGGTTGATTTTTAATTTTGATGACAATAGACAGCATTGGTTCTTCGAAGTATTGAATTTTACTCATTGAATAATTGGCCGATTGGGGTTATATTACCCCATGTAGCAATGCTGTCAAGGTCAGAATTCAATGACCTTATCAAACGCAGCTATTTCAGTTCCACATACGAAGAGCAAGAACATGAATTTTTAAACGAATAAGAAAAGCTGAGGGTTGAGTCGTCAGACAAGAGTTCGTTGATGAAAATAAGGAAGAGAGTCGGAGACAAAGCGGAAACCTGTGGTATACGAGCATTAATAAAATGGGTATCAGACATGAAACCATCCAATACAACTTATATCGAACGGTAGGAAAGGTAGTTTTGAATCCAAAGAAGAAGCGACTCATCGATACCAAAAGCACGCGTTTTCAATAAGAGAGCTCGATGCCAAACCTTATTAAATACCTTAGAAATAACAATCGCAATAATCTTACTTTCTCCAAAACAGTATAAAGATTGGTTTGAATTTTTGATGAGATATGCCATCAACAGACCTTTTTCTCTACGAAAGCCATACTGTCGCTCTTACTAAAGCGAATCAACTTTTCAATGACCTTGGGAAGAAGGGACCTTATTGCATTTAGGGGGTATTTAGAAGAGGAGGAAGATTTGCCATCATTTACATCTGCTCGGGAAGAAGAATTTGATTGATAGAAATGCTTACGCAGTGGTTGGCCCAGCTTGGTAGAATACCTCTTCAGAATAACGGCGGGAATAAAATCCGGACCATCGTATTTATGTATATTGAGATCTTTGAGGAGACTCTTGCCTCCGAATGAGTTCTACAAAAGATCTACTTCATCACATGGTCTTACCGGTGGAGCTGGCATACGGAGAGAAATTGAAAATAGGCGTTGGGACCGATGACGTGGTCGACTTCTTAATATGCTTAACAAAAGACCAAAATTGTTTGCTTCCTTTTGGACACAAAAGTGTTTTTTGCCTTACTTTTTGGTCATGCATTAACTTGGTCCTTTGTATATGAACATTACAGATTTTTTTGGCCTGTTTGAGCAAATTGTTTTCTACTACTTGCAATTCGAAAACTTCTTTCTCTATCACTAATCGCCTCTTAACAGCTCGAATCGAACCACTTACTTTCTTTGGGTATATGGTACTTTTTATTCTGTGAGGAACAAAGTTTTTCAAGTCATTGAGAATTAAGTTAGATATCATTATAGCATCGGCGGCGGCGGCATCAACGTTTCCGTCGATTAAGCACAAATGACTGTTTTAAATTTCAAAAAAAATTATTTAGGCCGTCCCAAATGGCTTTCTTTTATTGTCACGCAGTTCTTTCAGGAACTTAATCTTTTTTGCCATGACGGAATACGTAAAATCACCGACTTACCTAGAGGAGTTGATACTATAACCAAATAACCACATTTTTTCGGGATGAACATACAAATAAATACAAGAACACCAACATTTGATGGTCTGCCTTTAATAAAGAAATAAACTTACAGAGTCAATAGTATTTTTCTAATTCTTATACTTCTGAAACCATTCACGCCTTGAATTGGTATTTTATAAGAGGTCATATTATGTTTCTTCATTCTTCCTCTTTGGCAGCTGAATTCCACAACCGAGAGCGAGTCGTAGCATCGGATTTATCTTTCTTTGTGATCGGTGTCAAATGTGCTGCGTCTACAATATCTCTACAAAACAAAATTGAAAAACTGTATCCTAATCCTTTAATTAAAATTAAAATTAGAACTCTTCTCTTACTTGAACTCATCGTATGATTTGCTGCTATAAACCGCTCGTTTTTTTGCTTCATTTCGCAAACCGTCACGTTCTTCTTTTTTCAATCTACCAAGACACTCCGCTTGAAGTTTGTTTAATTCTTCCGCATTTATTGGCACAAAACTCGACATATTTTCGATAAAAAGTAACAAAGCATCAGGCACTTAAAACACTCCGTAGTTGAAATTAATGAAAAGTTTGATCGATATACATTTGTATAGTCACTAGGTTGCCATTTTTTTATTACCTACTAGAGTGTAGTTTAACTTATCTAAAATAAGGGATTTTATTTCAGTTTCCAATTTACTTTTAAAAATTTATGCAACCGTTTTTCTTATTTCAGATAAGACTTTTTCGTTCAAGCTGTGATAACAACCCAAAACGTCTGCGTAATAAATTAGTTGAAAGAAAAAGATACAAACCACGCTGTAGGAGAAACTACAGCAACATCGTAAGAGACGAGTTTAATGGTTTTGCTTGAAGTTAACATAACTTAGTTTCTTTCAATTTGCATAATTTCAATGGAATAAAATCAAATAAGCTTCAATTCAACACACAGCTTGCAAAATAACATAAAAATAAATGCAAACGCCCTCCAGGTGGAATCGAACCACTTCGACGTTAATCGACTACAAGTTTGAAGCTTGCACCCCGGACCACCGAAGTTCAGTAGGGCATCATTTCTCAGCTAATAATGCATATTGACAGTAAAGACAACGAAAAAAATACTGTGAATCATATTCAACAAAAATTTTATTTATTTAAATTTGTCATCTCAACTCTAGTTTTTGTAGGAAGAAACTTTATTGGGTACTTTTTTCTTAATATGTAAAAATCGAAAAAGGCTTATCAGCATGTGCGGGTTATCGAGCTCAAATTAGAGTAAGGCTAAGGCCACGCAGTCAGCGATAAGCGAGCGAGCGATTGAACGATCAGCGATTAAGCGACAAAGTCGAGCGACGGGCCACTCGTTTCGTGAGCGACATTTCTTTAGCGATTAGTTGTTAAAATGCCGTTGTCAAGAGCCCTACGTTTATATTTGTTGTATCTTCTCTATCTGTTGCTCTTGACGCTAAGCGATAAACTAAAAATTAGAACAAGTTTGGTGACAGAGCGACGTCGCTCAGTCGCTTAAAAAAATCGCTCATCGCTCGCTCAATGCATGGCCAGTTCAATGCAATTTAATTTGTTTTAATTTTTTCATGTCGCTCAGTCGCTCGCTCGCTCGCTTATCGCTGACTGCGTGGCCTCGGCCTAACACACCTTCATTTAAAATCAGTATTCCTCATCATATGATAATCACATTTCAATGGCGCCAGGCGATAATTTTAGTGTATGAATGTTCCGCAGAGGGATTGGCAAATGGCCACACTAAAGTGCTAAAGATACCATAGCAGTTTGCGGTTAAGAAGAAACGTGGTAATTGGTATTTAAAAGTATTACAATGCGTCTAATCAATTGGCCGGTGATAAAAAGTTTTTGTTTAAAAAGATTACAAGCAGAATTGAATGTTATTTTTTTGTTTGTTTTTGAAATGCGTCGTCATACAATCACAATTGCTATACGTCTACTTTATTTATTTATTTATTTCGAATTAATAGTATCATTGATGTAATTTGGTCTAATTTTCAAGGAATTGCAAAGCGGGTGTTTGATGTGAGGGCTTTACAATTTCCAATTCCAAAATTAAGGTTGATTTCGATAGCTATTTTAAGCCGCACAAATTGCGAGCGTTCGTTTTTTAGGATGACTTGCTTTGGTAGCATTATTTGTTCTACAAGTAATTCGCAGAAAAACTATTGGGATTGTTAAATGTTGATAGATTTCTACCAATATTCATAGTTGTGCCAGGGATTGAGCCTTTATTCGTTAATTATGTTTACATTAAGTAATAAGTCACATTGGGAAACAAAAGATTTGACTAAAGGATTTGGGGTAGTGTTATCACCACACTCATTAACCCTTATTACGATAGGCGTTTAAGTAAAACTCCATAAAATGACATAGCTCTGGCTCTGGGTCTATTTTAATTTGTATGAATCTTTTGTTTTTATCTTTACACTAATTACTGTTTGTTTGTATTGAATAGGCTCCAAAACTATTGGGTCGGTTTGAATGGAAACAGAACAGAGATGATCTAGTTTTATTTACAATTATGATATTTCGTATCGCAACTATCAGCCCTATTATCGTAACAGATCGGAACGAAATTCATTCCGATTTGAACGAAATGTAAGATATTTGTATTATGGTAACGTTTCCGATTGCTTAATCGGACATATCTCCGAAAAGAACGAAACAATGCGATTCAAACTCACCGCAACGCGTCTAGAATTCATGCGATGCATGGCGATTAAATGTGAAAATGGTAGGAACGCATTCGGAATTCATGCGATGCATGCCGATTTCTTGGTTTTCTGTTGTATCCGATGTCTCCGACAGCAAAGTAGTCGCGGAAAGTTGTACGTAAACAAAAAAAAAAAAACTTATGTCAACTACATGCGTCAGTGTTTCCTTTACGAAATGGATACCATAAACAAAATAAATGTTACGATCGGAACTTCTCTACGATCGTATGTTTCTCCGATCTGTTACGATGATAGGGCTGTATAACTTCCAGAATTGTAGAACATATGACAAAGCTACTGTGCACTTGCATTTGCAGTTTTAAAAATAGCTTTGGGGTCAAAAACAAAATAGGGGCGATAGATTCCACAGCTGCTGTGGATGATGGGAGTGAGATGCTTAACTAAGTCAAGGACCGTATTACGATTAGCGAATCGATCGTTCGACTGGAACGAACTTTTAAGCGAAACTTAATTAATTAATAAACAATAGCCTTCCTCATATCTCTTCTATTGCAAAATCTAACCTTCAAAAACAATCGATTTCTATAAATTTTTTGTTTCTAAAATCAGTAATACCGCTTCAAACGAAGCTTCCAAAAGCATTTGCTACTCTCAATAGCGCCATTACACATAAAGTATAACACCGCTTTCTGTTTAAAACTACTACCAACAATTTGGTTTCCAAAGACTCTGCAACAAAGCACGTTTTTTTTTTTGTTCTTTATTACAATATTTTTTAAGATAAATTTTACATAGATAAGAACATTTACTGCTTTCAACTTTTTCTATGTTAAAACAAAAAACAATATTAGTTTGTTTCAAATGAAACTATACAAAGTAACGACTTTCAAAAGTAAATACAATTCAAGGAATGCAAAAAAAAATTATTTGTAGAGCAATAGAACAAGAGTGAAAATTTAACAAGTTTAAAATGCGTCCTATTGTGCGGTTGTACAAAAATATGTTTTAAGTTATTTCATTTTAGCTTTTGTTTTTTTGTTTTTAATTTTTTGTTGTTGTTGAAAATAATGAAATTAGTAAAAATCTACTTCCTGGGCTGGTGAATATTTGTGTGTGCTGGTTTCATTGCAAAACTATCTGGTGGCTTTGGTGAATGTGCAACTTGGGCAGCTTGTGGTGTGTAATCCGAATTACCCTTAACTGGAGCACCACTTACTGACATAGTGTTAACATTGATTGGTTGCTGCAAAAAAAAGGGGTTTTTTAGTATATAGTGTAATTAGATTTACGCTTTAAATAAAGAAATCATTCTTACAGTTAATCCTGTACAATCTTCAGCATCTTTTGGTGGTCTCTCTGAATTGGGAGCTTTATGTTGAACAATTCTCATACCACCAGCTTTTACTAAAATTCAAAATTATAAAAGTTTTAGTGATTGATTTTGAACTTATTTTATACAGTTTTTTAAGCAAACAATTTTCGGTAGCCATTTGCAACACTGTTTGTTTTTGTGTTCGCCTGTAAGAGGCTATACACAGGTACTTACTATATACATATTTCTGACGTTGGAAACATCTTAACTTACTTAAATTTTGTTATTTGTGGACGGATTTACGGTTAATATAAGTGCTAGCAGTAGAAAAGAGTGTGGAACTGTTCTTCAAATAGATTATAATAGTCTATGTAACAACAAACTTATGGTAAACGTTCAAAAGACTTAGAGTATGTGTATAAATGGGCAAAGAAATTTGAAATAAATTGAGTTTGTGAATTAAAGAAAGCCATATGGGTGTAAACATTGACAATAAGTTAAGATTTGACCTTCATGTTGCATATGTCCTCAAATCTTCCACATGATTTTTTTTTTTCTTAGAAGAGAAAATTTTACCAAGAACTGTGCTATAACCCGACTTTTAAAAATCGAGCAATAAAAGTTATTTTCTTGATCCTCAGCATAAGACATATATTTTAGGATTCTTTCTTGTTGTTTTCAAGAAATGTGTAAGCTCAATTTTTGTCTATTACAGAATTGTTTAATCAATCATGCTAATCGATTTTACTGCGGGACTTAAATTTTTTTTGTTAGTAGCGCACGTTTTCGAAATTCATAAAGGTATATGGCGACCCGCAGATCAATCAACCGTCAACCGAATTGACTATGTTTCGATGTTTTTCCCAATGTTGTTGATGTCCTAGGGGCCAACCTTGACTCGAACCACTCCCTGGTACCAATGAGGATATCCTCTTCACGACTTGCGTGAATCAACGCAGTAAAACGATATGACACTGGAAAGCTACAATCGCAAGCGCTAATTTAATGCCTTTTTCAATATTGTGTTTCTTCAACTATCCTTGAATCTGATGCCACCAGCATTAAACATTGAAAATCAATGATTACAATGCCAATGCCAATGCCAAAAATTCAAGAAACTAGAGGACTTTTCATATGGAACTCTCCTAAGATCGGAATCTTAGAAGGAATTCTCAACTGAAAACTCATTGCCTGTTGTTAGTGTGCAATTCTTGGCTGATGAACGATGCTGTTTCAGAAAAGTTCAAACCCAAAGTCTTACCAACTTTGACATCGGTTAGGGAAGCGACATAACTTGTAACCATCTTGAACGTAAAGAATTGTATAAATTTCAGACTAAATAAATATTTTGTAAGATTATGAAAGAATCATTTTTTCGTTACATGAAAATGGTGAGTAGTCCAGTCGTAATTGTTACGAAGAGTATTGCCCCTTCCAAAGACTGGCAAGGACAGTGAAAGAACTTTAGTATTTTGGTTTTGAATGGCTTAAGTGTACATATTCGAAACCATCGAAAAAAATTAGGCTCAATTTCCTTAATATACAGTGACTTTGGGAATATTACAATAGCATCTGTTGGCAGAAACCAATTCAGCCCGTTTGTTGACCAGAAGCCAACTGAAAGAAACGTTTGATATGTTTACTTAAGACAAAAAAAGTCAGTTCAATTTTGATGTTTCAATATGTGTAGGTTTTGTGTCAACAAAACGTTCGAGTACTTTTAGGGCCGTTTTCTTCACTATTTCTCAACTTGCCTCAAAATCTCAAGTTGGCCAACTGTAGAGTTGAGGCAAGCTAGAGAGTTGAGACACAAGTTGAAATTAGTTTTTCTTCACTAATTTGAATTTCTAATCAAGAGTTGAAATTCAAAGGTTCGCGTACTTGCGTTTTTAAAAATTTCCTTGGGATATTTTTGACAGATATGTACATAAATTTCAACTTTAGATTTGAATTTCGATTGTTCGATTGCTTTGAAAATTAAAGTTCCGGTAGTTGACTTCTGTTTATTTCGAAAATAAAATTAAAAAAAAAAAATGGACATGCTAATGGCACTTTCCATTGGACGAAAAGAACCGTCCAGGAGCGTCCAGAAGCATTCTCAAACCGTTCCATTGGTGCAAAAAGATCGCTTCTCATGATTCTGAGGAGTGACAGCCGCTTCTCGATTTGAAGTGAGAATCGACTCAAGAAGCACTAACACATGTTACTCAAATGTCAAAAAGAAAATTTTCTTCAAGGAATATTTTTTAAGAGCCATAGGTGTTTCACTCACACAAAGGCAATTACGTTAAACGAAACAGAAATTATTTTGGGTGTTCCATTGGTTTTTAAAATGAGTGCTTCCCCGAGTGAAACCAATGGAAAGTGCCATAAGAGAGCAACCACAATACCCATTTCCAACAGCTGCTGCAAAGAAGTCTTTTTTTTTTAATTTAAAATCTAGTTTTGTAATAAAAATATTAGATAATAAAAATCATTTTATGTACATATGCACAAGCACATAGATACATATGTATGTACATATATTGAATATGTTTGGTTTTTAATTTTGTCGTGTTTGTTCTTGGTCTTGAATTCGAGACCTGGCGTTTCCAAACGTTGCCGAAGGTATTTGATTTTGCTTAGACGATAAAACATGTGTAGGTATTACGAAACATGTCATCGAATCCGAGGGTTTCCGGTGAAGTTTGTTGTCCTTTTTGTCAATGGCTATCTTGTCAAGGACGGCACAAGCAGTTATAATCAACTCTACATCTTAACCCAGTTGCCAATACTGGAAACCGTCTTTTAAAAATTCCGTAAAAACGCTCGACTGAATTTCTGGTACGAATCTGCGATTCATTGTATAAAAACATTATTTGAAACATTTTGAAAAGGTGTCGCCAAATAATTTGTGTTTGAGTAGCGAGAGTCACCAATAATAATAAATTGCTCAAATTCACCTTCTTCAAATCGTTGTTTCAAAGTTGACGAATTAAAAATACTTTGATCGTGAGTAGAACCCTGAAAAAGGATAAAACCAAAAGTCAAGGGCATAGCTTTTATTAAGTTTCTTTTAATGTGCAGATACTATCTGCCAACGAGCAACGATGTTTATTATTTTTAGATCTGCAGAAACTACAGTCTGAAGGAGAACCAACCCTTGCGGTTTGTAAAAAGTTCTGCATCGTTTCCACCAGGCGATTGGATTCTTAAATGTGTGCAAACTATTGCCCCAATAGTTCTTGGAAACTTGGCTATAGCATAAAATTCAAGTGCCGCTTCTAACCGTTCTCTTCGTGTTTCGGGCATGCAAACAAACTGGGGTGCAAGGTTAGCAATTGCGTTCGACACCCGCTTTATCATTAGATGCACTGTTGGTCATCCCATTTTTCAAGCCAGACCCGTGGACACGTTTTGTATTGTCAGACGATGGATGACTCTCAAAATAATAATTTTTTTTTTAAATATTTTTATTTAGATAATAAATTCGCGACGGAAAAGAAAAGGCAGGCCAAAACACTCCTGGTACAAGCAAATGCAAAAACAGCAGCATTTGGTTGGCCTCAGACATGGAACAATCCAAAACCGGGAGGCTTGCCGATGCCGACGCTTTCTGAGGTCAACGCGGCGTACCCCACAGGCGGATCACTAGTGTGAAGCAGAAAAGTGGGAGAGTTGTGATCGCTTCAAGATCACTACTCGTAACGCCGGAAATGGAAAGAAGAAGATTTAGATAATATGCAAATCCAAAATAACAGACAGAAGCAACAAAATGTAGTACAAAATTAAATTCCACAGACAACTCTCAAGTTTACTCATACAAATTCTACTTTTTCCAGAAGTTGAGAAAATCGGAAGTTGATCAACTCGAGAGTTGAAAATCGAACAAAATCACAAGTTGTGAATAAAAATCCTTCCGTTGACTTCAACTTTTTGTGAAGAAAACGGCCCTTAGTACATCAATCGCTCTCAGAGAAATGTTACCCCCACTCCTTGAAATTTTTCTGACGGCCGTTTTTTGTGCACAAAGTACTCGAACGTACCTAATAATAGCGTTTTTCATTGAAATTCGACAGATCTACTCTCAAATCGAGAACTACTCCTTTCAATGAAACATGTTTTTAAATTGTTTCCTAGTATTGCAGGTTAAATTGATTTTCACATATATAGGAATTCATATTTTCACATTGTAATTTGGTTTTTTCCAGTAAATTATTGATTTATAACTTATTTACTCGCTTGTTCATAATTTTCAACAATTTTTTGAATCTAACGCTGGCATAACAAATTGAAAATAAGCAAATAATTTTTCATTTAAAGTTTGACAGAACAAATGTTTTTGCATGTGTGTATGAATTCAGAGTAGATCTCCCAACCAAATGGGAGTAGATCTTTGGCGTATAAAGTAACTAACATGTAAAATGGAAAAGAAGTAAATCTATCCACAAAAGGAGTAACTCTTTTCGTCAATGAAAACGATATAAGATTCAACAACTAACTAAATGAGCTGTACGCCGACATAATAAGCCCTTCGAGAGTAATAGCTATCAAACTATCATTCTTAGGATTCAAACTTAGCTTTTAGTATACCGATTTGGTGTACCCGTGGCGTGATGATTAGCATGCCCACCTGCTAACCCAAAGGTTCGAGGTTCGAATCCCAGCAGAGGCAAAAATGTTTTTTCACGGGTATCGCTTCTCGCGAGGAATTGGCAAGTCCTCCGTTAGTAAATTTATTGCCATGAGAAGCGCTTTCTCAATTAGCCGGTCGGAACCAGCAGAAAATTGTAGGTCCCCTCCAATCCCTCACAAGGCATGTTTGTGAGAAATGATCTAGGCCCAGGGGCTCCTCGCTCTGTTGCGCCACCCTATTTATTTATTTTTATTTTTATACCGATTTAAAAGTACAAAGAAAATTACTTAAAAACCATCAAAAAAGCATGTCTGTCATAATAAAGTGATCAGTCTACTATAAAGAATGCCCGTTTTATGATACAGACATGAATATTCCATAGCAGAAATAATTTTCAAATGTGAAACGAGTAGTTTCCTGAGAAAATGCAAATAGATCTAGCAAAATAGGCTACGCGACGTAAGAATTGAGTTGTGGCTCAAAGTCAACCTACAGAAGCAAGGCTACACTGCTCTTGTGCGTCCAGATCCACAATCTTGGACAATGTACCTACAAATCTAAACTTTTCATCAATGCTGAAAAACACACAGAACAATACCAGTCATGTTAAAAGAAGGTTTTCTGAGCAAAAAAAACAATTGCAAAGAAGAAAGAGTAGAGACAGTTTCAGATTACTGTTACATGAGAAAAGGTTACCCTGAGACAATAATCCAAAACCAATAGCATTAGCTTTTTATATCAACACGGTAAACCCAACAAGCAGATCTTTAGTGTTAAGCAGGCAAATGGTTTTATCTGGTTAAACATTTTGAGCAATCAAAAAAATGGTAAAATGCTTGAGTCAATGATTTAAGCAACAAGCATTAAGTCCCAAACTCTCCCGAGTTTAGGATAAACTCAGGACTATTCTATATTTTTCAGGGCAGATCTACAACAAACGAACCTGATGTTTTTTTCCAACGTATGTAAATATGAAAAAAGTACTCATAAGTATTCTTTAAAAGTCTACACATGCATAAGTTGCAATTCCCAAAAAAACTAAATTTTTTCACTGACGGTTAAATTCAATGTGGTTTATGGAAAGATTTGTTTTCCAAAAGCAAAACAAACAAGCAACCAAAAAGAGACTGCTGATTTTTATCTTGTTTACATAGGTGCGCAGGTAAAACTTGAATAACCAATGATTTCTAATAACAAAGGGTAGGTATACGTGTCAAATAACACACAATTTCATAAGGCTGGGTCGATGCTCAAACTAATTTAGATCGTTTTTGGGCTTTGTATACCTGCATTGATGTAAAATACGAGTGGCAATGCCCATCAGCGCCTGTTGATTTATGTATTAGTTTGTACATATGCATTGTATTCAACCGGTTGAGCAATTAAACGATACCTAGAAAACTATCTATGGTTTTAAGTTTATGCTATCGGAGAGAACCATCATTACTCCAAAAATATTTAATATTTGTAAAATACATAACCTGAAAAACATGCTTATGTATTGGCCTAGAATTTTCTACAAAAAAAACTCATGCTTTTTCTTTAATAAAGTGAAAATAATAGCCTGTTAGTTGCTTAAAATGAGCACCTTAACATCGTGTCCATTGGCAACGCACAATTTATAATCAAAGCTAAAAATACAAATAAAAAGCCTCGTTTTTTTTTTTTGGCCCGTCGAATTAATAAAAAATTTAAAATAGAAAAAAAAGGATGGTTCGATGACGACACTTGTTAAGTTACATAGAATTATCGCACCTGTATACAAATTTGGCCACCATCGACTTCTCAGTGTGTAGTATCTTATCTTTGGACCTCACCTAATTAGGTATTAGTCTCTAAGCAAGTAAAATTGTTATCAATGTCCAGTGAAAAAAAAGGCTATGATCTACAAAATTTGCTTTTGTTGCATTGCACGTTTCTGTTGAAGGCCAAGTTCATGAAGCGATGCGCAATACAATTGATTGAATATAGAAAAAAATGGACAAAAAAAAATAAGTTTACCTGCTGGAGGATGGCCGGCTACGAGACTTGGTTGTTCATCTGCCATTATAAATGGTTAATTTTTGATCTTTTCAATTCTTTGTGAGATATTTTAATGAAAATAAAGAATATTAGATTGAAAGTTTGGATTTTATGCTGATTATTTTTTTTTTTTTTGGAAACGAGTTTTTGACACGACTACACAACTTCAAGTTTAGATGCTTTTTATTCAAATGTTTATCGCGGGTTTTCTTTCGTTTGACTTTTTTCTTGCTGGGAGAAGAGGAAAACAAAAGTGTTTGAAGAGCTGTGGTAGGTTAGTGGACGGATGAATAGCTTTGAAGCTTTCAACTTGAACTTAAAGCTCTAAGGCAGTGTCTACATTAAACACTGTTTCACAGCATTTATGTGGGTTGCAACAGCTTTGACGGACGTCATTTTAAAGTCAACCAGAGAGTCTACTTTAACAATTGTAGTACAATATTGCCTGCAAGATAAATTAGACTGAGAATCCGCGACCGGAAACTCAGGCCTACCACAGCCGACATTGTGTGGCTAGAGTCCCTTCCCTAGTTCTAGCGCACTTCTCTCAGTTATAACTTCTGAGAGAATGGATAGAACCTAAATTTTTTTTAACCTATTCTGAGAACTGTTGCCAATCCCTCACAAAAGGCGACAAAAAAACATTTTTAGTTTTCTTGACGTTTCCTTTACTCAAACCTAAAATCTCCCACGCAACAGGCTTACAATGAAGCACCAGGTGTCCGCAGGGATTTTACAACGATGTATTAATAAACCAACCCCATTTAAAAGCGCTGCCAGCGAATAAACCTTTCGCGAAGTTGATTATTTGCAAAGTCCGTAATTATTTAGTATGTCAACGCTGTTGGCACGCAATAAATAATAGTACCCGTATATCTCAAAATTACATTAACAGCGAAGAAAATAGTCGAAGTTTTAACAGTGCGTGTTGATTTGATATTAAGAAACACCCTTGCAACCACACTTCCTTGCCTCTTTGACAAAGTTTACAATGGTCGATTAGTTGAGACAACAACGAATACATTGTTCAAGGAATCGACCTCAAGTCAAAACCTAAAAATGGATGTGATAGTGAAGAAGAACAAGAAAATAGATGCTTTATTCGCAAGAGGTTTCAATAAGTCGACCAATGTAAGCTTCGACTTTCTTTATCCACAAATACAAACTGTCCAACTAGACGCTAGACGGTGTCTAAAGAGTTGGACAACCAGCCAATTTCGTATTTATAAATGCATTCTGTAACGTGCGCTTAGTTCGCAAAAATAAAACTTCACTTTTTAATTTATTTCTACCACTTTTATTCAGTATCAATACTTTATTCGAACTCAACTCGACTTTTGGACTATCACTTGTTCACAACAATTCACTCTTAACTTTATCACTCTATAATCAGAACTGCCCTCTGGTTGTCTCATGCGGGCTATTTATATCGAATGACATTTCATCTAGAACTCTCCAGTAACTTCCACATGGTCTGCAACTCTCCACTGTTTTGGCTGTCAAACATTTTCTCTCCTAGAATTTCTACACTTACACTAGTGCTCCCAGATGTGTTTTTCGGCTGAACGTTTTCGATTAGGAAATTGGTATTAAATGTTGGGTTCACGTTACACTGCCCCCTCCTTAAGATTGTTCGTCCCGAATAATTCCATCTGCAGCCTCGCCACTATATCGATGCAGCCGGTCACAATGAACTTCTTTTAACTTGCCTCTTAGTCCTCTTTGGATGCGGTCGTTAATCCTCGTGACAACAGTATAAGGACCTTCCCAGTTTTGCTGAAGTTTCGGTGACAATCCCTTTTGACGATGAGGATTATAAGGCCACACACGATCTCCTGCTTGGAATCCTGCCTTTGTCGCTTTTGTGTCATACCGGGTCTTCATCCGGTCGCCATACACTGTGGCCCATGTCCCTGTTCTATTAGGTCTATCTGTAAGCCTACCCACCTCTATGTTTGAATCACAGACATAACAATTTCGGAACCACTTCTCCACGTCACCTCTAACATGCAGCCAGTAAAAGCGTTTTCGCACGTTCTCCAGCGTCTTGTTGACTCCCAGGTGGCTTCCTGTAGGGCTTCTATGCATCTTTTGTAAAACCTCCTTGATTTTCGATTGAGGAACAATAAGCTGCATTACAAAAGATTTACCGTCAGGAGATTCCCATTTGCGCTGGAGTACTCCTTCTTGCACGCGAAGCGAATCCCACTGTGCCCAATAGGCTTTGACAGCAGGGCTTTGGTCAGAAATGTCGTCCCAGTCAGGTTTCGTGTTGTTCTCTTTCCATTTGAGAATCGGTCCGATGTCTGGATCCTTCGTTTGAGCAGACCTCAATTCTTCCTTGTTCCATCCGAATATGGGTTCCATTCTCATCCGCTGAGTCTTGGTCTCTACTTTCCCCCAGCAATTCCATTGGGGGTTTTCTACCTGATGTTCAATTCGGTATTGATAAGTCTGCGGTCTTACTCTACAGCTCACGGATTGATTTTCTTGGACTTCACAACGTCGACAAGAAGTTTCAGTTTTAATTGGTGGAAACCGGCATTGTCGCTGTAAGTGCCCCGTCTTATTACAATTCCAACATCTGGCAAGTCCGTTCCGCTGGTTCCTTTGTAGCTTAACTCCTGGGCATGATCCAGCCTCGAATATGGCTTCTCTTTGACAATGTACCATTTGAGAAGCTTGCTCAGATGCTTCCATCATTAATGCAAACTCTAGAGTTTCAGAAAGGCGATGTTCATACCGGTCGATTTGTTGAAGCAACAAATCGACCAAAATGTTCACATTGTTCAACGAATCGACCGCAACACCGTCTTGTTTCATTTCATTCTTGTCAACTACCTTCAATAAAGGTACAATTGAAATGTGAAACTATGTTGACAGTTTCCTCCAAAAATATTAAAAAAAAAAAAAATCATCAACCTCAGGGATGGAAGCAGTAAAAATAATAATTTTATGTATTAAATTTTATCTACGCTGGACTCAGAGGTGAAACTCTTACCCCACACTAGTGACCCGATCAAACGAAGCAGTATCAAACGTAGTCCAGCGTTTCGCGTCGGTTAAAAGCATGATAAGACAGTTTTGTTAAACAAAGCTCTTTGGAACCCAAGGAGCTTCCTGAAATGCCTGCAAGGCTCGAGAGTTCCTTTGTAAAAAAAATTGTTCCAATGATTTTGAGCGGTTTCAACAGCCCGGTCTAGCGGATTCTATATACGTGCAGCTTTTCGACGACCACTGCCAAATGGTCCGCCAACGCGTGTAGTTGGTTGCGACCTGCCATCTACATCCACCAACAGCACCTAAAGTATGAAATCTTCATGAAGGGTTCTCTCTTTAGGTGTTTAGGTGTCCTAAGCATTTAAGAACAAGTCTCAACTAGAAGAAGAGCAGCTATGAACAACTAAAACTAAAGCATCCAACAATAATAATTTTTTTTAAAACCAAATTAGTCTCAATTTTTTATTTTTTTTCTGTTGGAGGTTTTTAAAATACCAACTGGAGCATTCAGACCTAAATACCGGTCCATTGTATTACCAGATAGCAACCTTTTTTTGTTATAGCTTTCTAGATGTTCGGAGAAAAGACAAAAGACGCTGCCATGATAAGGAGCCTAAGTTACCAGCTCTCACCATGTCTGTGCCTAGATTCACAGAGCGTGGTATCACTTAAGTCTAACACGTTTGAATGCTTGACAAAAGGGAAGTGCCCGCTAGCAAAGCCAATAAGCTTTCTATGGTTTTCTCTGCTACGAGATAGTAAAAATGTTGCAGTTTTCTTATATACGTTTGGGAGCACACGTTTGGTCTGTCTGCATTCAATGGAGGCATGCCATCGACGGTTGTGCTCTTCGCAGATCCAATCATTGGTTGAAGCCCTCATTGAGGACGCTGGTACACCTATAGACGGTGTAATGGCCTAGAACCCAAATGAGACTCAAAGAATTTAATCTTCCGACGGCGTTCAGAGAGCTCTTGCGTTCCTTATAAACCTCCAGTGCCAATTGTGCCAGAGACCACATCTCTTTAAACGATAAATGATCTTGAGTACACCCAATGATGTAGGTGTCAAGGGGAGGAAAGAGACCTTTCCCAGCACATCGGGTGCTGCTCTCGACGCACTGCCTTCTTCCTTCCCTTGGTAGTCTTCCTTACAAGGACATCAAATCTCTTAGGCTGCCTTTCGTGCCACAAAAGCATTGCTAGCATTTACAACTCAGTTGCTCCAGACAAGCGTAAGCCACTGACCCAGAATCACTCTTAAACTAACAAACTTATTTTCCACAAATACCTGAAAAATGCAAGAACTGCCTGTTAAATAAAAAAACCGAATAAAAACGAGTGATTTCATCTCACATTTGTATGAAACAGTGTCCATTAGTAGGGACAATAGTTAAAAAATATTGTTCGAGTTTGAAACTAAGCAGCTATTTTCATTAAGCTTCGGCCGACACGGAATGACGATACACAACTAAGAGTTTTCCCCAAAGGTTCTAAGTATAAATACAAATTTTGGAAAACATTATTTTAATGACAAATCAAAGAACAAAATGCCATTTCAACATAACTATTTTAAAAACTATTCTACATCGCAGCAGTTAGCCATTGTGGCCTTAACTAATGTCGCTGTATTTATTCCAAAATGTGCTCAGTTACATTCTTCTCCTCCTCTATTTGTCCATTTGCCGTGTGCAATTCGTGTTTTAAATTAGAAATCGACAGCTTTTTCGATTCAAAAAGGCTAAAGGAAAAAATTGTAAGCTATAAACAATTCTGTGGTAATCATCCGCTACTACTTACGTCTCCATTTCGGCAATATCCTTTTCGCCCTTCGGTTTCATATCTTTGAACAAGTTTACTTTAAAGTTTGAGTCCCTTTCAATTTTCTTTAAGGTTTCGACTCTCTTTTCGTGAATTTTTCTCAATTCTGATACTTCTTGGGAGTGATTGCAGCGAACTTGGATTCCAACTATTACTTTGAAGCACATTCGCTGTAGGAAAACACCAAAACATAAATAGTCATATTTGACTAGGGTTGTGAAAAACACACTTGTAAGGTTGCAAAAGCGAATGTATATTTAAATTCAAATCCATGGCGTCGTCGATGCTCGACATGACACTCTGTAACTCAACTAGAGTTGCGGAATGCTCCTTGCTTTTTGCGTATGTACTACATTCGATTGATTCCTATTCGCATACTGCATTCATGAGTTGGTGTCTTTGGTCCTATGAAGTTTAAAAACTTTTTCTTGTAAGGCAACCGCCAACGTGAGGGTGGCTTCTTCTTTGCGCATTGACTCTAACAAATACATAGTTGCAGTCTTCTAGCTGTTTTTATAGTCCGGCAATTCCTTTTCAACAGCCTCTGATCTTGGTGATCCGTGTAGTTCGGTAAGTGTCTGCGGCATTGATGTTCTATATTCCTCGATGCTTTTTCAATCTACAAAGTGAAAAGTATATATGATTTATTTGTTCTTTTAGTTGTATCCAACTCACCCTCCAATTTGCAATTTGCTCGTTATCATACTTATTTTTGTTGATTCCATCTAACAGCTTATCATTTCATAACTGGTATCCGCGTCAAGTTCAGCTGCAAGATATAACTATTATACCCCATAGCTTGATGTTTGAAACTATAGAGCGAGTTGCAATGGCCAGCACCACCACGACATAAATCATGTTGGACAATTTTTTTTAAATTCTTAAGCACGTTCACCATGGAGGCGTATGGCTAATTGAATGTCTTTTGGCATAATTGTAGCACGCTTAGCATGAATTTGTATCTTCGAAGAGACCAAGTAAATATCTTTTACTTGCTTCTTAAAGTGCCATTAGGTACAGCTCTACTCCAGTAGATTTGCGAACAGTTTGCTGGTACGAGCCATTTTACAATTTTTTTCACTGTAATTCGCAAAGAGCCAAGGAATTTTTTATTTTCAGTTTCATCTTATTTCTTATCGATTTCAGCGGCATGCTAGAAAAAGATTGAAATACCTATTTAGACGTTGATTGTTAATAGATAAACAACTTACGTGGAGCCCTGTTAAGCAATTTGTATCGGTGTTTAAACTGCCACTCTGTTTAGCTGCTTTCCAGAACTGCTTCTGAGTAGCATAGGATCCGAAAATGAAATATTTTAGTGTCCAAACAATTTTTTTTATTTATATTAATTTATTTTAATAGTTTTACTTACCATTTTTCTAGTTTTATTCATGATGGTCTAAACGCCTTCTTCCTAGTAAAGGATCAAAGGAGCAAAATGCGTCGCCAGCCTTAAGATACAATTGAACAATTATTAAGACTTTCTTTCATATAGAGTCAATTACATACCACAAAAAGGTCTTGTCTGGCTTTCTATTCAGCATTAACTACAATTGCACCCGAATCTCTATCAACTTCAAGGCCAGATAAAGCAGCAATATCTCTATTTGCTTTACACCCAACACAAACGACGGCAATATTATCCAAAAGAGTTTGACCATTACTCAATGCCAGTTTCAAGCCACGTCCTTCCCGGCTTACTTCTTTGATCTGAACACCAGGAGCAACACAATACACAAACTCCTATTCAATTTCTGTTCTGTCAGTCAGTGTTGCAATTCTCAGCTTTATTTTTCTCATTACATACGCCTAAGCTACAGCAACCACCATTCGGGTTCTATGAAAGATTAGTCGGGTGTCGGGTCAACAAAAAACGCTTCTGGTTTGAAGAACAAACACTTTTCCTGTCTTTGAATACATTATTTTTTCTAACAATACAAAAAAAATTCTTTCAGCACTAGTCTATTGTTTTCTAACCTTTTGGTATCGATGCATACTGTTGGCCAAAATGAAAATTTTAATTTTTTTAATTTTAAACACGAATGACAAATGCACGAAAAACGACTGTTTGGCAGGAATAAAGAAAAAAACTGTTTTGACTTTCTTGAAACAATGTGGAAATGATGTCAATACCGACCAATGTGTGTGACAGAGAAGGAAAACAGTCGCTTTATTCGCACGGAGTTTCAACAGTTCGTGTTGATTCAATTTTGGGAAACACCCCTTCAACTGCCCCCACTTACTTCTTCACCCTCAAACTGTTCAACAAATCGACCAGTATGAACACGGACAAAGAGTTCGTGTTCTAGCAGTTCGCACAGATCTCTGAAGATGTTTGTCAGAAATGGCACGAACGAAGGACTCAACAGCCAGATGGTTGATGATTTCTTCTCCAGCATCCGGGTATGCCAGGTGAACCAGTCTTTCGATATCTGCTTGGAGCTGCTGTAGACTTTCACCCCTTTTCTGGACTCTGTTATTGAGTTGGACCCGGAAGACTTCTTTCAAGTGGCTATCACCAAAGCGTTTATCTATAGCTGCCACGAGAGAACTGAAATCGCTGCTCTTACCAGCTGGAACAGTTTGAAGTAATTCAGCTGCTGGTCCTCTAAGAGCAAGAGTCAGTGCTGTGTATTTGTCTTCGTCAACCCAGCCATTTGCTGTCGCAGCTGCCTCGAATTGTCTCCTGTAAACTGACCAAGACGACTGTCCCTCGAATGTTGGTGGTTGTACTTCTCTTTTCTTTAGACAATCTCCACAAGTTTTCCGTAGCTCCATTTTCCGCATCTGGTCTAGTTCCTTAGCCATGTTTTCGATTCGTTTCTCCAAAGTGGCAAGCTGACTTTCGCATTGACTCTCAAGCTTCTAAAATCGTTTCTCAACACATTCAATGCGTTTTTCTAGGCCACAAACATTTTTCTCAATGCTACCCAATTTGCTTTCTAGAATGTTTTTCTGACCTTCCAAAACATTCTGTTGCGCCTCAAGTCTTTCGAGAATATTCTGTTGTTCCTTCTTTTGTTCGCTTCTTTGTGCTTCAAGTTGTTCGAGAACATTCTGCTGTTCCTTCTTTTGCTCGTTTCGTTGTGCTTCAAGTTCTTCGAGAACATTCTGCTGTTCTTTCTTTTGCTCGTTTCGTTGTGTTTCAAGTTGTTCGAGAACATTCAGCTGTTCCTTCTTTTGATCGTTTCGTTGCTCTTCCAGACGTCCGAGAATATTCTGCTGTTGCTCTTCAATCAGCTTCTTTTGTTGTTCTAATAAAAGCTTCATCATACTAGAAAAATCTACACTTTCACTTTCTTCCTCTTTTTCCACTTCTGTTTCAAAAACAAAAGTGCTTACGTCTTCCCCTTGCTGTTCCAAATAGTTGCGCAAGCGCAGGACGAGCTCATTCTTCGATCCCGCTCTAGAAAGATTTCGCTTACCTAACTCACTTTTAAGCTCAGTGCAGTTGAGCTCTTCCAACAACTTACCCATTTTCACTGTATTTAACTTTTTTTTTTTTTTTTTTGCACTTAACTAGTTTTTTTTTCTTCTTTTTTTTCTTTTTTTTTATCAAATAAGTTTTATTTACACTTCTGACACCAATGTAACGTGCGCTTAGTTCGCAAAAATAAAACTTCACTTTTTAATTTATTTCTACCGCTTTTATTCAGTATCAATACTTTATTCGAACTCAACTCGACTTTTGGACTATCACTTGTTCACAACAATTCACTCTTAACTTTATCACTCTATAATCAGAACTGCCCTCTGGTTGTCTCATGCGGGCTATTTATATCGAATGACATTTCATCTAGAACTCTCCAGTAACTTCCACATGGTCTGCAACTCTCCACTGTTTTGGCTGTCAAACATTTTCTCTCCTAGAATTTCTACACTTACACTAGTGCTCCCAGATGTGTTTTTCGGCTGAACGTTTTCGATTAGGAAATTGGTATTAAATGTTGGGTTCACGTTAAGGCCCCGACCCATAGAATCAGTTGCGTCCGTTCGCTGCCGGATTCACCTGACAGCTGTGAGTTTTGCCGGACACAACGGATTGGGGTGACCCATAGAATCCGTTGCGGTGTCTCAACTCAACAAGACCACTCATGTTAGCAGAAGAGAAAATTTCAAATTGGTTCTTACTGCGCATGTCATCAGAGAGAAAATTTCAAATTGGTTCTTACTGCGCATGTCTCTCTTCTGCCGGACGCAAAAAGTTAAAAGTTGGGCTACTTTTTGCGTTGTGTCCGTTGCATCCGATGCTTATGGGTCACCTCTCATAAGATCGTGTGTATTTAATCGAGCTGTCAGGTGAATCCGAGAGCGAACGGACGCAACGGATTCTATGGGTTGAGGCCTTTACAATTCCAACAGTTGTCTTAACAACCCCTCAAACTGTCAACTTCGAATGAAAAACTAACTGGTGGCGTTCATGACGTATCCGTGCAGTACCAGTTTTTGTGTTTTGATATACGAGTGCAACAACTAAATGGCTCTGAAAGAGTGTGGCGTAGCAATTGAACCAGACCAAAAAAACAGCTGATTTGACTTTGAGTTACAGCTTTTCCAAGTCTCATAAAACGATGAAATTTGTGCAATTTATAAATTAAATTGTTGAAAGTAGTATTTTTGCACCTCAAACTACTTATTTTTTTCGATCTTAGAGCTCTCAACAGTGTTTTATAACATGTTCAACAAAATTGTTTTTTGGTGTAGCAAATGCCACTTTAGCCAGTTTAGACAACCAATTTCGGTGTCTAAAGTTAGACGTTCCTTAGACAGCGATGAAAGTCTTTATAAATACGTTTTGGAGTTGGACATTGTTCCAAGAGCTGTCCAAAGTTAGACATACTTTGGAATGGGATTATAAATACGACTAAAACTGTTCAATAAATCGACCCGTATAAACACTCCCAATAGCCCAGTTCACACTGTACAATTAGTTGGACAGACTTCGTTTGATGGAAGTTGGACGGTCTGATGTAGTTTTCGTTCACACCTATCAAGCTTGTCGTCCAAATTTATGTCACAAATACCCTTACGGCTCGCATACACTAAATCAGACATCGTCCGAATTATAATCGGCCGTTGTCGGCCGAACTCTGACGTTTGAACCAAACATGTGTTAAACAGAGAGAGCACGTACACCACTACAACCGACAACGTCAGATGTCGTCCGATGTCGTCCGACTTCATCCGATCAACAGACGAATCCGAACTTGTTTGGATTTATCGGACGTCGGACGTCAGTTTGCCTATAGAAGTACACAATGGATAGTGAAAAGTTAGTAAATTTCGTTTTAGTAGGACACCACTGTGGAATAAGTTTTCTAAGGCGTATAATAATATAGATGTCACTAAAAATCTATGGAAAAAAGTTTCAATTGAACTGAAATAAATAAATTCAATAACAGGCTGTCTGCCAGTTATCGTCAGAGATCGGCAGCAGTGTATGCAGACGAACGTCCGAGATTGTCGTCCGAAAAGTTCCGTACCGATATCGGCCGATAAATCGGATTCAGTGTACGCGAACCGTTACCCTCCCACTCCATCCAACTTCTAGGTTTTCAAAAATTTTTGAAAACCATCCAACAAATTGGACAAGCGGTCGTATGAAGAGTTCACACTATCAAGCATTGGTTTGTCAAACCTAGGTTTGTCCAACCAATTGTACAGTGTGAACGGGGCTAATAGCCCTGTTCACACTGTACAATTAGTTGGACAGACTTAGGCTTGACAAACCAATGCTTGATAGTGTGAACCCTTCATACGACCGCTTGTCCAACTTGTTGGATGGTTTTCAAAAATTTTTGAAAATCTAGAAGTTGGATGAAGTGGGAGGGTAAGGGTATTTGTGACATAAAGTTGGACGACAAGCTTGATAAGTGTGAACGCAAACTACATCAGACCATCCAACTTCCATCAAACGAAGTCTGTCCAACTAATTGTACAGTGTGAACTGAGCTAATGGCCCACAAATTCTTTCTCTCACGGAACGCAACTATTCTTGTTCGGTACAGCGGCTCTTTAGTTGTATATCTTTCAAAATTCAACTGCTCCGAACAAGCTGCAATGCAACTTGCAACTAACAAGTTACAACTCCGGTGACAGGAGAATCAGACAGATCTAATCTATAGTACCCAGCGTTGCCAATTTAGCGACTTTGTCGTTAGAAATGGCGACTTTTGCTTATGTCCTAGCGACTAGAAAAACGTTTTGGCGACAAAAATATTTTAGCGACTTATCTAGCGACATTAAAATTTTCTTCCGAATCAAAGTCCTACGTTAATTTACTTGTACCTATATCAGATTTTAGTTTGTCTCTTTAAAGACACTTTGTATGAAAACATTGCTGGCGGCAGTACGTAGAAATATAAAACTTGTTTTTCAAAGAAGTAAAGTCATAGAAAACGAAAAATTTTTGTGTTCATCGAAACTGTGGAGTTTTAAAAGCAAAATAATATAAAAGTGTAGTGAAAATATCCGTAAATTGCTGTGTAAGACAATGTTCTAACCATACGATGAAGATAGAAATCTGCATAGTTTCTAAAGTTTTCCTCGAGTATAAACTGGAACACATAGATAAAAATTGTCTCGGAAGAAAGGCGCAGACTATAGTAAGATGCTATCAATAGGAAACATCTAAGTACAAAATTGGCTCGTGGATGTCCCAGACATATTACTGTCTGGGACTATCATATTGAACCTAGACATTTAATTTCAGGTATGTAAATATCTGGTTATAAATTGCGTACAGGTAGGTCATTAATAAGAACTCCAGGCAAGAACGCTAAAGTTTTAGGTCATCTAATTCCAGATTGGATACCAAGCTAAACATGAGCTTCAACATGAAAAAAAAAAAATCTGAAATCCAGATATGTATATACTACCCAATCTGGATTAAGAAGGTTCTTACTTGAAGTTCTTATTATAATCACGTACCTACGTAATATAATTTATAACCAACCATGTTTACATACCAGAAATGAAATGTTTGTAAAAGAAACGAGCCAATTTAGTGTTCAGATGTTTGATAGCAGCCAACAATGGCCTACGCCTTTCCACTGAAAGATTTTTCAGTTTGGAGTTCTATTCCATAGTCGTGGAAAATTGTAGAATCTACAGTTTTATGTGTTAATTTTACGGTTTGAACACCGTTTATCACAACAACTAACGGGCATTTTCACAACATTCTATATAATTTTGTTCTCAAGAGTTCACAATTTCGATAAACACCCTTTTTCTTTCTTTTTACTAAAAATTCACTTCTCTAGATAACAATTCTGAAACTAACTTAATTTTCTGCCTATTACCGCCAGCAATGTTTTCAATATGGTATTCCATTGTAATTCATACAAAATGATTCAGCTGTCAACTTTTTTTTCTCTCACGACAGCCATATTTAATTGAATTTTTTTTGTGTGTGTAAATAGCTACCGATGCTGTATACGATGTGTATTTGAATGAATTATAATAATCTAATTACTTGTGTACCTAATATTGATGTTTTTACTTATAACAGCCTTTCAACTTTTGACTCTCCAATACAAAATCTTGAGTTCGCTTGCGGTGGAATAAGTTTTAGCGACTTTCTAGCGACTTTTCATGTTGAGTCTAGCGACTCGAACTTCTACGAGCTGGCAACACTGATAGTACCTACAGGCTACAGCATTCATCGTTTTCGTAGTTTGGAAATGATACAGAAAGTGATTTTATTTACATTGAAATTAAAACTAATTTAAAAATGAATCGACCTAAGATATCATTCGGAAAAATTAATTTAAACTTAAATAATGTTCAACCCGCCAAAGGCCCTGAAGAAGACGGCCCAAAAGCCCAAACAACAAGCCAAGGTATCTACCAAAAGCAATTTGCTTGAGAAGTATCGGCTGCGAAACATTTTATAGTACCATTACCATCCCGGTCGGATATGGATCCAAAATTGTTGCATTTTTCCTTTCAGGAGGATTCAAAAAAATCGGTAAAGATCAAATGCAACGCCACATCGAAGATGTTACCGATGATTTAGAGAGTCAGCATTTAAAAGACGTCATGGGCATATCTGGCTTTGGAAGAAAGGCCAAAACATTCGATATTGATGTAGGTTGAGTTAGGATTTTTCTACAATAGTATTTTAAGAGTGTTTGAAATTTTTTCAGGCAGAAATCGAGCGTGCACGTACGAGTGCTCCTGCAAAGCCAACAACAAGTGACGAAGTCCTCGCAGATGGCAATGAAGAAAGCGAGAGCAATAATATTGGCCCAATGCCTCCATCTGATACAGTAAAAAAACTCAATTCTGATGATGACGATGACGATGTTGATACCGATGACGATGAAGACAATTTAGAAAACAAAATACCTGATTCACACGAAGTGCAGATGCAACACGGAACGAGGGCTATTCTCGCTCTTGCCGGAGATCCATCAGGTGGGCGTGTTGTGTCGGGTTCGATTGATTATGATATGTGCTTCTGGGACTTTGCTGGAATGGACTCTTCAATGCGTAGTTTCCGAACAATACAGCCATGTGAGAACTACCCAATTAGAGCACTTCACTACTCCGTTACGGGTGACATGATTTTGGTGGTATCAGGTAACTCACAGGCCAAAATTCTTGATCGTGATGGTTTTGAAAAAATGGAGTGCGTAAAAGGCGACCAGTACATTACTGACATGTCCAAGACAAAAGGACACACTGCTCAATTAACTGCAGGCTGCTGGCATCCCTTCACTCGCGAAGAGTTTCTCACGAGTTCTATGGACGCAACTTTGAGAATTTGGAATAATTTCCGTTCAAAAGAACAGAAAAACGTTATCAAAACCAGAGCTCAAGGTGGACTGAAAACAGTTCCAACTGCGTGTACATACAACAGAGATGCGACACTTATTGCAGCTGGGTGTGCTGATGGGTCTATACAGACTTGGGACACAAGGAAGATGTTCGTTAACACAACGCATTGTGCGCGCAACGCTCATCAAAAAGGTAGTGAGATCTCTTCAATTGTGTTCTCATATTTGGGCCATCAAATAGCTACTCGGTCATGCGATGAGACCATGAAATTGTGGGATTTACGATCCCTCAAAAAATGCTTACATTCGTGGGAAGGTTTATTCTCACGCTACGACACCACCGATTGTTGCTTCAGTCCAGACGACCGCATGCTGGTTACTGGAGAATCCATAGCAAAGGGTCAAAAAGAAGCAAATCTGCACTTCTTCAATGCCCAGACCTTTGAATCCATCAAGACCATTCCCGTTACCTCATCACACGTTATTAAAACGCTCTGGCATCCGAAGTTGAATCAAATTTTCGTTGGGTGCGGCAATGGTGTAGTAAAATGTTACTACGATGAAAGACGAAGTTTCCGGGGCGCTAAGTTGTGTGTCGTTAAGACTTATCGCAAGAAGAAACACACTGAGATGATTGGAGTAACACAGATCATAACTCCACATGCCCTGCCCATGTTCCGACAGGAAAAGTCAAAATCAAGTCGCAAGAAATTGGAGAAGGACCGCTTGGATCCAGTCAAGTCAAAGAGACCCGATTTGCCAATCACAAGCGGGCAAGGTGGTCGTGTGGCCTCATCTGGTGGTACACTCAGTTCATATGTTATTCGCAACTTGGGCCTGAGCAAGAGAGTCGACGACGATCAAGATCCCCGCGAGGCTATATTGAAGTACGCTAAGGACGCAGCAGAGAATCCTTACTGGGTTGCTCCGGCATACAACAAAACCCAACCGAAACCAATTTTCTCGGAGGAGCCCGAAGCTAAGAAACCTAAAACAGAGTAAACTCAGATATTTTGTGTAGAAAAATAAAGCGACTTAAATATTAGTGTATTGAATCATTTATTATTTGCAATCGCTATGGCATCCTGCAACCGGTAGCTATCGCAGGCGATCTTCCATTTGTCTTCTTGTGCAGTGATGATGAATGACTGCTGGAACTGTTTGACTGGGTTGTCCGTATATTTAACGGTACCTCCGGTTTGTATGGCATAAGTTCGCTGTCCGGCTACTGCTTCATCAATGATAGGTTGAGCATCCAAAGTGAATATAATGTGCTCCGACGAGGGTAGTTCGATTAAGAGTTTTTGGATGTTGTCTTTCCCAGTTGCACCGCTACCATTCCAAACGAAAACGCCTGTGTCCAAGTAAAGCCGATTCATTTGCTAGTTGAATAAACAAAAATTTATTTTATTGTGAAATTAAATTACTTCCAAGAACTCACATGCCGGCGCTTATCGAAACTTTGGTAGTAAAGTTTTATGAAATCATCGGCTGTTCTACAGCAGGAGTCAACTTTCGCACGAAGTTCCTAGAGTTTGTAGTGAGGATAATTGATTGTGTTTGAATTGTTTTTGATTTTACTTACAGTATCCATATTTTGAGCAAACTTATTGAAAAAGAAAAATAAATAAAAAAAAACAAGGCAGCAGTGCTCAGTGCAAAATTTGTGTGTGTCAAATCTCAAATGTCAATTGCCATTCCAATGAGTTCATTCAGGCGAATTATGGAATTAAAGAGCAGGGTGTTTCAGTCCAAGCTGTTATAAATCTTTTTTAGATAGGTTTTCGAATAAAATTGTTGTTTTTTTTTTTTTAGTTATTGCTTTCTGTCGAACATTGATAAAATACTTACAGCGTATAATAGGGAGTGAGTAGCGCTATGTTCCTCTTAAAATATCTCTGAACAGGAAAACCTTATTTATAAAACTTTTTGAACATAGTGTAACGCGAACCCAACATTTTATACCAATTTCCAAATCGAAAACCAGAGATAAGAAATTTATTAGATGGCAAACCTTTACTTCTCTTGCCCCGCAACAACCATTTGTTTACATTGTTGTTTTTGTAATCACATCCTCTGTCTGTGAATACGTGGAAGCTGTACTCAAAGTGGTAGTAGAGAGATTTGCTGTACTCAAAGTGGTAGTAGTGAGATTTTGTGTAAAGTAAAGGTGGAGTGGAAGCTGTACTCAAAGTAGTAGAGGTGATTTTCGGTAAATCAGCTTGTAGGCAGTTTCAATGTGTGTGTGAAGTTTGCCATCTAATTAATTTCTTATCTCTGTCGAAAACAATCAACCGAAAACACAAGCGGCAGCACTAGTGTAAGTGTAGAAATATAACAGGAGAGAAAATGTTTGACAGGAGATTGGAGAGTGGAGACCATGTGGAAATTACTGGAGAGTTCTAGATGAAATGTCATTCGATATAAATACGCCGCCCGAGGCAACCAGATGTCAGTTTCGATTATAGAGTGATAATGTTAAGACTTATGTCGTTTTCCAAAAACAAAATCCGGAGTAAATTGGAGAGTTGAAGTGACAGCTTTGACATTTCTAGTATAGCTTATCTGTCAAAAAAATCACTCCAACTCTCCAAATCACTCCCGATTTCATTTGGGAGTGAATTTTGGAAAACGACATTAAGAGTGAGCTAATGTGATTATTGGTAGAGTTGAAATCGAATAAAGTAGATACTGAACAAAAGTGGTAGAATTAAAGTGAAAGGTAAAGTTTTATTTTTGCGAACTAAGCGCACGTTACAATAGAGATAGAATATGCTGAACCCTGATTTAGGTAGAATAGGGACTGAATATGTTTTTGTCATCGCTATTTTAAAATGACAGGAGAATGTTAGTACACCGGCGTTTTCGATAGTGAAGTATACCTGGGTATGACTCATTAATTTATATAGATTTCCCATTTTGGTGGTTTTCTTACGCACCTGTTCAATAGGTAGATATACACATGATAACTATAATAAGTTTATAAATAAGAATTTATGCAACGTAGAATAGAGTAATTATGTAAGTGTTGTTAACGTCCTTATTTATAGCTTTTTGTTCTTACTTTGTAACCCCCCTTTTGTTTTTTTGCTTCAGTGTTCACGCGTGGAGCGTTGATAATGGGCGAACTACCCTTGCCCGAAATTGCAATACGTAGCCTTTAATAAAGTTTCAAATTTTAAAAATTTTATCTTCTTGCGTTTTTAATTTTTAACTTTATTTTTCGTTATTTGCGGTCAATAAGGACGTTAAAAACACTAACATAATTATAATCGACCACAAAGTTTATTCAACGTTTAGTGATAAAAAACTGAACTATATTATTTTAAGTAGAATAGAGTGCTATTCACTACATAACTATTCATCTGTTCAGAGCTATTTAGGGAAATCTAATTAATACGGCTGTTAATAATCTCGCTTCGTTCTCGAGATATGGAGCTTTTTACATTTTGGTCACCCAGGAAAGTGAGATTCCAAGAATGTTTTGATGGGGTCGTCAGAAGCGTCTCACATGGAGGCCCCCCTACGTACAAACCCCAAAAAATCGTTATTTTTCGTCTATCTCGCTTCGTTCTCGAGATATGGAGCTTTTTACATTTTGGTCACCCAGGAAAGTGAGATTCCAGGAATGTTTTGATGGGATCGTATGAAGCGTCTCAAACGGAGTCCCCCCTTCGTACAACCACCAAAAAATCGTTATTTTTCGTCTGTCTCGCTTAGTTCTCGAGATATGGAGCTTTTTACATTTTGGTCACCCAGGAAAGTGAGATTTCAGGAATGTTTTGATTTGATCGTATGAAGCGTCTTAAATGGAGTCCCCCATTCGAACAAAACCCAAAAAATCGTTATTTTTCGTCTATGTCGCTTCGTTCTCGAGATATGAAGCTTTTTACATTTTGGTCACCCAGGAAAGTGAGATTTCAGGAATGTTTTGATGGGATCCAAAACATCGTTATTTTTCGTCTATCTCGCTTCGTTCTCGAGATATGGAGCTTTTTACATTTTGGTCACCCAGGAAAGTGAGATTCCAGGAATGTTTTGATGGGATCGTATGAAGCGTCTCAAACGGAGTCCCCCCTTCGTACAACCCCCAAAAAATCGTTATTTTTCGTCTATCTCGCTTAGTTCTCGAGATATGGAGCTTTTTACATTTTGGTCACCCAGGAAAGTGAGATTTCAGGAATGTTTTGATGGGATCGTATGAAGCCTCTCAAATGGAGTCTATACACTTCGTACAACCCCCAAAAAATCGTTATTTTTCGTCTATCTCGCTTCGTTCTCGAGATATGGAGCTTTTTACATTTTGGTCACCCAGGAAAGTGAGATTCCAAGAATGTTTTGATGGGGTCGTCAGAAGCGTCTCATATGGAGGCCCCCCTACGTACAAACCCCAAAAAATCGTTATTTTTCGTCTATCTCGCTTCGTTCTCGAGATATGGAGCCTTTTACATTTTGGTCACCCAGGAAAGTGAGATTCCAGGAATGTTTTGATGGGATCGTATGAAGCGTCTCAAACGGAGTCCCCCCTTCGTACAACTACCAAAAAATCGTTATTTTTCGTCTGTCTCGCTTAGTTCTCGAGATATGGAGCTTTTTACATTTTGGTCACCCAGGAAAGTGAGATTTCAGGAATGTTTTGATTTGATCGTATGAAGCGTCTTAAATGGAGTCCCCCATTCGTACAAAACCCAAAAAATCGTTATTTTTCGTCTATCTCGCTTCGTTCTCGAGATATGAAGCTTTTTACATTTTGGTCACCCAGGAAAGTGAGATTTCAGGAATGTTTTGATGGGATCCAAAACATCGTTATTTTTCGTCTATCTCGCTTCGTTCTCGAGATATGGAGCTTTTTACATTTTGGTCACCCAGGAAAGTGAGATTCCAGGAATGTTTTGATGGGATCGTATGAAGCGTCTCAAACGGAGTCCCCCCTTCGTACAACCCCCAAAAAATCGTTATTTTTCGTCTATCTCGCTTAGTTCTCGAGATATGGAGCTTTTTACATTTTGGTCACCCAGGAAAGTGAGATTTCAGGAATGTTTTGATGGGATCGTATGAAGCCTCTCAAATGGAGTCTATACACTTCGTACAACCCCCAAAAAATCGTTATTTTTCGTCTATCTCGCTTCGTTCTCGAGATATGGAGCTTTTTACATTTTGGTCACCCAGGAAAGTGAGATTCCAAGAATGTTTTGATGGGGTCGTCAGAAGCGTCTCATATGGAGGCCCCCCTACGTACAAACCCCAAAAAATCGTTATTTTTCGTCTATCTCGCTTCGTTCTCGAGATATGGAGCCTTTTACATTTTGGTCACCCAGGAAAGTGAGATTCCAGGAATGTTTTGATGGGATCGTATGAAGCGTCTCAAACGGAGTCCCCCCTTCGTACAACTACCAAAAAATCGTTATTTTTCGTCTGTCTCGCTTAGTTCTCGAGATATGGAGCTTTTTACATTTTGGTCACCCAGGAAAGTGAGATTTCAGGAATGTTTTGATTTGATCGTATGAAGCGTCTTAAATGGAGTCCCCCATTCGTACAAAACCCAAAAAATCGTTATTTTTCGTCTATCTCGCTTCGTTCTCGAGATATGAAGCTTTTTACATTTTGGTCACCCAGGAAAGTGAGATTTCAGGAATGTTTTGATGGGATCCAAAACATCGTTATTTTTCGTCTATCTCGCTTCGTTCTCGAGATATGGAGCTTTTTACATTTTGGTCACCCAGGAAAGTGAGATTCCAGGAATGTTTTGATTTGATCGTATGAAGCGTCTCAAACGGAGTCCCCCCTTCGTACAACTCCCAAAAAATCGTTATTTTTCGTCTATCTCGCTTAGTTCTCGAGATATGGAGCTTTTTACATTTTGGTCACCCAGGAAAGTCAGATTTCAGGAATGTTTTGATGGGATCGTATGAAGCCTCTCAAATGGAGTCTATGCACTTCGTACAACCCCCAAAAAATCGTTATTTTTCGTCTATCTCGCTTCGTTCTCGAGATATGGAGCTTTTTACATTTTGGTCACCCAGGAAAGTGAGATTCCAGGAATGTTTTGATGGGATCGTATGAAGCGCCAATGGAGTCCCCCCTTCGTACAACCCCCAAAAAATCGTTATTTTTCGTCTATCTCGCTTAGTTCTCGAGATATGGAGCTTTTTACATTTTGGTCACCCAGGAAAGTGAGATTTCAGGAATGTTTTGATGGGATCGTATGAACCGTCTCAAATGGAATCCCCCCTTCGTACAACCCCCAAAAAAATCGTTATTTTTCGTCTATCTCGCTTCGTTCTCCAGATATGGAGCTTTTTACATTTTGGTCACCCAGGAAAGTGAGATTTCAGGAATGTTTTGATGGGATCGAATGAAGCGTCTCAAATGGAATCCCCCCTTCGTACAACCCCCAAAAAATCGTTATTTTTCGTCTATCTCGCTTCGTTCTCGAGATGTGGAGCTTTTTACATTTTGGTCACCCAGGAAAGTGAGATTTCAGGAATGTTTTGATGGGATCGTATGAACCGTCTCAAATGGAATCCCCCCTTCGTACAAAACCCAAAAAATCGTTATTTTTCGTCTATCTCGCTTCGTTCTCCAGATATGGAGCTTTTTACATTTTGGTCACCCAGGAAAGTGAGATTTCAGGAATGTTTTGATGGGATCGAATGAAGCGTTTCAAATGAAGTCCCCCTTCGTACAACCCACAAAAAATCGTTATTTTTCGTCTATCTCGCTTCGTTCTCGCGATATGGAGCTTTTTACATTTTGGCCACCCAGGAAAGTGAGATTTCAGGAATGTTTTGATGGGATCGAATGAAGCGTTTCAAATGAAGTCCCCCATTCGTACAAAACCCAAAAAATCGTTATTTTTCGTCTATCTCGCTTCGTTCTCGAGATATGGAGCTTTCTACATTTTGGTCACCTAGGAAAGTGAGATTTCAGGAATGTTTTGATGGGATCGAATGAAGCGTCTCAAATGAAGTCCCCCCTTCGTACAAAACCCAAAAAATCGTTATTTTTCGTCTATCTCGCTTCGTTCTCGAGATATGGAGCTTTTTACATTTTGGTCACCCAGGAAAGTGAGATTTCAGGAATGTTTTGATGGGATCGAATGAAGCGTCTCAAATGAAGTTCCCCCTTCGTACAACCCACAAAAAATCGTTATTTTTCGTCTATCTCGTTTCGTTCTCGAGATATGGAGCTTTTTACATTTTGGTCACCCAGGAAAGTGAGATTTCAGGAATGTTTTGATGGGATCGTATGAAGCGTCTCAAATGGAATCCCCCCCCCTTCGTACAACCCCCAAAAAATCGTTATTTTTCGTCTATCTCGCTTCGTTCTCGAGATATGGAGCTTTTTACATTTTGGTCACCCAGGAAAGTGAGATTTCAGGAATGTTTTGATGGGATCGAATGAAGCGTCTCAAATGGAATCCCCCCCCCCTTCGTACAACCCCCAAAAAATCGTTATTTTTCGTCTATCTCGCTTCGTTCTCGAGGTATGGAGCTTTTTACATTTTGGTCACCCAGGAAAGTGAGATTTCAGGAATGTTTTGATGGGATCGAATGAAGCGTCTCAAATGGTATACCCCTTTTCGTACAACCCCCAAAAAATCGTTATTTTTCGTCTATCTCGCTTCGTTCTCCAGATATGGAGCTTTTTACATTTTGGTCACCCAGGAAAGTGAGATTTCAGGAATGTTTTGATGGGATCGTATGAAGCCTCTCAAATGGAGTCTATACACTTCGTACAACCCCCAAAAAATCGTTATTTTTCGTCCATCTCGCTTCGTTCTCGAGATATGGAGCTTTTTACATTTTGGTCACCCAGGAAAGTGAGATTTCAGGTATGTTTTGATGGGATCCAAAACATCGTTATTTTTCGTCTATCTCGCTTCGTTCTCGAGATATGGAGCTTTTTACATTTTGGTCACCCAGGAAAGTGAGATTTCAGGAATGTTTTGATGGGATCGTATGAAGCGTCTCAAATGGAGTTTCCCCTTCGTACAACCCCCAAAAAAGTCGTTATTTTTCGTCTATCTCGCTTCGTTCTCGAGATATGGAGCTTTTTTCATTTTGGTCACCCAGGAAAGTGAGATTTCAGGAATGTTTTGATGGGATCGTATGAAGCGTCTCAAATGGAGTCCCCCATTCGTACAAAACCAAAAAAATCGTTATTTTTCGTCTATTTCGCTTCGTTCTCGAGGTATGGAGCTTTTTACATTTTGGTCACCCAGGAAAGTGAGATTTCAGGAATGTTTTGAACTGATCGTATGAAGCGTCTCAAATGGAATCCCCCCCCTTCGTACAAAACCCAAAAAATCGTTATTTTTCGTCTATCTCGCTTCGTTCTCGAGATATGGAGCTTTTTACATTTTGGTCACCCAGGAAAGTGAGATTTCAGGAATGTTTTGATGGGATCGTATGAAGCGTCTCAAACGGAGTCCCCCATTCGTACAAAACTCAAAAAATCGTTATTTTTCGTCTATCGCTTCGTTCTCGAGGTATGGAGCTTTTTACATTTTGGTCACCCAGGAAAGTGAGATTTCAGGAATGTTTTGAACTGATCGTATGAAGCGTCTCAAATGGAATCCCCCCCTTCGTACAACCCCCAAAAAATCGTTATTTTTCGTCTATCTCGCTTCGTTCTCGAGATATAGAGCTTTTTACATTTTGGTCACCCAGGAAAGTGAGATTTCAGGAATGTTTTGATGGGATCGTATGAAGCTTCTCAAATGGAGTCCCCCATTCGTACAAAACCCAAAAAATCGGTATTTTTCGTCTATCTCGCTTCGTTCTCGAGATATGGAGCTTTTTACATTTTGGTCACCCAGGAAAGTGAGATTTCAGGAATGTTTTGATGGGATCGAATGAAGCGTCTCAAATGAAGTTCCCCCTTCGTACAACCCACAAAAAATCGTTATTTTTCGTCTATCTCGCTTCGTTCTCGAGATATGGAGCTTTTTACATTTTGGTCACCCAGGAAAGTGAGATTTCAGGAATGTTTTGATGGGATCGTATGAAGCTGCTCAAATGGAGTCCCCCATTCGTACAAAACCCAAAAAATCGGTATTTTTCGTCTATCTCGCTTCGTTCTCGAGATATGGAGCTTTTTACATTTTGGTCACCCAGGAAAGTGAGATTTCAGGAATGTTTTGATGGGATCGAATGAAGCGTCTCAAATGGAATCCCCCATTTGTACAAAACCCAAAAAATCGTTATTTTTCGTCTATCTCGCTTCGTTCTCGAGATATGGAGCTTTTTACATTTTGGTCACCCAGGAAAGTGAGATTTCAGGAATGTTTTGATGGGATCGTATGAAGCGTCTCAAATGGAGTTTCCCCTTCGTACAAAACCCAAAAAATCGTTATTTTTCGTCTATCTCGCTTCGTTCTCGAGATATGGAGCTTTTAACATTTTGGTCACCCAGGAAAGTGAGATTTCCGGAATGTTTTGATGGGATCGTATGAAGCTTCTCAAATGGAGTTTCCCCTTCGTACAACCCCCAAAAATTCGTTATTTTTCGTCTATCTCGCTTCGTTCTCGAGATATGGAGCTTTTTACATTTTGGTCACCCAGGAAAGTGAGATTTCAGGAATGTTTTGATGGGATCGAATGAAGCGTCTCAAATGGAATCCCCCTCTTCGTACAACCCCCAAAAAATCGTTATTTTTCGTCTATCTCGCTTCGTTCTCCAGATATGGAGCTTTTTACATTTTGGTCACCCAGGAAAGTGAGATTTCAGGAATGTTTTGATGGGATCGAATGAAGCGTCTCAAATGGAATCCCCCATTTGTACAAAACCCAAAAAATCGTTATTTTTCGTCTATCTCGCTTCGTTCTCGAGATATGGAGCTTTTTACATTTTGGTCACCCAGGAAAGTGAGATTTCAGGAATGTTTTGATGGGATCGTATGAAGCTTCTCAAATGGAGTCCCCCATTCGTACAAAACCCAAAAAATCGTTATTTTTCGTCTATCTCGCTTCGTTCTCGAGATATGGAGCTTTTTACATTTTGGTCACCCAGGAAAGTGAGATTTCAGGAATGTTTTGATGGGATCGAATGAAGCGTCTCAAATGAAGTTCCCCCTTCGTACAACCCCCAAAAAATCGTTATTTTTCGTCTATCTCGCTTCGTTCTCGAGATATGGAGCTTTTTACATTTTGGTCACCCAGGAAAGTGAGATTTCAGGAATGTTTTGATGGGATCGAATGAAGCGTCTCAAATGAAATCCCCCTCTTCGTACAACCCCCAAAAAATCGTTATTTTTCGTCTATCTCGCTTCGTTCTCCAGATATGGAGCTTTTTACATTTTGGTCACCCAGGAAAGTGAGATTTCAGGAATGTTTTGATGGGATCGAATGAAGCGTCTCAAATGGAATCCCCCATTTGTACAAAACCCAAAAAATCGTTATTTTTCGTCTATCTCGCTTCGTTCTCGAGATATGGAGCTTTTTACATTTTGGTCACCCAGGAAAGTGAGATTTCAGGAATGTTTTGATGGGATCGTATGAAGCTTCTCAAATGGAGTCCCCCATTCGTACAAAACCCAAAAAATCGTTATTTTTCGTCTATCTCGCTTCGTTCTCGAGATATGGAGCTTTTTACATTTTGGTCACCCAGGAAAGTGAGATTTCCGGAATGTTTTGATGGGATCGTATGAAGCTTCTCAAATGGAGTTTCCCCTTCGTACAACCCCCAAAAATTCGTTATTTTTCATCTATCTCGCTTCGTTCTCGAGATATGGAGCTTTTTACATTTTGGTCACCCAGGAAAGTGAGATTTCAGGAATGTTTTGATGGGATCGAATGAAGCGTCTCAAATGAAGTTCCCCCTTCGTACAACCCCCAAAAAATCGTTATTTTTCGTCTATCTCGCTTCGTTCTCGAGATATGGAGCTTTTTACATTTTGGTCACCCAGGAAAGTGAGATTTCAGGAATGTTTTGATGGGATCGAATGAAGCGTCTCAAATGGAATCCCCCATTTGTACAAAACCCAAAAAATCGTTATTTTTCGTCTATCTCGCTTCGTTCTCGAGATATGGAGCTTTTTACATTTTGGTCACCCAGGAAAGTGAGATTTCAGGAATGTTTTGATGGGATCGTATGAAGCTTCTCAAATGGAGTCCCCCATTCGTACAAAACCCAAAAAATCGTTATTTTTCGTCTATCTCGCTTCGTTCTCGAGATATGGAGCTTTTTACATTTTGGTCACCCAGGAAAGTGAGATTTCCGGAATGTTTTGATGGGATCGTATGAAGCTTCTCAAATGGAGTTTCCCCTTCGTACAACCCCCAAAAATTCGTTATTTTTCGTCTATCTCGCTTCGTTCTCGAGATATGGAGCTTTTTACATTTTGGTCACCCAGGAAAGTGAGATTTCAGGAATGTTTTGATGGGATCGAATGAAGCGTCTCAAATGGAATCCCCCTCTTCGTACAACCCCCAAAAAATCGTTATTTTTCGTCTATCTCGCTTCGTTCTCCAGATATGGAGCTTTTTACATTTTGGTCACCCAGGAAAGTGAGATTTCAGGAATGTTTTGATGGGATCGAATGAAGCGTCTCAAATGGAATCCCCCATTTGTACAAAACCCAAAAAATCGTTATTTTTCGTCTATCTCGCTTCGTTCTCGAGATATGGAGCTTTTTACATTTTGGTCACCCAGGAAAGTGAGATTTCAGGAATGTTTTGATGGGATCGTATGAAGCTTCTCAAATGGAGTCCCCCATTCGTACAAAACCCAAAAAATCGTTATTTTTCGTCTATCTCGCTTCGTTCTCGAGGTATGGAGCTTTTTACATTTTGGTCACCCAGGAAAGTGAGATTTCAGGAATGTTTTGATGGGATCGTATGAAGCTTCTCAAATAGAGTCCCCCATTCGAACAAAACCCAAAAAATCGTTATTTTTCGTCTATCTCGCTTCGTTCTCGAGATATGGAGCTTTTTACATTTTGGTCACCCAGGAAAGTGAGATTTCAGGAATGTTTTGATGGGATCGAATGAAGCGTCTCAAATGAAGTTCCCCCTTCGTACAACCTACAAAAAATCGTTATTTTTCGTCTATCTCGCTTCGTTCTCGAGATATGGAGCTTTTTACATTTTGGTCACCCAGGAAAGTGAGATTTCAGGAATATTTTGATGGGATCGTATGAAGCTTCTCAAATGGAGTCCCCCATTCGTACAAAACCCAAAAAATCGTTATTTTTCGTCTATCTCGCTTCGTTCTCGAGATATGGAGCTTTTTACATTTTGGTCACCCAGGAAAGTGAGATTTCAGGAATGTTTTGATGGGATCGAATGAAGCGTCTCAAATGGAATCCCCCCCTTCGTACAACCCCCAAAAAATCGTTATTTTTCGTCTATCTCGCTTCGTTCTCGAGATATGGAGCTTTTTACATTTTGGTCACCCAGGAAAGTGAGATTTCAGGAATGTTTTGATGGGATCGAATGAAGCGTCTCAAATGAAGTTCCCCCTTCGTACAACCTACAAAAAATCGTTATTTTTCGTCTATCTCGCTTCGTTCTCGAGATATGGAGCTTTTTACATTTTGGTCACCCAGGAAAGTGAGATTTCAGGAATATTTTGATGGGATCGTATGAAGCTTCTCAAATGGAGTCCCCCATTCGAACAAAACCCAAAAAATCGTTATTTTTCGTCTATCTCGCTTCGTTCTCGAGATATGGAGCTTTTTACATTTTGGTCACCCAGGAAAGTGAGATTTCAGGAATGTTTTGATGGGATCGAATGAAGCGTCTCAAATGAAGTTCCCCCTTCGTACAACCTACAAAAAATCGTTATTTTTCGTCTATCTCGCTTCGTTCTCGAGATATGGAGCTTTTTACATTTTGGTCACCCAGGAAAGTGAGATTTCAGGAATGTTTTGATGGGATCGAATGAAGCGTCTCAAATGGAATCCCCCCCTTCGTACAACCCCCAAAAAATCGTTATTTTTCGTCTATCTCGCTTCGTTCTCGAGGTATGGAGCTTTTTACATTTTGGTCACCCAGGAAAGTGAGATTTCAGGAATGTTTTGATGGGATCGTATGAAGCGTCTCAAATGGAATCCCCCCTATGTACAACCCCCAAAAAATCGTTATTTTTCGTCTATCTCGCTTCGTTCTCGAGATATGGAGCTTTTTACATTTTGGTCACCCAGGAAAGTGAGATTTCAGGAATGTTTTGATGGGATCGTATGAAGCGTCTTAAATCGAGTCCCCCCTTCGTACAACACCCAAAAAATCGTTATTTTTCGTCTATCTCGCTTCGTTCTCGAGATATGGAGCTTTTTACATTTTGGTCACCCAGGAAAGTGAGATTTCAGGAATGTTTTGATGGGATCGAATGAAGCGTCTCAAATGGAATCCCCCTCTTCGTACAACCCCCAAAAAATCGTTATTTTTCGTCTATCTCGCTTCGTTCTCCAGATATGGAGCTTTTTACATTTTGGTCACCCAGGAAAGTGAGATTTCAGGAATGTTTTGATGGGATCGAATGAAGCGTCTCAAATGGAATCCCCCCCTTCGTACAACCCCCAAAAAATCGTTATTTTTCGTCTATCTCGCTTAGTTCTCGAGGTATGGAGCTTTTTACATTTTGGTCACCCAGGAAAGTGAGATTTCAGGAATGTTTTGATGGGATCGTATGAAGCTTCTCAAATGAAGTTTCCCCTTCGTACAAAACCCAAAAAATCATTATTTTTCGTCTATCTCGCTTCGTTCTCGAGATATGGAGCTTTTTACATTTTGGTCACCCAGGAAAGTGAGATTTCAGGAATGTTTTGATGGGATCGTATGAAGCTTCTCAAATGGAGTCCCCCATTCGTACAAAACCCAAAAAATCGTTATTTTTCGTCTATCTCGCTTCGTTCTCGAGATATGGAGCTTTTTACATTTTGGTCACCCAGGAAAGTGAGATTTCAGGAATGTTTTGATGGGATCGTATGAAGCTTCTCAAATGGAGTTTCCCCTTCGTACAAAACCCAAAAAATCGTTATTTTTCGTCTATCTCGCTTCGTTCTCGAGATATGGAGCTTTTTACATTTTGGTCACCCAGGAAAGTGAGATTTCAGGAATGTTTTGATGGGATCGTATGAAGCTTCTCAAATGGAGTCCCCCATTCGCACAAAACCCAAAAAATCGTTATTTTTCGTCTATCTCGCTTCGTTCTCGAGATATGGAGCTTTTTACATTTTGGTCACCCAGGAAAGTGAGATTTCAGGAATGTTTTGATGGGATCGTATGAAGCTTCTCAAATGGAGTCCCCCATTCGTACAAAACCCAAAAAATCGTTATTTTTCGTCTATCTCGCTTCGTTCTCGAGATATGGAGCTTTTTACATTTTGGTCACCCAGGAAAGTGAGATTTCAGGAATGTTTTGATGGGATCGTATGAAGCTTCTCAAATGGAGTCCCCCATTCGCACAAAACCCAAAAAATCGTTATTTTTCGTCTATCTCGCTTCGTTCTCGAGATATGGAGCTTTTTACATTTTGGTCACCCAGGAAAGTGAGATTTCAGGAATGTTTTGATGGGATCGTATGAAGCTTCTCAAATGGAGTCCCCCATTCGTACAAAACCCAAAAAATCGTTATTTTTCGTCTATCTCGCTTCGTTCTCGAGATATGGAGCTTTTTACATTTTGGTCACCCAGGAAAGTGAGATTTCAGGAATGTTTTGATGGGATCGAATGAAGCGTCTCAAATGGAATCCCCCTCTTCGTACAACCCCCAAAAAATCGTTATTTTTCGTCTATCTCGCTTCGTTCTCCAGATATGGAGCTTTTTACATTTTGGTCACCCAGGAAAGTGAGATTTCAGGAATGTTTTGATGGGATCGAATGAAGCGTCTCAAATGGAATACCCCTTTCGTACAAGCCCCAAAAAATCGTTATTTTTCGTCTATCTCGCTTCGTTCTCGAGATATGGAGCTTTTTACATTTTGGTCACCCAGGAAAGTGAGATTTCAGGAATGTTTTGATGGGATCGAATGAAGCGTCTCAAATGAAGTTCCCCCTTCGTACAACCAACAAAAAATCGTTATTTTTCGTCTATCTCGCTTCGTTCTCGAGATATGGAGCTTTTTACATTTTGGTCACCCAGGAAAGTGAGATTTCAGAAATGTTTTGATGGGATCGAATGGAGCGTCTCAAATGGAGTTTCCCCTTCGTACAACCCCAAAAAATCGTTATTTTTCGTCTATCTCGCTTCGTTCTCGAGGTATGGAGCTTTTTACATTTTGGTCACCCAGGAAAGTGAGATTTCAGGAATGTTTTGATGGGATCGAATGAAGCGTCTCAAATGGAATACCCCTTTCGTACAAGCCCCAAAAAATCGTTATTTTTCGTCTATCTCGCTTCGTTCTCGAGATATGGAGCTTTTTACATTTTGGTCACCCAGGAAAGTGAGATTTCAGGAATGTTTTGATGGGATCGAATGAAGCGTCTCAAATGAAGTTCCCCCTTCGTACAACCCACAAAAAATCGTTATTTTTCGTCTATCTCGCTTCGTTCTCGAGATATGGAGCTTTTTACATTTTGGTCACCCAGGAAAGTGAGATTTCAGAAATGTTTTGATGGGATCGAATGGAGCGTCTCAAATGGAGTTTCCCCTTCGTACAACCCCAAAAAATCGTTATTTTTCGTCTATCTCGCTTCGTTCTCGAGATATGGAGCTTTTTACATTTTGGTCACCCAGGAAAGTGAGATTTCAGGAATGTTTTGATGGGATCGAATGAAGCGTCTCAAATGAAGTTCCCCCTTCGTACAACCCACAAAAAATCGTTATTTTTCGTCTATCTCGCTTCGTTCTCGAGATATGGAGCTTTTTACATTTTGGTCACCCAGGAAAGTGAGATTTCAGAAATGTTTTGATGGGATCGAATGGAGCGTCTCAAATGGAGTTTCCCCTTCGTACAACCCCAAAAAATCGTTATTTTTCGTCTATCTCGCTTCGTTCTCGAGGTATGGAGCTTTTTACATTTTGGTCACCCAGGAAAGTGAGATTTCAGGAATGTTTTGATGGGATCGAATGAAGCGTCTCAAATGAAGTTCCCCCTTCGTACAACCCACAAAAAATCGTTATTTTTCGTCTATCTCGCTTCGTTCTCGAGATATGGAGCTTTTTACATTTTGGTCACCCAGGAAAGTTAGATTTCAGGAATGTTTTGATGGGATCGTATGAAGCTTCTCAAATGGAGTCCCCCATTCGTACAAAACCCAAAAAATCGGTATTTTTCGTCTATCTCGCTTCGTTCTCGAGATATGGAGCTTTTTACATTTTGGTCACCCAGGAAAGTGAGATTTCAGGAATGTTTTGATGGGATCGAATGAAGCGTCTCAAATGGAATCCCCCCTTCGTACAACCCCCAAAAAATCGTTATTTTTCGTCTATCTCGCTTCGTTCTCGAGGTATGGAGCTTTTTACATTTTGGTCACCCAGGAAAGTGAGATTTCAGGAATGTTTTGATGGGATCGTATGAAGCTTCTCAAATGGAGTTTCCCCTTCGTACAAAACCCAAAAAATCGTTATTTTTCGTCTATCTCGCTTCGTTCTCGAGATATGGAGCTTTTTACATTTTGGTCACCCAGGAAAGTGAGATTTCAGGAATGTTTTGATGGGATCGAATGAAGCGTCTCAAATGGAGTTTCCCCTTCGTACAACCCCAAAGAATCGTTATTTTTCGTCTATCTCGATTCGTTCTCGAGATATGGAGCTTTTTACATTTTGGTCACCCAGGAAAGTGAGATTTCAGGAATGTTTTGATGGGATCGAATGAAGCGTCTCAAATGGAATCCCCCTCTTGTACAACCCCCAAAAAATCGTTATTTTTCGTCTATCTCGCTTCGTTCTCGAGATATGGAGCTTTTTACATTTTGGTCACCCAGGAAAGTGAGATTTCAGGAATGTTTTGATGGGATCGAATGAAGCGTCTCAAATGGAGTTTCCCCTTCGTACAACCCCAAAGAATCGTTATTTTTCGTCTATCTCGATTCGTTCTCGAGATATGGAGCTTTTTACATTTTGGTCACCCAGGAAAGTGAGATTTCAGGAATGTTTTGATGGGATCGAATGAAGCGTCTCAAATGGAATCCCCCCCTTCGTACAACCCCCAAAAAATCGTTATTTTTCGTCTATCTCGCTTCGTTCTCGAGGTATGGAGCTTTTTACATTTTGGTCACCCAGGAAAGTGAGATTTCAGGAATGTTTTGATGGGATCGTATGAAGCGTCTCAAATGGAGTCCCCCATTCGTACAAAACCCAAAAAATCGTTATTTTTCGTCTATCTCGCTTCGTTCTCGAGATATGGAGCTTTTTACATTTTGGTCACCCAGGAAAGTGAGATTTCAGGAATGTTTTGATGGGATCGTATGAAGCTTCTCAAATGGAGTCCCCCATTCGTACAAAACCCAAAAAATCGTTATTTTTCGTCTATCTCGCTTCGTTCTCGAGATATGGAGCTTTTTACATTTTGGTCACCCAGGAAAGTGAGATTTCAGGAATGTTTTGATGGGGATCGTATGAAGCTTCTCAAATGGAGTTTCCCCTTCGTACAAAACCCAAAAAATCGTTATTTTTCGTCTATCTCGCTTCGTTCTCGAGATATGGAGCTTTTTACATTTTGGTCACCCAGGAAAGTGAGATTTCAGGAATGTTTTGATGGGATCGTATGAAGCTTCTCAAATGGAGTTTCCCCTTCGTACAAAACCCAAAAAATCGTTATTTTTCGTCTATCTCGCTTCGTTCTCGAGATATGGAGCTTTTTACATTTTGGTCACCCAGGAAAGTGAGATTTCAGGAATGTTTTGATGGGATCGTATGAAGCTTCTCAAATGGAGTTTCCCCTTCGTACAAAACCCAAAAAATCGTTATTTTTCGTCTATCTCGCTTCGTTCTCGAGGTATGGAGCTTTTTACATTTTGGTCACCCAGGAAAGTGAGATTCCAAGAATGTTTTGATGGGGTCGTCAGAAGCGTCTCATATGGAGGCCCCCCTACGTACAAACCCCAAAAAATCGTTATTTTTCGTCTATCTCGCTTCGTTCTCGAGATATGGAGCCTTTTACATTTTGGTCACCCAGGAAAGTGAGATTCCAGGAATGTTTTGATGGGATCGTATGAAGCGTCTCAAATGGAATCCCCCCCTTCGTACAACCCCCAAAAAATCGTTATTTTTCGTCTATCTCGCTTCGTTCTCCAGATATGGAGCTTTTTAACATTTTGGTCCCCAGGAAAGTGAGATTTCAGGAATGTTTTGATGGGATCGTATGAAGCTTCTCAAATGGAGTCCCCCATTCGTACAAAACCCAAAAAATCGATTATTTTTTCGTCTATCTCGCTTCGTTCTCGAGATATGGAGCTTTTTACATTTTGGTCACCCAGGAAAGTGAGATTTTCAGGAATGTTTTGATGGGATCGTATGAAGCTTCTCAAATGGAGTTTCCCCTTCGTACAAAACCCAAAAAAATCGTTATTTTTCGTCTATCTCGCTTCGTTCTCGAGATATGGAGCTTTTTACATTTTTGGTCACCCAGGAAAGTGAGATTTCAGGAATGTTTTGATGGGATCGTATGAAGCTTCTCAAATGGAGTTTCCCCTTCGTACAAAACCCAAAAAATCGTTATTTTTCGTCTATCTCGCTTCGTTCTCGAGATTTGGAGCTTTTTACATTTTGGTCACCCAGGAAAGTGAGATTCCAAGAATGTTTTGATGGGGTCGTCAGAAGCGTCTCATATGGAGGCCCCCCCTACGTACAAACCCCAAAAAATCGTTATTTTTCGTCTATCTCGCTTCGTTCTCGAGATATGGAGCCTTTTACATTTTGGTCACCCAGGAAAGTGAGATTCCAGGAATGTTTTGATGGGATCGTATGAAGCGTCTCAAATGGAATCCCCCTCTTCGTACAACCCCAAAAAATCGTTATTTTTCGTCTATCTCGCTTCGTTCTCGAGGTATGGAGCTTTTTACATTTGGTCACCCATTAAAGTGAGATTTCAGGAATGTTTTGATGGGATCGTATGAAGCTTCTCAAATGGAGTTTCCCCTTCGTACAAAACCCAAAAAATCGTTATTTTTCGTCTATCTCGCTTCGTTCTCGAGATATGGAGCTTTTTACATTTTGGTCACCCAGGAAAGTGAGATTTCAGGAATGTTTTGATGGGATCGTATGAAGCTTCTCAAATGGAGTCCCCCCATTCGTACAAAACCCAAAAAATCGTTATTTTTCGTCTATCTCGCTTCGTTCTCGAGATATGGAGCTTTTTACATTTTGGTCACCCAGGAAGTGAGATTTCAGGAATGTTTTGATGGGATCGTATGAAGCGTCTCAAACGGAGTTCCCCCATTCGTACAACCCCCAAAAAATCGTTATTTTTCGTCTATCTCGCTTCGTTCTCGAGATATGGAGCTTTTTACATTTTGGTCACCCAGGAAAGTGAGATTTCAGGAATGTTTTGATGGGATCGTATGAAGCTTCTCAAATGGAATCCCCCCCTTCGTACAACCCCCAAAAAATCGTTATTTTTCGTCTATCTCGCTTCGTTCTCGAGGTATGGAGCTTTTTACATTTTGGTCACCCAGGAAAGTGAGATTTCAGGAATGTTTTGATGGGATCGTATGAAGCTTCTCAAATGGAGTTTCCCCTTCGTACAAAACCCAAAAAATCGTTATTTTTCGTCTATCTCGCTTCGTTCTCGAGGTATGGAGCTTTTTACATTTTGGCCACCCAGGAAAGTGAGATTTCAGGAATGTTTTGATGGGATCGAATGAAGCGTCTCAAATGGAATCCCCTCCTTCGTACAACCCCCAAAAAATCGTTATTTTTCGTCTATCTCGCTTCGTTCTCGAGGTATGGAGCTTTTACATTTTGGCCACCCAGGAAAGTGAGATTTCAGGAATGTTTTGATGGGATCGAATGAAGCGTCTCAAATGGAATCCCCCCCCTTCGTACAACCCCCAAAAAATCGTTATTTTTCGTCTATCCCGCTTCGTTCTCGAGATATGGAGCTTTTTACATTTTGGTCACCCAGGAAAGTGAGATTTCAGGAATGTTTTGATGGGATCGTATGAAGCGTCTCAAATGAAGTCCCCCCTTCGTACAACCCCCAAAAAATCGTTATTTTTCGTCTATCTCGCTTCGTTCTCGAGATATGGAGCTTTTACATTTTGGTCCCCCAGGAAAGTGAGATTTCAGGAATGTTTTGATGGGATCGAATGAAGCGTCTCAAATGGAATCCCCCCTTCGTACAACCCCCAAAAAATCGTTATTTTTCGTCTATCTCGCTTCGTTCTCGAGATATGGAGCTTTTTACATTTTGGTCCCCCAGGAAAGTGAGATTTCAGGAATGTTTGATGCGATCGTATGAAGGCGTCTCAAATGGGAATCCCCCCCTTTGTACAACCCCCAAAAAATCGTTATTTTTCGTCTATCTCGCTTCGTTCTCGAGGTATGGAGCTTTTTACATTTTGGCCACCCAGGAAAGTGAGATTTTCAGGAATGTTTTGATGGGATCGAATGAAGCGTCTCAAATGGAATCCCCTCCTTCGCACAACCCCCAAAAAATCGTTATTTTTCGTCTATCTCGCTTCGTTCTCGAGGTATGGAGCTTTTTACATATTGGCCACCCAGGAAAGTGAAGATTTCAGGAATGTTTTGATGGGATCGAATGAAGCGTCTCAAATGGAATCCCCCCTTCGTTACAACCCCCAAAAAATCGTTATTTTTCGTCTATCTCGCTTCGTTCTCGAGGTATGGAGCTTTTTACATATTGGCCACCCAGGAAAGTGAGATTTCAGGAATGTTTTGATGGGATCGAATGAAGCGTCTCAAATGGAATCCCCCCCCCTTCGTACAACCCCCAAAAAATCGTTATTTTTTCGTCTATCCCGCTTCGTTCTCGAGATATGGAGCTTTTTACATTTTGGTCCCCCAGGAAAGTGAGATTCAGGAATGTTTTGATGGGATCGAATGATGCGTATCAAATGGAATCCCCCCTTCGTTACAACCCCCAAAAAATCGTTATTTTTCGTCTATCTCGCTTCGTTCTCGAGGTATGGAGCTTTTTACATTTTGGCCACCCAGGAAAGTGAGATTTCAGGAATGTTTTGATGGGATCGAATGAAGCGTCTCCAATGGAATCCCCCCCCTTCGTACAACCCCCAAAAAATCGTTATTTTTTCGTCTATCTCGCTTCGTTCTCGAGGTATGGAGCTTTTTACATTTTGGCCACCCAGGAAAGTGAGATTTCAGGAATGTTTTGATGGGATCGAATGAAGCGTCTCAAATGGAACCCCTCCTTCGTACAACCCCCAAAAAATCGTTATTTTTCGTCTATCTCGCTTCGTTCTCGAGATATGGAGCTTTTTACATTTTGGTCCCCCAGGAAAGTGAGATTTCAGGAATGTTTTGATGGGATCGAATGAAGCGTCTCAAATGGAATCCCCCCCCCTTCGTACAACCTCCAAAAATCGTTATTTTTTCGTCTATCTCGCTTCGTTCTCGAGATATGGAGCTTTTTACATTTTGGTCACCCAGGAAAGTGAGATTTCAGGAATGTTTTGATGGGATCGAATGAAGCGTCTCAAATGGAATACCCCTTTCGTACAAGCCCCAAAAAATCGTTATTTTTCGTCTATCTCGCTTCGTTCTCGAGATATGGAGCTTTTTACATTTTGGTCACCCAGGAAAGTGAGATTTCAGGAATGTTTTGATGGGATCGAATGAAGCGTCTCAAATGGAATACCCCTTTCGTACAAGCCCCAAAAAATCGTTATTTTTCGTCTATCTCGCTTCGTTCTCGAGATATGGAGCTTTTTACATTTTGGTCACCCAGGAAAGTGAGATTTCAGGAATGTTTTGATGGGATCGTATGAAGCGTCTCAAATGAAGTCCCCCATTCGTACAACCCCCAAAAAATCGTTATTTTTCATCTATCTCGCTCGTTCTCGAGGTATGGAGCTTTTTACATTTTGGCCACCCAGGAAAGTGAGATTTCAGGAATGTTTTGATGGGGATCGAATGAAGCGTCTCAAATGGAATCCCCTCCTTCGTACAACCCCCAAAAAATCGTTATTTTTCGTCTATCTCGCTTCGTTCTCGAGATATGGAGCTTTTTACATTTTGGTCACCCAGGAAAGTGAGATTTCAGGAATGTTTTGATGGGATCGTATGAAGCGTCTCAAACGGAGTCCCCCCTTCGTACAACCTCCAAAAAATACGTTATTTTTCGTCTATCTCGCTTCGTTCTCGAGATATGGAGCTTTTTACATTTTGGATCCCCCAGGAAAGTGAGATTTCAGGAATGTTTTGATGGGATCGTATGAAGCGTCTCAAATGAAGTCCCCCCTTCGTACAACCCCCAAAAAATCGTTATTTTTCGTCTATCTCGCTTCGTTCTCCAGATATGGAGATTTTTACATTTTGGTCCCCCAGCGAAAGTGAGATTTCAGGGAATGTTTTGATGGATCGTATGAAGCGTCTCAAACGGAGTCCCCCATTCGTACAAAACCCAAAAAATCGTTATTTTTCGTCTATCTCGCTCGTTCTCCAGATATGGAGATTTTTACATTTTGGTCCCCCAGGAAAGTGAGATTTCAGGAATGTTTTGATGGGATCGTAAGAAGCGTCTCAAATGAAGTCCCCCCTTCGTACAACCCCCAAAAAATCGTTATTTTTCGTCTATCTCGCTTCGTTCTCGAGATATGGA